>CM040774.1:37647643-37662643 GCA_022829085.1 Abramis brama | reverse complement strand
GTGTGCACTCTCAAACAAAAACCAGCCAGTCTCTCTGTTCTCAGCTCATTATCAGCTTTTCTCCTTCACTCGCAACAGCTGTGTCCCCACAGCTGAGAAACCTGGTAACTGTAGTCCGGGACCATACCTTGCCTCTATAACATACCCTCTCACGATGCCACAATGTGTGTTTTGATGTGTGTGTCTCTATCTGTGTGTGTGTGTGTATGGTACCTGTGAGTCCAGTGTGTTCTGCGTCCTGTCGACACACAGATTCTCGTCACAGTCTTTCAGTTTCCTCATCTGTGAAGGACAGCAGATCAGATTACATCCACACAAACACACTCAACTGGGCAGTGTGTGTGTGTGTGTGTGTGTGAGAGTGTGTGTGTGTGTGAGTGAGTGAGTGAGTGAGTGAGTGAGTGAGTGAGTGAGTGTGTGTGTGTGTGTGTGTGTGTGTGTGTGTGTGTGTGTGTGTGTGTGTGTGTGTGTGTGTGTGTGTGTGTGTGTGTGTGTGAGAGTGTGTGAGTGAGTGAGTGAGTGAGTGAGTGAGTGAGTGTGTGTGTGAGAGTGTGTGAGTGAGTGAGTGAGTGAGTGAGTGAGTGAGTGAGTGAGTGTGTGTGTGTGTGTGTGTGTGTGTGTGTGTTCACACCTTGGCGCTGCTGTCGGAGTGGCGTCTGGTACAGGCCAGTATCTGCATCATCCACATCTGCTGTTCTGAGGCGTCCACCGCTGGCACAGAGGAAACAAGAGAGAGAGTAAATAGGCAAAGTATTAATGTATTACAGTTACCATGGCAACCACTTCAAACATACCTAGTTGGATTACTAGTTTTATGCTCGCTAAAAACATTTGTTATTTGAAACAAAATAAACGTCAACTGAAATAATAGAAACCCGAAATCACACACGGTCTGTCTGAGGCACTATATTTGAATCTGAATGTAATCCGGTCGTACTTCATCCGCCGTGTTGTCATGGTCATGTGACCTACGGCGTCAGTTGTATCCATTCATAAATCCTCTCCCGCGGCATCATGGGATAGTAAAGCATCCATCATAAACACACTTCAGAATCTCGCCGGAAGTAGTCGGTCATCCGGGTATTTTCACCCACTGTTTTATGAGTGCTGTGAATTCAGACACACTCAGTGTCGTGAATTTGGACATATCACACTACTCTTGTCACAACCTGTTTTTCGCCTACTATATAGGGAAGTACTTTATTTCGGACACAGTGTGGAACTCGTTGCATTCAACAAGTCACTCTTCCAAGGAGGAACTACAGACTATTTCTATTAACAAAACAAGCATGAGTGAATCATTTGAGCTGTAAACATCAGACGACACTGAGCTTCAGTTTGAGCTCCAGCACTGAGACTGAATGAACACACACACACACACCATTAATGAGAAACAGACCAGCAGTGAGAGCAGGAATATATCTGATCACCAGCCGCCCCGACACACACACACACTCTTAAACACACTCTAACACAAACACACACACACACACACACACACTCTCTCTCTCTCTCTAAAACACACTTTAACACACACACACACTCTAACACACACACTCTAAAACACACTCTAACACACACTCTAAAACACACTCACACGCACACACACACACACACACACACACACACACACACAAACACTATAACACACCCACACACACACACTCACACACTAACACACACACACTCTAAAACACACTCACACGCACGCACACACACACACACACACACACACACACACACACTATAACACACCCACACACACACACACTAACACACACAACACATAGACACATAGACACACACACAGAGATCGAAAACAGTGTGTACTAACAATAACATAGATATTAAAAAATAAATTCTCAGATGTGTCATGATGTTCTCTAAAAAACGATTCTGCACTGAAATCCATCTCTGGAATTCATAAAGTTATTAAACAATTACGTTTATTGAACCAGCAGAAATCACGACATTACAGAACAGATGCGATGAGCTAAACTGGACAAACTAAACATGTTTCAGACACAAGACTAAAAATGAAAGGGAACATTACAGGACAGACATGAATATTGCATTCAGTCATAAAGCAGGAAAACTGACGCATCACCAAACATTTCGTAACTGAATCGAAATCAAAACAAATCTTTAGATGCCTAAAGTTTTCCATCCATACTGTTCAGGTAGATTGTATATATATATATATATTTTTTTTATATATATATTTTTTTTTATACAGTAATTACCCAGAACCCCTTGCGATGGCAGCAGTGAGCAGATCCTCTTACTGAACATTTCAACAAAACATTCATAACAAAACATTTTCCAGTTTTCATACAGTTTTACAGTATTGTTGAAGACAGGTGAACTTACCTGTTGCCTTTTTATAGTGCTTACTGTAAACCTGATTGGTGTGTCTACAATTACAGTTTTTCTCGATTGTTTACACACATTTTCTGGTACTTGAGACACAATGACCACAACATGTAACTCATTCACCAACCCTCTGAACCAATCCTGCTAAACTACAAGCACAATTCCTGCTTTACACTCAAATTGCAGTTCTAAAACACACTTTCTTCAAAACACTACACACAATTCTCTGCTTTTGGCACAATTTTCATGCAGAAAATCTCTTGTTTTCACAAGGAACACACTGCCATTCAGATACACACACTGACTCATCACATGGGCAAACACCCGTCACACAGTTTTACAATTAGCAATCAGAGCTTTAGCATAAAAGGGCAACAGGTGAGCTCTTCAACAGGTGAGCTCTTCAACAGGTGAGCTCTTCAACAGGTGAGCTCTTCAACAGGTGAGCTCTTCAATGAGCAATGGATGCCAACATTGGATTTTTCTTTTTTTACTGTAACTGTATACAGTCATTTCTTCTGTTGTTTTGTATGTAGACCACTGTATGTACAACTTTGTGTTGGTTGGGATGTACACTGTGTATATTGTTTTTGTGGGAAAAATAAAATATATTTGTTACCGTGCATTTGTGTGTTCTGAGTATAAAAACAATATTCTCAAATATTTTACAACACACTTATGTATGTACTGTCTGTAGTAAGTGTAACACTGAATAAAAAAAAGGCCTAAGTCATTATGATGAATGGAGAAGAAGTGTTTTGCATTCATCATAGTGTTTTACACTGAGCACATCAGTGTTCAACTGGTTCTTATAAGTGTCTACTCATATGATGGTTTGTGTGTGTCATTTGAAAACAAAATACCATTTTGAGAAGAAATAACATTGTTTTGAATGTAAAGTTTCATTTTGCAGGAGAACTGAGGGGTTTTGCCCATTGTGTGTGTGTTTTTTTGGATTTGTGTGTAGAGTTCTGAGAATATGAGGCATGCTTTCAGAAAATGTGTGTAAACAATCGAGAAAAACTGTAAGCACCAGTGTGTGTGCACATCTGGTGGCTGTGCTTAACCAACTGGTTCATAGGTGTGTTCATTTGAAAGCCTTTGCTCTGAAATTGCAAGGAAATTACATCATGATAAATTTCTGTGTCAAATGCATGCAAGTGTGTTTAGTGTTTTGCAATCACTGTGTGTTATGTTTTGCAAAAAGTGCGAAGCTGACAATGTGCTTACAGTTGTGCAAATTTAGGCCGGTGTTTTGCTCCTTGAGTGTAAGGTTTTGCTAATTGTGGGAAAGTTTTAATTTTAGTGTGTAAGCAATTGAAAAAAATTGTAAAGTCAATATGGCAGATGTTTCTTAGTTATTAATGATCATATAAATTCATTTTCTCTCCCAAGCTGCAACACCTTCATCAGAATCAGATTAATGCTCAGTCTTATGAATTGTGGAAAACGCATCATCACGAATAACCTTCACTCATTAGCAATTTAAACAAGCTCTGAATATAATTATGACAGAATGATGCGTTCTGTAACGAGCAGGAGATGAAATGACTGATATTACAGTAATATGAGCTGAACGAGTCAGAGTCATTAAGACTCAACACTAGACCTGATGTGGACTGAACATTAAATATATATACTGTGTATTAGGTTGTCTAACAATATATCGCAATACAAAAATGCAACAATATGTACAGTGTATAGTTCACCAAAACTACAAATTACAATAAAAATTAAAAAAATATATTTTTATTTAAAAAAAAAAAAAAAAAAAATGCAAGTTTTCAGAGTTTTAGTGTCAGTACTACATTAAACTACTATATAATGTTTAATATAATGTATAATAATGCACTGGGGGAATATTTGTGTCCTGATAATGCCAAATGTCTGATGTTACCAGTAAAAAGGCCTACATTATTTTAATATATCTAGTCAGTGAAAGAGTGCAAATATTCGTCTAAAATAATTCTGTATTTTCATCTTCAGAATCATGAATGTTGTTATTCTGGTGTCTCTATTGTCCTGTGCTTTGGGTTTCCAGCACAAGTCCAAGTCTATTCATTTACACACACAATGTAATACCAAATGTAGCATTTTAATCAACAGTTAAATTTTTTTTTAACCTTTTATCATATGTTTTGGAGTATCGCAATAATATTGTGTATCGTGAGTTCAGTATCGTGATATGTATCGAATCGTGACATGAGGGTATCGTTACACCCCTAATATATATACAGTATATATATATATATATATATATATGATGTGAATAGACTACAGACTGAGAAGCCCCTGAACAAACGCTCTGGACAGTGGCGAGTGTTTGAATACCTCTGAGTTTGAAGAGCTCCCCATTGGCTGAGCTGACGACGAACATGTGAGGCGCCTCGTCGCTCGTCGTCACGGAAGCACCAATCAGAGGCAGGGAACCACGGGGCTTCAGGCTCCGCCCCTGCTCGTGCACGAAATACTGCAGCTGACCCACATCAGGGTCCAACACGAAATACCTGCACACACACACATAGACATGAACACATCAGGACAATATAACTGGAAAACGACTTTTCCAAAACTTGGAAGTGAGCGTGGAGTCAGTAGAGCTGGAATTAATTCTATATTTCTGTTGCACTGGACCATCAGTCTGAAATAATATATGATTTACTGTGTGTGTGTGTGTGTGTGTAAATGTATGCATGTGTGACGTGTCTGTGTGAGTGTGTATGAGTGTGTGTGCGTACAAGTGTGTGTGTGTGTGTGTGTGTGTGTGTGTGTAAATGTTTGTGTAAATGTGTGCATGTGTCTGTGTGTGTGTGCACGTATGTGTGTGCGTGAGTGTGTATGAGTGTGTGTGCGTACAAAAGTGTGTGTGAGAGTATGTGTGATTTTATTTATCAAAAACATAAGGAATTTGGACGTAAAATACAGAACACTGAAAGTTGTTGTGACATGCTGCATTTAATAATTAATAATTACTGCATAGTATTCCAATTAGTAGAAACAGCAAAATTTTAATCAAAATAGCCAAAACTAGTTTTTCATCTATGAACATTCAGAAGAATCCAGTTAGCTGATGTGGTTTGGTGATGTGCAACATATTATATAATTTCATGAATAATAATAATAATAGTTATTATATACACTTTTTGACTTGAAGATCTGCATGTGACTGCTGAGCTCAGATGATTGACTGTCACTCAATCCCACAATCCCTCTGGCCATCACCCAATAACCCAATCACCCAATAACCCAAATCACCCAATAACCCAATCACCAAATCACCCAATCACCCAATAACCAAATCACCCAATAACCAAATCACCCAATCACCCAATAACCCAATAACCCAATCACCCAATAACCCAATCACCCAATCACCCAATAACCCAATCACCCAATAACCCAATCACCCAATCACCCAATCACCCAATAACCCAAATCACCCAATCACCCAATAACCCAATAACCCAATCACCCAATAACCCAATCACCCAATCACCCAATAACCCAATCCCCCAATAACCCAATCACCCAATCACCCAATAACTCAATCACCCAATAACCCAATCACACGCCAATTCAGACAATTAGAGAGTAAATGAGACTGAAAGTCAGAGCTCAGCTCTCTGTGTGATTAAACTCAATGAACCTAACACACACACACACACACACGATCCAGCAGAACCTGGAGAAGAGATCTCATTCACCAATTCACTTCTCATCTCAGAAACACAAAGCTTTTTATTTTTATTTGCATTAGCCATTTCTGCTGAGTTTATCAAAGTAAGTGTTTTTCACCAGTTGAACAAAACCATTAAAAAACATTGGTTATTATGAGTAAAGAACAGATGTAAAAATGATTGAACATCGGATTTTAAATTAATTTAATAAACAATTATAAACCATATAAATAAAATTAAAGTGCAATATTAGATAACAAAAAAGTAGTTTTTTATTTATTTAGAATGCATGCAAAATTAGCACAAATTTAAAGAAAGAAAGAAAGAAAGAAAGAAAGAAAGAAAGAAAGAAAGAAAGAAAGAAAGAAAGAAAGACCGTCTGCAGTGAGGATGTTGATGTGTGTTATTGTCGTCTGTGTTTTTTCTTCTAAACCAGATCAATGACTCTTTGACCAGAGAAACAGCAAAACTGACCAGAAATAGGCTACACACACACACACACACACACCCGCACACACAACCACACACACAACCACACACACAACCACACACACACACACACACAACCACAAACACAAACACACACACACACACACACACACATGGTCTTTGTTTTGCTTGTGACAGGCTCATTTTTTTCATAAAGGTCAATCATAAAGATTCTGAAATAATGATAAGAACAGGTAAACTGCACTTCACCACATACACAATACATCACAGCTCATAAACACACATTTGCTGTATATCTAGTTCAGAAATAGTCATTTTGTTCCAAATGTAGATGTTTCAAGATGATCTGTTAGTGTAAGCTGGTTTAAAATAAAGCCACACTTCCTTTTTTCAGCGCACAAGTGAACAGATCCAGACCCTTCAGCCCAGTTTCATCACGGAAGCAAAACTCTGTCCGTTTCCTCCAGAAGAAACAACACACCCGTCGATACACAAGAAACAACACACCCGTCGACACACAAGAAACAACACACCCGTCGATACACAAGAAACAACACACCCGTCGATACACAAGAAACAACACACCCGTCGACACACAAGAAACAACACACCCGTCGATACACAAGAAACAACACACCCGTCGATACACAAGAAACAACACACCCGTCGATACACAAGAAAGAACACAACAACACACCCGTCGATACACAAGAAACAACACACCTGTCGACACACAAGAAATAACACACCCGTCGACACACAAGAAATAACACAACAACACACCCGTCGATACACAAGAAACAACACACCTGTCGACACACAAGAAATAACACACCCGTCGACACACAAGAAAGAACACAACAACACACCCGTCGATACACAAGAAACAACACACCTGTCGACACACAAGAAATAACACACCCGTCGACACACAAGAAAGAACACAACAACACACCCGTCGATACACAAGAAAGAACACACCCGTCGACACACAAGAAAGAACACAACAACACACCCGTCGACACACAAGAAAGAACACACCCGTCGATACACACCCTGAGCGCGGGAGATCTGCTGCTCCACAAGCCACACGTTCACTGTGATTTACACTGGTTTTAATTGTTTAATTGCCAAATTATAATCTCCATCAAGAACTAAATTACCCATAATCCTACACTCTAAGTGAAGTCAGTCTCCCTACTTTCTGAAACTACAGAATATTTCGCAATAAACTTGTTTAAACACAAAACATTAAAAATGAAACCAATTGTTTCATTTTGTACCATTGTTTTTTATGAGATTATGTCATTTGAAATGCTTCCGGGATGAATAATTTTACTCATTAAACTCCATTTAAAGTTTGTAATGTGATTCACCTCAAAGCTGTTTGGTTTGATTCATGGTTAAATACTTTTTACAACACCATTTTAGCATTTATAAATTACATTTGTTGATGCAGCCGTACAGTCGACTTTTTAATAGTCTCATAAAGGCAGATTTCCTTTGAGAAAAGGAGTTAGAGTTCATAATCTACATGATGAAATTAGAGAGAATATTGAATACTTCATATCTGTGAATACCTCACTTTTATGGATGTTGTTCTGCAAGAGAGAAGGTCTCAAGTCCAGCATGACAACACATAGCAAGTTTATGAATATGAACCACAGACATGCGTCATTATTTATATATCCTTCATGGAACATTTTTCCTGACACATTTTAGTTGGATGTTCGTCTGACTTTTTTTTAAATGTTACTAGTTGTTTCAGAACATTCCGAGAACATTCAAAAGTAACATTCTTGAATGTGTGAAAAATGGAATGTTCTATTTAACATTTGAAACCGTCTCCCTGGGAACCAGGAGCGCGTTAGAAACCGCAGAGATGATGTCATCAGGAGGAGGTCAGAGGTCAGAGGTCAGCTTCACCTTCTGACACACTATCACTGTGAAAGACTGAAGGACTCTGGAGTATTGTTGTATTATGTTATGACAATTATGATAATTGTTGTTAATGGGGTTTTTTTAAGGGCGCATGCTTGGCCATAATGTAGCATGTGCACAACGCGCATACACTTTGCTTCTCTCATCTACACACAGACGCAGCAGTTGCCATTTTTGCAAACTATACATAATTACAAGGAAAAATATTACCACACGAGGGAAATCATTGTGGTGTCCATGAAGATGTAAAAAATAGGCATAAATCTAGCTTACACATTTACCCAAATTATTATACGCCTGTTTAACCAAAGCTAATTTGGGTGTGTTTCTCCATCCCCAATGTCACTTCTCTGTGTTTTACGGCCCTGACGAGAACGTCGCTCTCCTCGGCTGTGAACCGCTCCTGGCATGCGTCTGGCAAATCCGCCGTTATAATAGCAATCCGCCATGGAACAAGCACGCCTGCTCTTAAAGGGAATGTGAGATGACGCTCTGATTGGTTTATTTCACGTTACGCCCAAACCACACCTATGAGTAATGAAGCTACTTCAGACCAACCCATTTTAGATTTGCGTCGGGCGCAAGAGTAATTTATCCCGCCGGTATAATAACAACAGCGCCCAAGACCCGCCCACAAAGTTACTTGCGTTTCGCGCTTGATACTTGCGTTTCAGATTGTTAAAATAGGGCCCTATGTATCACTGAGTGACATCTATGATCTTCATCTCCAGCACTGGACCAGCAGTAGAGCAGACGTGTTGCAGATCTAACACGCTCAGAGAGTCACATTAGACTGACTAACACACAGTATGTGAATAAAGAGATGCTCACATTGAACAAAATTACTCTTAACTTCAGATTTTTGCTAAAAAGGTAAATATTTATTAAAGAAAATGTATAAAAAACCTGCTATACACTAACATTCAAAAATTTGACATCAGTAAAATGTTTCTGAAAGAGTCTCTCCTGCTCACCAAGCATAATAATATTAAAATTGAAAGTAAGTTTGTGGAAACTGTGATGCATTTCATTTTTCAGGATTCTTTGATGAATAGAACGTTCAAAAGAACAGCATTTATTTAAAATAGAACCTTTTGTAACATTATAAATGTCTTTACTGTCATGTTTGATCAATTTAATGCGTCCTTGCTGAATAAAAGTATTAATTCCTAAAAATAAAAATAAAAAAACCGACCCAAACCTTTGAACTCTCAGTGTTTCCTATTCAGTGCTGGTGAAATAATGCAACGAAACACACACACACAGGGGTTTAAAACCCACACATGTGTTTAAAGCGCAGTAATGAATCGGCGAGCAGTAACTGGATGATCATTCACTGACTCATTTACACCCTGATGTCTATTAGTTGAAGAGACGCTCTCACTGAAGAGCTCTGTTTGAGATATACGGCCGTTTAAAGGTAAAAATAGAAAGTTGAGAAGCATTCAGATGTTCAGAAAACACTGAGCTCATCTTTTGTTGTGACACAAACGGGTCAGGATCTGTCGCCCACCTGAGAGTCTCAGCTCAAATCACACAGAAATAAAAGTACAGATGCATTTCCCTCTTCTCTACAACAAACTCAGGCACCTTTACCTTTACATATTCATAACCATGCATAACAACATCTGCGATACGTCTGAGCTGGGAGAAACATGTTGGACATTCTATCCTGGTTTCCAGTCTACTAAAACACACAACAAAATGACTTTAGCTAGAATTAAAATAGAACAACAAAAACTCAGTGACACTAAAGCAGCACTGCCTGTCAGAAGTGTGTAAATCGGCTCTAGATGTGAAAGACGCACATAATGAAATGTTCTGAACAGTCACTGAGATCAAGGATGAAACACACTCGATGAATAACAGACATCAGGCATATTTACACTGTATTTACATGTTTGACTCTCCTGACAATGAGGAGACAATCTGCTCGAGTCTCATCCAGCTCTGACAGTCTTGCTGAACACAGAGAAACAGTGTGTGTGTGTGTGTGTGTGTGTGTGTGGGGGGGGGGGGGGGGGGGGGGTACTTTATTGATCCCACTTGGGAAATTTAAGTGCGTTAGCAGCAGCAATACATGAAGACAGTAAAGTACTCACAATAAACACATACTATACACATGTAATATACAGACAAATGTATCCCCAAATAGAAATTGAAAAAGAAAAAGATAGCTGTAATTAATAAAAAATATATATATATATTATTACATATTGTATGTACTAAGGCCCTATAAAAAGTGCAAAGAAAACAGTAATTATTGCACATCTCTTTTTGTAGTATTGAGGTTTGTGTTTGTGTGTGTGTGTGTGTGTGTGTGTGTGTGTGTGTGTGTGTGTGTGTGTGTCTTAACTCAGAAACATTATCTGTCACCATCAGAAAATGTCAGCTCTGTGTTCTCTGGTCTAAAAAACTGCATATAGGGCAGAAAAATCCCAAATGAGATGATTTTAATATCTGTGTTAGTTAGAATGACACAGAATTAGGCAATTTTTGGAATAACAAATCAAAAGGAAGGTTGTAAAATTAATCAAATTCAAATCAAGCCATGAACCAGCATCTGCAATTATTACACTGCACAAACCACGGCTGTATGAATGTGTGATCGGCTTGTTCTGCGCGTCTATATGTGAGGAAACGCCACGTGAAAAAGAAAAATCATGTCAAATACTCACAGAAACTGAAAATAAAAAAAAGCCTGTTTGAAAAAAATGCAATGCAATGTTTTATTGTAAATTAATTGTCATATTTTCATTTGATTACATTTTAAGAGATTGATCAAATTGTTAAGTTTCATGCATTCAATTAATTAGACTTTCTGTTTAGTGACAAAAAAAACTATTCAGAAAATTTAAGTTCATATTCATAAAAGACTTCTATTGAGACTCGTCAGCAGTGAATCTGATGTGCAGGTGTGTGTGTGAATCTGACCTGTTCATTGACTGCACACACACACACACACACACACACACACACACACACATGAATGTTATCTGGATGTGAATTTGATCTTTGTACTTTAAACACAGTCTGTCTGTACACAAGCGGAAATAAGTTTCTTCACACATACACAAACACACACACACACACACACACACACACACACACAGGCTATTTCAGGCTCTGGTCATGAGTGGATGGTGGAGATCGAGGTTGTGTAAACACGTCTGTTTTCAGACGTTATGACCTGTGTGTGTGTGTGTGTGTTTATTTATCCTGATCTCTTGTGCAATTATTCCTGAATATCAGTTCTTCTCAGAATCTCAGCAAGTCTGAGTGTTTGTTCAGTGACTAAAGTAACAGGATATCATGATGAATTCAGCTTGAACTCAGTGCAGAAACACATCAGGATCAGGAAGTTTCAACTTTTTCTTCTGATGCAACACTTTAGTAATGATGGACTTTCAGAAACATATGCCAGAATACACAAAATATATGATTTCGAGAATCATAACCACAGAATATGAGCATATCTGAGTTCAAAAGCCAGATGTGGATCAAGTGTATGTCAATATGTCTATACTCATGTAAAGCTTAAATCTTATAGGCTACTATTATTATATAACTATTTTAAATAATGTTATATATGTATGTGTGTGCGTGTGGGGGGGGGGGGGGGGGTTAGTGTACAGTTTGTAGCCTACTGTATAAAAACCATTACGTCTATGGAGAGTCCCCATTTAGCTAAGCAAACGTGTGTGTGTTTATACAGTAAGTGAGTAGAACTGCTTATTTGATCACTGAACTATTGAAAAGCTGTGAACTATTAAATGACCTGCGCTAAAAAATAAATAAAAAAAATAAATAAAAAAAATCATAATAATAAAAAAATCATAAAAATCATATTTAGACCTAAAAAACAGTCTCTGCCACGTATGTATTGGTAATATGATACGACACTGATGCACAGTTGAGTTGAGCCCAGTCAGTGTAAACTTCACCATGCATGCATGTGTTCGGGATCGGGATCGGGTTCGGGTTGTGTTCGGTACCTGTTCTGCCAGCCCTGGATGAGGTTGGTGTATTTGCTCAGCACTCCCTCTGTCCTGCCGAACCCGAGCGAGGCCGAGCCCGAGCCCGTCCGAGCCGCCCGCGTCTTTTCCATCGCGCTGCGGGAACAATCCCGATCTAGATCATGACGGAGGAGCGGGAACCCGTTCCCATCGTCCCAGTGCCATATTCCCGAGGAGCGCGTCTCTCTCCAGCGTGTTTCTGATGGGAATCTGAGACACACACACCCTCTGTCTCTCTCTCCCTCCCTCTCTCTCTCCAGTCCAACCCGGATATTACAAACACATCTCAACGCTTCTGTCTCCGTGAGCGCGACGCGTGCGTGACGCGCAGCCAAACGCTGATTCACCGAGTCTTCAGTCTCTCTCTCTCTCTCTCTCTCTCTCTCTCTCTCTCTCTCTCTCTCTCTCTCTCTCTCGTGAGCACACGCATCATCTGCATTGACTGTGACACTCTAGTGAAGATGGATTTTTCAAAATACGCTACCACTAGATTTGTGTTCTTTCGATTGTATGAACAGCCGAACCCCTTTTTATTTTCCATAAAGTACAAGATTAGAACCCATTACAAAAACGATTATGTAATGTAGGCTAAATGAGATATATTTCATTGTTTCTCAACTGGTTATTTTTTCAGGACTCGGGACCCAGATTTCTCACCCAAAGATGCTGTTCCTCATGATGTCTCTCAAAATAAACACAATTACCATGAACTGCATAATAAACGATTTCTAAATGCATAAACATTGGCAGAGGTGATTTACTTCATACTTTAGCCTAACGTTCTGGCAAAGTTCAGAACAAATGTTAGTTCAGTAACGTTAATAGAACGTTCGTTCATCTGGTCTTTAATAACGTTCTCATCGTTCAACATTGTCAATCTCAGACAATGGAACGCTACTTTTGAATTTTCTCTGAACATTCTGAAACAACATTTAAAAATGTTAGAACAATGCGCAACTTAAATGTTTCAGAAAAAAACGTTCCATTGTTTGCAAAATGATAATATGGAATGTTCCCTTAACGTTCTCATAATCAAGATAAAACTTTTTTATAAAAAAAATAGTAAAAAAAAATATTTGACATATTGAACATTCAGAGAACTTTCAGAAATTACGTTTTTATAACTTAATATGAATGTTAGTAAAATAGCATTTTTGTTAGCTGGATATTTTTGCTTTTTACTAGGAACTTTTATCCTTGTTGCAAGTGTATTTAATACTGCATATATTTTTTTTATGTGTATTTTTCTGTGAATGTGTGAACCTTGAAATGCAATGTAAGTCGCTTTGGATCACAAGCGTCTGCCAAATGCATAAATGCATAAATGTAAATGTAATTTTTTTTTACTAAATTTACTTCTCTACTAAATACGGTTTGTTGAATATATTTAGTTGCATTTAGCATTGATTTTTGTTGCCACTGCTGTCTAAACCCATCGGAACTATCCATTTATGGTTTTGCTGTTGTTGCTGCTGCTATTTAAAGAACCATTCAAAACCATTAGCCTTAATAGTGCAGGAAGTTTCAAGAAGATTCATCTCATCATAAAGGGTTCTTTAAGAGACTGTATCCTTCTATTGAACTAATTATATCATTAAAGAAGCTTTAATGAACCTTTGTTTTTTTAGGTAGCCGTATTTTCCCAACTTTACCTTCCACGTTTGGAATAGCAGGTCTACTGTATTTCTTGTGAATAGCATGTGAAACAGTGTGCATGCAGCAGTGAGTGTTTCGAAAAGTGACTCCACTGCATGTTTCAGTTGGCGGCATGATGCATCTACTAATAAATATCTGTCTATTTTGCATTTTGAATCCAATTTTCTGAAGAAGAAGAAATGCAACTGCAGCCAGCCATAGAACATGACTAAAGCATAATGGCTTCAAAAGGCCTGTTCACTCAGTAACAGCTTCACCTGACAGCGATACAGTATAAGAGCTGAAACAAGAAGCACTGCTCTCGCTCCATGTCCATTAGTGTGATAAAGAAACGAAAGCATCTCGAGTCACTAAATCACAGGAGTGAACCGATGGATCTGCGCTGCGTATTTACCAAAGCTCTCGCTTCAGGTTTCACTACAAGAGACCAGAGATGGAGTCCTTCTGCCAGCAGCACACGGCAAACACACTGCAGATCGATACGAGCAGAAAGAGTGTGTGTGTGTGTGACTGAAGTCAAGCTCAGGTCAACCGCATTACTGCAAAACAAGACAAAATAAACCCCAAATCACAGTATGGATCAGTGCGATTATCAAATAAACCAGTGCTCTGCGTGTTTCAGAGCGAAGCGCTGTGTTCATTTACACGCGAGCAGCGCAGGATCAGCGGCCGGATGTAGAAACATTGATTTTACACGCATTTATAAAAAGAAATAACTAGGAATAAAAATGTGTGCGCCATACAGACACTCTAGACCACAAGTACACACACTTTTAGGATGAAATCTATGGAAAATTTACACATGAGGCCCCAGTTGAGTAGAGTAACACTTTACAATAAGGTTCATTTGTAACATAATGTAATAAGCAATAAATTTGTTACTGTAT
>CM040774.1:37625143-37642643 GCA_022829085.1 Abramis brama | reverse complement strand
TATCTGAAAATGCATTTCTGATATCAATAGCCTAAGAGAGTAATTTCAGATCTAAAATGGTTTTCTTACTAACAATCACATTCATGATATCAGAAAATAACATTGTCGCTGACAATCGAATTAGTGATTTCAAAAAGTTTTACTATAGCAATACAATTGTTGATATCAAGAATAGACCACGTAATTATTGATATCCAAAATTATGATTTTTACTATTAAGAATTGTATTTCTGATAAATGAAATTTCAACTAGTAAGAAATCAGTTTTTGATATCAACAACTGAATTTGAATGGCAGCCTATGGTGACATTTAACTTGTGAAAATACAATTAAAGATATAGTTTTTACTATAGTAGACATTTAATTCCTGATATGAAGAATTGGCATTTTAACCTGTGAAAATTGAATTGTTGATATCCAGAAATCATATGAATAAAAGTCAAAATGTCTTGCCTTAGCTTCATATGAACCTTGCCAGAACGTTCTGAGAACTTTCCCTGTTGGTTTTGCACTTTCATTTTTTTACATCACTTCTGCAATAATCTGCTGAATGTCTATTAGGTCTGTATTACGAATAATTACAACCATTTCATATTTATTCATATTTCATATTTATGCTCAAAAGGGAGATGTGACAGTTAACAGTAAATTAAACAAAGCATGAACTACAGTTCAGATTACAGCCTTTATTAACCCCTGGAGAAGTGTGGAGCACTTTTATGATGGATAGATGCACTTTTATGATGGATAGATGCACTTTTATGATGGATAGATGCACTTTTATGATGGACAGATGTTCTTTTATGATGGATAGATGTTCTTTTATCATGGATAGATGTTCTTTTATGATGGACAGATGTTCTTTTATCATGGATAGATGTTCTTTTATGATGGATAGATGCACTTTTATGATGGATAGATGCACTTTTATGATGGATAGATGCACTTTTATGATGGATAGATGTTCTTTTATGATGGATAGATGCACTTTTATCATGGATAGATTCACCTTTATGATGGATAGATGCACTTTTATGATGGACATATGTTCTTTTATGATGGAGAGATGTTCTTTTATGATGGATAGATGCACTTTTATGATGGATAGATGCACTTTTATGATGGATAGATGTTCTTTTATGATGGATAGATGTTCTTTTATGATGGATAGATGTTCTTTTATGATGGACAGATGCACTTTTATGATGGATAGATGCACTTTTATGATGGATAGATGCACTTTTATGATGGACAGATGTTCTTTTATGATGGATAGATGTTCTTTTATGATGGATAGATGCACTTTTATGATGGATAGATGCACTTTTATGATGGATAGATGCACTTTTATCATGGATAGATGCACTTTTATGATGGATAGATGTTCTTTTATGATGGATAGATGCACTTTTATCATGGATAGATTCACCTTTATGATGGATAGATGCACTTTTATGATGGACATATGTTCTTTTATGATGGAGAGATGTTCTTTTATGATGGATAGATGCACTTTTATGATGGATAGATGCACTTTTATGATGGATAGATGCACTTTTATCATGGATAGATTCACCTTTATGATGGATAGATGCACTTTTATGATGGACATATGTTCTTTTATGATGGAGAGATGTTCTTTTATGATGAATAGATGTTCTTTTATGATGGATAGATGCACTTTTATCATGGATAGATTCACCTTTATGATGGATAGATGCACTTTTATGATGGATAGATGTTCTTTTATGATGGATAGATGTTCTTTTATGATGGATAGATGTTCTTTTATGATGGATAGATGCACTTTTATGATGGATAGATGCACTTTTATGATGGACAGATGTTCTTTTATGATGGATAGATGTTCTTTTATGATGGATAGATGCACTTTTATGATGGATAGATGCACTTTTATGATGGATAGATGCACTTTTATCATGGATAGATGCACTTTTATGATGGATAGATGTTCTTTTATGATGGATAGATGCACTTTTATCATGGATAGATTCACCTTTATGATGGATAGATGCACTTTTATGATGGACATATGTTCTTTTATGATGGAGAGATGTTCTTTTATGATGGATAGATGCACTTTTATGATGGATAGATGCACTTTTATGATGGATAGATGCACTTTTATCATGGATAGATGCACTTTTATGATGGATAGATGTTCTTTTATGATGGATAGATGCACTTTTATCATGGATAGATTCACCTTTATGATGGATAGATGCACTTTTATGATGGACATATGTTCTTTTATGATGGAGAGATGTTCTTTTATGATGAATAGATGCACTTTTATGATGGATAGATGCACTTTTATGATGGATAGATGTTCTTTTATGATGGATAGATGCACTTTTATGATGAATAGATGTTCTTTTATGATGGATAGATGCACTTTTATGATGGACATATGTTCTTTTATGATGGAGAGATGTTCTTTTATGATGGATAGATGCACTTTTATGATGGATAGATGCACTTTTATGATGGACATATGTTCTTTTATGATGGATAGATGCACTTTTATGATGAATAGATGTTCTTTTATGATGGATAGATGCACTTTTATCATGGATAGATGCACTTTTATGATGATAGATGCACTTTTATGGACTTCAAAACAGAAACAGCCATTCACTCCTATTATAAAGCTTGGAAGAGCCAGGACATTTTTTAATATAACTCTGATTGTATTCGTCTGAAAGAAGAATGTCATATACACACCTATGAGGACTTGAGGATGAGTAAATCATGGGCTAATTTTAATTTTTGGGTGAACTATCCCTTTAACTAAAACGCAGCATGGACTCCAGTTCCCAGAATGCACCTGCTCTCCGTGATGCTGACGCGTGAGTGTTTTCGCAGTGCTGGAGAATGAGGTGTGATGGGTCTGCTGCTGAAGTCATGTTTCCCGGTGTCCTGTACGCGTTGCTCGCGGGGTTTCTCGGCGCCGTCGCGTCCTCGTCCGCCAAACTGTCTCTCGGAACCGACTATCTGAAGGGAGTGTGTGAGACGGGCCTGCGGACCTGGGGCGAGCAGAGGAAATTCACGCAGCACAACGACACGAGCGCGTGCGACTGGGTGAGTGTGTGTGTGTGTGTGTGTGTGTGAGTGAGTGAGTGAGTGAGTGAGTGAGTGAGTCACTGCTGGAAAACACAGCAAACACCCGCACTGTGTCATCATCACGCTTCACACACACACACACACACACACTGCGCAGTTAATGCATGCATGATGCATGCATGATGATGATGATGATGATGCTGATGCTGTTACGTGACAGACATGCATGACCTTCAGCTCCGCGCGCGCGCACGTGCCATCGCTCTTCCTGATGCATTAGTGAATCCCATTAGACATTTATGGCTGCTGAATATTGCAGTGTGTAACAAGTGTTTTCCACTTCCCCGTGACAGCTGCACATTCCTCTCAGGCTGCTGTGTGGAGGTCTGCTGTTCACCTGTAATGCTGTGATGTGGACCTTCCTGGCCAAAGCCCTGAGGAGCTCGTGCTCGTCCGCGCGCACCACTGTGACCACCACCGCCTCCAACTTCATCTCTTCTGTGAGCATCAGCTTCAGCTTCACATAAACTCCTTCTCAGGAGGGAGGGATGCATTTATGTTTGGAATTGCATATGAAATTTCCATGCATTCGGATTAGGATACACAAAAGTTTGACTTTTGCATATTTGTCAGTCATACATAAAATCCACAGGTACTTTTTTAACCGAATAAATGTAATTATTTTCAGAATAAACAGATTTATGATGATTCTAAGCCAAATTAGAATTTGACATTTTTTTAATCATTATTTAAACAAAATTAAATAGATGCACATAGTTAATGAACTATGCCAGGATTTTTTTTTTTGAGTGCAGTGACTAACAAATATTCATCAGTTTATTAGTTTGTTTTAGTGCTGTCAATTGATTAATCATGATTAATCGCATCTAACATAAAAGTTTGTCAATATATAATATACACACACATTTACACACTTTTTTAATCGATTTGACAGCACTAGTTTGTTTGTTAAAATGGATGAAAATTTGATATGCAATTTAAATACATAAATCTTAAATTTACACTCTAGATATGCCCAGCTTAATCATAATTATAATATCAAATATTAATAACAAATTAAAATGAAATAATTCCTCAGCTTGCAAAACGCTCCAGTATGTCACGTGTAATATATGTGTAAAAATCATCATCCAGTCATCATGAATGACTTGAAAAATCATAGAAAGGTCATTATTTATAGATCAAACATGATTGCAAAAAACATTAGTGTTTTAAATGACAAACTGTGGTAAAAAGTTAGTTTGGATTTGGGTTGCAAATGAATGTGCAAAAAAAAAAAAAAAAAATGGACATGAAATATTGATTTGATTAAAAAATATTTTATTAATTATAAATTTCAATCATAATAAAAATGATAAAATACAGTAGTCAACATTTGAAGTGGATCAAAAAAGTTATACGGGTATTGTTCAAAATTCATGTATAACTTTTGATGAAAAGGTTTTGATCCACTTCAAATGTTGACTACTGTATTTTATCATTTTTATTATATTTAATAAAATATATTTTTTAAATCAAATCAATATTTAATGTCCTTTTTTTTTGCACATGAAATATTGATTTGATTAAAAAAAATATTTTATTAATGATAAATTTCAATCATAATAAAAATGATAAAATACAGTAGTCAACATTTGAAGTGGATCAAAACCTTTTCATCAAAAGTTATACATGCATTTTGAACAATACCCGTATAACTTTTTTGATCCACTTCAAATGTTGACTACTTTAGATCAAATAATAAACCTAAAATAATAGTCCATTGTAGCATAGAAAACAATAGCCTAATATGAATGAGTCTATTATTGGTATTAATGTGATGGTCTGTCAGTGGATGTGTGCTGAAGTGCGTCTGCTCGACAGGCGTTTCTGGGGCAGCTGATATTCGGGGAGACCCATGTGGCTCTGTGGTGGACGGGCATCTCTCTGACTCTGTCTGGTCTTCTGGTGCTTCATCACACATCGCCCAACCTCACGCAGTCCCACGCCAGCAAGAGAGAATGACCCGCTGACCACGGTCTGACCGATGACGGCTTCATCATCATCATCATCACTATGGGTCCAAATGCTCGACGACGCACAAACACGCGCATTTTCTTTTGCTTCACGGCACCAGAGCTGCTCGAAATATATATCTCACGTGGAAGATCTACTGTCATGCCAAAGATCTGTTTAAATATTTTTAAACATTTATTTATATGCATTATTATTTAGTATTAAAAATCCATAGGAAAGTATTAAAAACAACTGGTGCATGAGCCTATATCACTTTTAATGTGATAATGATGAATCTCAGGCGTCTAACATGTCTGGATCAGATTTCACCTCAAAATCAAAAGAAAAAGAGAATACATGTTTTGAATAAACAAGATGGAGGCTGATTTTAGGACCATAAAATAATAGCTAAAAAACTGAAAATTCTACAGGAAAACTCACTGTAGTCACATGCAGATGAGCAATTTTTTCATTTTTGAGTGAAATATTTATGGTAACACTTTACAATAAGCTCCCATTTGACAACATAATGCGTTAACTAACATGAAGATGCCAATTGATTTGGCATTTAATTTAATATTTTTCTTGGTTTCAAATTCCAATTGCTGCTTCAGGTCATGCCCTCAGTGACATCACTTCCTTCAGTTTTGCAGATTCGCAGTCATTCCCTCCATCATCCTCCAGCACTGTGAGCGCCGCGCGTGGCAATAATAACTGCAAACCTCGGCATTGTGCATCCTTCACCGGAAGATGCTTTTCCGAAATATATGCCACATATCTTATGCATGCAAACATCCAGTGATGTGAGAGCAAAGACACTTCCTGTAGCTGTGTGAACAAACACCTACCAAAACCTGTTCTTCAGCCCCTTCTTCAAACACACCGAGACTTAGCAGGAGGATGCAATGCCGGAAAAGAGCTTTCATGCTTGCTGTTCGACCTGTGTAATCACATATATTTCCTCATTTTTTAAAACTTGAGTGTTCATCAGAGGGGTCCAAGACCCTAGGACTTTTGTCGCACTTGGATTCAAGGAGTTTTGTGGTTGAAATTGAAAAAAGTAACAAATCCTTCCCTCGCGGGTCAATTTGACCCCCTTAGGAATTAATGGGATGTGAGGAATGCTTCATTACACATAGAAAAACCTAAAAATGCTCAAAATTCTAACTAAAAATGCTAAAACTTTAACCATTAATTTTTATTTTTTTTATAATGTCTACATGTGTATCTGAATGCATACTGAAGAAAAACTGACTTTAGGACCCAGCGGAACAGCTCATTTGCTCCATATAGAGCTATAACGCCATCTAGTGGCAAGAGTCATGAAATATCATGTTATATTATTATTTTTCCACAAGAGGTCGGCAGAGACACCCAATGTAAGAGATTGAAAACCCTGAATTAAAAGGGTTATACATGAAATTGCGAGTTATTTTGAATTTAAGTTGAAAGAATGAGGAATGTGCTGTGAATGTGTTAAATTACTATTTATTTATTATTTATTGATCAAATCTAGGAATTTAAAGGTAAATAAAATAAAAAATAACAAAAAAAATCTCCAAAAAAAGTGCATTTATGCATAAGCTTTATGGAAACAACAAATTAAGAATAATTTTAGGGCTTTGGGTCATCTTGACCCGCGAGGGAAATATGTGTTACAAAGTGCGAGGGAAGGATTAAGGATAAGGAAGCAAATGGAGTATTTTTTTCCCTTTTCCAAACCACAAATCAGCTAGAAACCGCCTTAAGCTGGTTTGCGGATCTTCCAGCGGGTGTGTCATCATCATTAGGGGACTGAAGGACCAGGTCTGGCACTTCCTGTGAATTACTCTAGTTCTTCCTGTGGTCTCGGTCGGCCGCATGAACCCGGACACTCGTAGAGCAGCTAAACATAGATATTAATAAAATAAACATGGACCGAATGCGTTATACACGTCCATTCGTTGCGCAAAAACACCGTATAATGTGACGTTATAAAGTCCCTGGCAATGTGATGTTTTTAATGTGTTTAATGTTGAGAACATTCGTCCTGCTGTGTGTAATCATAACTTCCACATTACACCCAAATAATGTTTCATATGGTTATAATTAGGGGTGTTTCTGATGATGAACATTCAATGCATCCACTGCAGAATGTAATAGTCAGCTGAAAAGAGTAGAGCACACACACATTGAAATGGTTTCACTTCATTTATTAGTCTAAATCAAAATTAGAATTGAATTGTTAGAGCAAATAATTGACACCCCTAGTTATAATGATGCAAACAGACTAATAATTGTTAATGTGTTAATGCTGAATCAAGGCCAAAGTGACACTTGTTTCTATATAGCACGTAGTATTTGAGATGTGAAATATAGATTATTAAAATATGAATAAGTTGCCTTATATGCGGGCATTCCTTCTGTGTCATGATCATATATTGTCATATTTGGCATTAGATACTGTTTCACTGGGGACCAAACGTGTGTAAATCTTTGACTTTGATTTCAAATGAATGGATGAATTAAATGAACTCAAGCATCTTGTAATAATCTCTCATTCATGTAGCATTTGTGTCTGTTTGCCTTAGTCACTGTATAACAATAAGCCCACATTTATAAATGTGTAAATAGTTTTATTATTTAATGGACAAACTAGAGGTCTGTAAACACATCACTACTACAGCATGTGTGTGTGGACAGAAAACACTGAGCTGAACTGATTTTACACCAGTTCATTTTACAAGTTTGAATCTGCAGATTTGATTCCTCATAGACAGTGTTGAGGAAAGTTACTTTTAATGCGTTACAGTAATACTCAGTAATGTTGACTTATGAATTTGCACATGGTTTGTCATAAAGCATATTAAAAACACCACACAGACATATAAAGAACATTAAAGCTGGATTTTCACCACAGGGGGACTTTAACATTACAGGTTATATTACTAACTGTAAAACTCTTTTCATTGAAAGCTGAAAGTAACATATTTTGTTATGTTTGTAAAATTCCCATGCACGCATGAGTGCATAATTTTAATTATTTAACAACAAAAAATCAAAATAATGAGGTAAAAAAATAACGTGCATTACCTCAATGCTCAAATATTGTGAAAAATGAATAAGTAATGCACTACTTCACTTATTATATCCAAAAAGTAATCTGATTACTTAATGCACATTACTTGAAATGCATCACCTGCTCAGAAATCATCAAAAGACGACAGAGGAAAAACACAGCAATGAAAAACAACAGAAAGAGAAATTTATTGAACCGACTTTCAAAGTGAAAGCAAACCGAAGAACACCCAAAACTGCATTAAGATATTGATATATTTAAAATACATGCACAACATGAAGCACAGATTCAAAAAAAAAAAGACAGGCAAAAGAAAGTGCAAAGAAAATAAAAAATAGAAACGTCAATGAAGACTGAACGTTAATGAAGACCCGTAGAAAGCGTTAAACACTGATCCACCAGCACAGACACTGAACACCTCAATGCACTGAAATCCAATGAACTTGCAGTCGAAAACCTAACGTCTGACGTCTACATCTGTCAGTCTCTAGTTTAAAAGCGTTGGAGGCTGCAGAAGATGAAGGCGAGATGAGTATCTGATGGTCTGAGCTGGATTTGGAAGAGAAACAGGATTGATTTCATCATGTGAACCTGAGGGACAAAGACAGCAGCCATCTGGATTCAGGAAGATCAAGCTCACGCTCAAACACTGTAGTGACACCGTATGTAGGAATCCATGAGCACCCCTGCCTGAGGACAGTGAAGTATTGCTAACAGTGTATTATATAGTCGCACGGCTATTTCTACGTCTGCGTTCATAAGGGAAATAACATTAACCCCATGAATCAGTCAAAAAAAACGTCATATTTCACCCCAAAAATCAACAGAAAAAATGTTTAGCATCAAGAATCAGGCAAGATGAATTGACATCATTCTCAAGATTAATAAACAATGTAAATGCCAAAAAAAAAAAATATATTTTTTATAAATGTATTGTATATATAATTTTAGCATTTATTGCATGTATGTTTTTTGAATGTAATTCAGTAAAAATGACTATTACAGTGAGGAGAATCACCACTGAGAATGAGAAGAAAAAAATTCAATTAAAAAAAAAAATTTCACGATAATGTAAATCTAAGGGTTAAATGCACGTAATTATCATGAAAATAGTCACAATGCAAAAGAAAAAGAAAAAAAGAGCATTTTGCTGTGGAATATGAGCCGGACGTGCTTTCATTAGTGTTATGCAAATGATGAATGCGTATTGATCAAGAAAGGGAAAAAAAAAAACTTCAGGATATTCTTCATTTTTCATAATGAAATCAGATTTGGCAACAGCAGATTCCTCAAGGCTCGAGAACAACATGAGCGAACGCTCTCTAAAAGAAAAGGCATTTCTCAACTAACCAGCGAATGTAAAGGCTTCTGTCAATCAAACAAATCGAATCAGGAGATCAACGAGAAGCGCTTCAGTCATTCGCCACGGCTGGTGATGGTCAGTAAGTGTCATGGTCAAGGCCTCTAAAATCATCAGCTTTAATATTTCAAACGGCTGCAGAATCTCATGACGTCGATCACAGTGTGGGACTGAGCGTCTCGATGAGCGTGGAGAAGAACACTGAGATCTTCAGAACAGACAGAGTTAAAAAGCAAAGAGATGTTTGTGTGTAAAGAGGATGTTTCGGCGTCTCAGACCACGTACTGGTAGAGATTGGCCTTCCCGTGATCCGGCCTGGCGAACGGACTGAGCCAGGAGAGAGAGAACGGGTGACCGAACACCACCTTCATGTTCATCCACTTGGACCTTTTGGCCCACCTTCGCTCTTCTTTCTTCAGCTGCTCGATTCCCTGTGAACGAGAGTTTACATTATTTCAATCTTCAGGTTCAGTCTAATCCATCTAAACGCTTTCTACGGCTGATCAAGGGATCAAAGACGACCAAGCCTTCTTCTCATATCATGGGCTGATATCTGTGTCATATTCACACATTAATACAATCAGATTCGTGGATCTCGAAAAGTGGAAGACGGAAAAAGCAAGAGATGTTTATTCAATGTCATATCATAAATGAGTTTAAAAAAAAATCAGGGTTATTTTAAATAAGATGATTTTTGTTACTTTAAATTAAAATAAAACCTAAACAAACATTTCTCATTTTCATTTAGTTTAACTTGATGTACTAAAGTAAGTAAAACTGAATAAAAAACAAACATAAAAAAACACACTAAAAATTACAAAAACACAACAAAATGACTAATTAAAATGAAAACAGAAACATAAAAATAAAATATAATTCAAAATATTAATAAAACTAATAATAGTATGTCACTGATACTACAATTACTATTTAAATTTCACAAAATTAGATTCATGAGACTCTTATTTTAGTATCATTGACAAACTATTATTAGTTTTATTAATATTCTGAATTATATTTTATTTTTTCCATTTTAATTTGACTGTCTTGGTCAGTTTTACATGCATCCAAGATCAAAAACAACTACATTTTTTCATAATATTCACTTTCGGCTCTTTTCTCAGTGTCTGAAACGCTTCGAACGAGGATTCAGTCTCTCTAAGCCCCGTCTCTCTGAGAGCTGCTCTGCTCTGATTGGACAGAAACCAAACGCTCATTATATATGAGTCTATAATATCTGAATCTCAGCTCTTGATTCACAGTGATATGAACAGTAACAATGGCGTGGGTTTTACAGTATCAATCTCATTAAAGTGGATTTGCTTTGTCAGCAGAAAACAGCGTCTTCTCCACATGAACAACACGAACCAAACTCTTCCAGTCTCAGATACACTACAGTGTTTGAGGGCGGGGCTAAGTGACGCTGTTCAGCCAATCAAGACCATTATGCAAATTGGTTACAAACCGACACAGGTTCACCTACAACTACAGTTTTTAAAGGGCGGAGCAAAGAGACACTGTTCAGCCAATCAAGATCATTATGCAAATTAGTTACAAACCTACACAGGTTCAGCTACAACTACAGTGTTTGAGGGCGGAGCAAAGATACACTGTTCAGCCAATCAAGACCATTATGCAAATTAGTTACAAACCTACACAGGTTCAGCTACAACTACAGTGTTTGAGGGTGGGGCAAAGAGATGCTGTTCAGCCAATCAAGACTATTATGCAAATTAGTTACAAACCTACACAGGTTCAGCTACAATTACAGTTTTTAAAGGGCGGAGCAAAGAGACGCTGTTCAGCCAATCAAGACCATTATGCAAATTAGTTACAAACCTACACTGGTTCAGCAAATCAAATGCTGTTCGCCGATAGTCAAAGAAAACCATAGGCGGGCATTATGCAAATTTGTTACATAGGTATGCAACAGGAAGTGAGACTGGAATTATTGACGACTCGTTTCAAGCTGTTCAGAATCTTTCTTTTCTTTCTTTTAAGAGAAAATATTGTGAACTTTGATCTGTAAAACTTTGCAGAGCTTTTACATTCACAGACAGCTTTATTACACACGACATGAAAGGGAATAACTAAATAACTAAAAAGCAAAATAGGGGCACTTTAAGTTTCAGTTAAGGATAATAACCATTAGTGTCACTTACGGTCTCGTCGTTGCAGATGGAGTGCACCTGCGTCCCGAACATCACAGAGGTGAAAATGAGGAAGAGCAGACCCTCAAAGCACAGGAGGATGAGGAGGATGACGGTCGCCGGAGGAGAGAAGGAACTGCACTCTGAGGACAGGAAACAGGAATGATCAATACAGGAAGCTCTAAACTCATGGACGAATCAGAGCGCTCCGTTACAACACAAACAGCCAATCATTGAGCAGCACTCTGAGGGAAATATAAACCCAGGCCATGATGCAGAGACAAACACTTACTTGTCCAGTCTTCTTCAAAACAGAAGACAAAATGTAAAGCCACCATCATGAGAGCATGAAGGGAAATCAAAGCAATGTACATCTGGAGACGAGAGAGGAAACAGTACAGATCATTTATATGCTATTATAGTTTTTATTCATATTTTGATTTTATTTTTATACGTTCAGTTTTCAGACTTCTGATATTTTGGTGCCGTAACAACCATGGCACAAAACCAAGCAAAACTCATAATGATCTAAATCTGTGTGTTTTGTGAGTAGTTGTGATGACACTCACGGTGAAAAGCACAAAGTATTTTTGGTTGTTCTCTCCCACACAGTTGTTGACCCAGGGGCAGTGATGGTCCATCTTCTTGATGCAGCGTTTACACACACTAGACGGAGCAAACACACACACTTTCAGGAAACTCTCTCTGAATCTAAGGTCACAGTCGTGGTTTCTTGCACCAGCAGTGACCATTTAGTTATTGATGCTGTGTGTGAGTGTGTGTGTGTGAGAGAGAGAGAGTGTGTGTGTGAGTGCGTGTGTGAGCTTGTGAATGTGTGTGTGTGAGAGAGAGTGTGTGTGTGAGTGAGAGAGTGTGTGTGTGTGAGCTTGCGAGTGTGTGTGCTTGCGAGTGTGTGTGCTTGCAGGTGTGCTTATGAGTGTGTGAGAGAGTGTGAGTGCGTGTGTGTGTGAGTGAGAGAGAGTGCGTGTGTGTGTGAGTGTGTGTGTGTGTGTGTGTGTGCGCTTGCGAGTGCGTGTGTGTTTGTGTGAGTGTGCTTATGAGTGTGTGTGTGAGTGTGTGTGCTTGCGAGTGTGTGTGTGTGTGTGAGTGTGAATGAGAGAGTGTGTGAGTGAGTGTGTTGTTACCTGCAGTGATGTGCTCTATCAGGTTTGATGCTGCAGCATTTGGGACACTTATACACCACCTGTCCCGGCTTGAGCTGCAGACTCTCGATGAACTCCTTAGTGGCGTTTCCCTTTGGAACGGCTCCCTAAAAACAGAGGAGGAACGAGACAAAACCGTTTTTCATCAACCAATTATAAACATTAGTATTGTGATTTTACAGTTTTATTGTAAAATAAAAAAATGTTTTACTATACTATTTTACTTAAATACTTTTTTATTTTACAATAAAATTAAACATTTACTATTGCAATTATTTTTTTTTTTGTAATTATTATTATTGTTATTATTATTACTACTATTATTATTATTTAAAGGTCATATTTTGGGCCAAATTGTGCAGCCCTACAAACAAGCACAGCAAACCTGGATCTTATTAAATGATTAATTAAATAATTAATAATTTATTTTTTCTCCAAATTGCAGTTCCTGGTGTCAGTTTCATGTCCAGAGACACTATAAGTCAGTCATTGCTAGTTTGACACTTTCAAGACATTGATCTGTTTGTCTGAGTCGCACAACACGACTCAGCATGAGTTCACATGAGTTTAGGGCGGGGTTATCTGTGTATCTATCATAGACTGTATAAAATATGGACGTAGTGTCCGTGACGTCACCCGTAGGTTTCTGAAGACCGTTTTTGAAGCCCTAAAGTGGGCGTAGCCGACCATCGCCATCTTGGCAGCGCGTCACTCCCGAATTTATTTATTTTTACAGTCAGACAATTAGCAGAGGTGACGTGACGGCTAACAGACAGCAGACAAACGGCTAATGATGACTAATGACCACAGCAGCGGGAATCCACCTTTCACTCAAAAGTGGACACCCTAAATTATGCAGAACTTTAAAGGAACTGTATGTAGGATTGTGGCCAAAACTGGTACTGCAATCACTTTAAAAATACTATAGAGCGGTGTATCCCCTCCCCCTCCCCCCTGACTCGAGGTTGCCAGATAAGCTGATTTCAGCAGAAACGTAGGCTGCTTCAATGAGCTTCCGACGAGACGTACACAGTAAGTTTTTTTCTGTTAATTATGTTTATGCATCATGAGAGATATTTTGATAAGTAATTATGTATTTAAAAAATGTACTAATTGTCATTAGTTAAATATAATCGTAAAGATTTATGCTCGTATGTGACAGTATCGTAAAGATGTAACGTTATGCTCGTATGTGACAGTATAATCGTAAAGATGTAACGTTATGCTCGTATGTGACAGTATCGTAAAGATGTAACGTTATGCTCGTATGTGACAGTATCGTAAAGATGTAACGTTATGCTCGTATGTGACAGTATAATCGTAAAGATGTAACGTTATGCTCGTATGTGACAGACAGAACGGTAGCTGTAAGTCTAACTTGTAACGTTATGTATCTGTCATTAATGTAAGTACAAGCACAAGCCTATGTCACTATGTGTAATACAGCTATTCATTTAGCTGATGCTATAAGTGAAAGTGACTAGCTGTATTTTTTTACTTACCCTGCAGCATGCGTCCATAACACGCTAAAATATGTGATGTGAAATACAGGTCAACTTGCAGCATGTGTAACTTAGTCCACGATATACGTGAAGAACGAATGTCTAATCATTTTTTCTGAGGTAAAGTTAGGCTTCTGTCTCAATTACGTTTCAAATTGCCATAATGGGCGTGCTAATGTTGTTTTCCTCAGCGTCTCAGCATAATGACAGAGAAACGGGCTCCTATGCATTGCTAATGTTAGCATACGTCCATGTGAGCTAACGTTACGTTACTTTGCACGAACATGCATAACTTTGTTCGACTGTCATGAATATATGATATGTGCATTGACATCAAGTACAAGTTAGCCAAGCACAAGTTAGATGAATCTTACCTGTCCAGGAGAAAATTAGCTACGTTGGCGTCTGTGTTCAAATTCTTCTCCGTTTTCAGCCGTCTCCATCTTTCAAAAGCATCTCCAGTACAAATTCTGGTTTTATTTCGGACTTTGTCACGACGAATTTCTGAATTATAACGAGGTCTTTTTGATTTAGTAACGTTAGACATTTTTATCCGACTAGAGTTAGGGTAGGTTAGAGCAAAGCTGGCAACCCGGATCCCGAAACACTACTGACTTCGTGATTGGTAGATAGGTGGAGGGAGGCGCTTCAGGCCAAAACACAAAATGACAACATCAACATCAGTTGAGGGCTGCAAGTCCACTTTTTAAATGACAATATCCTAGCCATACTACTGTTGTCAGTGATATAAGTATTTGAAATTAACATGATTTTTTAATGTCTAGTGACACATCAGGGCCATTTTATGATTAATTGAAATAGATTTCTTACATACAGCTCCTTTAAGGCTTAATATAATGTAAACGGATGAGTTATAAAAAAATTTCACCCCCCTCACAGTCGTCATGAAGGGAAAAAATAGCTATATAGACCAAAGCCACTTTTTGTACCAGGCTGTAAACATGTTTTATTCTGCTGTAAAGTTGGGCATTTTAACATGGGGGTCTATGGGATTGACTCTCTTTTGGAGTCTCTAGTGGCCAGTCGATGAATTGCAGTTCATATAAAATACCAAGCGGCAACCTCTCTCTTGAAACCAACACGGAAGTGAATTAAACGGCAATTCATCGACTGGCCACTAGAGACAGACTCCAAAAGAGAGTCAATCCCATAGACCCCCATGTTAAAATGCCCAACTTTACAGCAGAATAAAACATGTTTGCAGCCTGGTACAAAAAGTGGTTTTGGTCTCTATAGCTGATTTTCCCTTCATGACGACTGTGAGGGGGGTGCATTTTATTATAACTCGTCCGTTTAAATTATATTAAGCCTTAAATTTCTGCATAATTAAGGGTGTGGCCACTTGAGTGACAGGTGGATTGCTGCTGATGTCACTACTAGCCGTTTGTCTGCTGTCTGTTAGCGTCACATCACCTCAGCTAATCCGCCCCGCTGCACATTTTCGTTTATCCGGGAGTGACGCTGCCAAGATGGCGAGGACTGGCTCCGCCCACTTTGGGCTTCAAAAATGCTCGTCAGAAACACTACGGGTGATGTCACGCACACTACGTCCATATTTTATACAGTCTACGGTGTGAACGGGCCTGGATCCATGTGATCTGGACTGCTGTGTGTGTGTGTCACTCACCGGGTCGGTACACATGGCTCTGAAGTGTGACGCCAGCGCGAGGAAGGCGAGCCCGTTAAACACGGCGCCGTTAATGAGGCTGTACGCCACGTTCTTCGCCGGCAGCAGCATTACGAAGACGACCACGAACTCGGCGTAGAACACCAGCATCCACGTGATCACGCCGCACACGATGCCGCAGCCGTCCCGGATGAACCACATGTCGTGGGGGGAGTGTGAGCGCGGAGGGGGGGGTGCGCAGTGCTCCGGGCGCAGGTATCCGGCCTGGCGCTCGATGTCCCGACTGCGGTTAGCTGGGGAACTCTTCATTCTTCCCGACGGGAAGCTCCCACATCCTCCTCCAGAGAGACACAAACACAAACGTGAAAACATGTCGAGTCACACATCAGCTAGTCGTGTGTTTCCATCCAAAGCTATTTAAAGTCACCATGAACTCAAAATGGATTTTTTTTTTATGGAATATTGCAGTATTTATTATAAAATGATTTATCTGTGCACATCATTATTTTGTTTAATTCATGTGTCTCGTATTCTTGAATCAGAATAACGTCCCCTCCCTCTTGCAGCATCTCTTCTCTTCTCTGATGATGTGGGCGTGGCAACCTGTCACTCACATGAGATCCACCAATATCAAACCACAACCATCCAATCAATTCCCCAAAGACAAAATCAAGCCCCACCCTACAATTTCGGTTTCATGCTGACTTTAACATGATTTGATGTATGTATATATATATATACACTCTAAATAAATTGAATATAAACAATAATATATATATATACCCTAAATAAATTAAATTAAATATAAACATAAATAATATATATATATATATATATATATATATATATATATATATATATATATCCTAAATAAAAAAAAAATACATATAAAAATATCTGCACAGGCTCAAAAGAATAAATTATAACATTCCAAACACAAAAATAACCATATAAATGATTAGAATGTTATAATAAATTATATTTATACATATTTATAAACTTAATCCAACAGCTTTTTTTATTCTTAATATTTGACAGGGCTGTTAGATATCGTACCAACTTATTCTTGAAACAACAAACCGAGGGGAAACCTGAAAAATCTCTACATTTGTGGATAAAATGTTAGCATTTTAAAAGCCAGTTTAAAAAATGTTAGCCAGTTTAATTTTTTTTTACAAATACAAAAGCTCACCGTGATCTGTGGCTCCTCCAGCAGCGCGTGACTGAGCTTTAAATGATGAGTTCTCTCTCCGCTTACACACAGATGATCTGATGAAGAGATGTACTGTTTATGTGTTGTATAAATGAGCAGAACAATTGTGTTTTTGTGTAAATTATTGCTCCAGTTTCGTCAGGTGAGGCACGACAACCAGGAAGTTTCGGTCAGTGGCGTCACACACCCAGCACAGTCCGACTCGGCACTTCCGCTCCCGAATATTATTATAAAATAAAAGTCGCTGAAAAATAATTAAATATTAAAGATAGATAGATTATTTTTTTTATTTTTGGGGGGGCGTTT
>CM040774.1:37595143-37620143 GCA_022829085.1 Abramis brama | reverse complement strand
AGAGAAAGTGGCTCGGCCGCAGATGGAGGTGAGTGTGTGTTTGACCGCTTTAAAACACTCTCTAACATGGTTCAACTGTGCTCTGAAACACAGCGTGAATGGATTATTGATTTTATAAAATGATAATAGCAATATGAATAAAAAGATACCAATGATCAATATATTAATAAGAATATTTTTTATTATTGTTATCTTTTATCATAGAAATAAGACACCAGTTGTTTAATAAATAAAGTAAATTAATAATTATTATTTTAATAATATTAATAATTATTATTATTGTTGGGAATACTAATAATAGCAGTTGTTGTTGTTATAATGTATTTATTGATCATTGCCTGAAATTCGTGGTTGATTTTATAAAAATATATCAATAAATAAATAACAATAATATTTTGTATTATTGCTATTCTTATCTTTTATTATAGCAATGTGATAAATATTATGAATAATAATTATCATTTTGTTGTTGTTGGTAATTATAATAATAGTAATAATAACTATTATTATTATTATTATTTTATAAAATGATAGTAATGGCAATATGATAAAAGATACCAATATTCAACAAATAAATAAATAAATAATAATAATTGGTGTTTTTATCATAGCAATATGATGACAAAAATTGTTCAATAAATAAATAGATTATGAATGATAATAATTCTAATTAAAATAATTTATTTTACATTTTCGATGAAGTCCCGCCTTCCGAAATACAAAATGTGCTGTGATTGGTTAGCTGGCCTAGTGCGCTTTGATTGACACCTCTCAGCGCATGTTCAGGAAAAGTCCCGCCCCTTAATAACACTGAGCTCCACTCACTCAAATGTAAATAGCCTATTAAGGATGGCGTCAATTTCAAACCATTTCAAGCCTGATTTATACTTAATAATAATATTGTTGTTTGTTGTAGTTCTTGTAAAGTGTATTCTGTCAAATATAAGATCTCCCTTTGGAGTGGACTTTGAGCTTTGTAACCTTGCAGATCTGTTTTATGCTCAAGCAGCAACATTACACGCTATCTAAAGTTGAAAAAGTGAATTTGTAGGACCCATTCAAGTAATAGTTGAGTGAATGCAGCACAATCGCCAACATAAATGAACAACTTTAAAGGAGATTTTCTCAATGTTTTGATTTATTTGCACCCTCGGATTCCAGATTTTCAATAGTTGTATCTCGGCCAAATATTGTCCTATCCTAACAAACCACACATCAATGGAAAGCTTAATTAAATCGTAAATTAAATGGAAATTAAATGGAAAGCTTAAATCTGCCCCATGAATTGACCCATGTGACTGGTTTTGTGGTCCAGGGTCACATATATGAATACTTGAGTGTTTGTTTCCCCAGCCTCCTCTGACGGCGTCTCCAGTGATGAGGAAGGCGGAGCCTGTTGCCACGGCAACTAAAGAGCATCACAGTGGTTGGCTGGAGGATCTCGATGAAGAGGCGGATGAGGAAGATTTCCACCTGCTCTACAACAGCTACTCTGGAGACGATCTGATTTACTCGGACAGCAAGGTGAGCGCGACACTGAAGCCGTCGACACGATCCACAGAGGCCGATCGCTGCTGGAGGTCTGAGACTCTTGTGCTCTTATATTGCAGTCGGATGATGGGATGGCAGAAGAGGCGCTGGAGGCGGGGCATCTGTCGGATCATGTGAGTGGAAGAAAGTGCACCTTATTTTCGTTCAGCTTCAGGGTGTTCGGAACAGATGCTGTTTATTTCATTGGTCAATTGCAGGATCTTTAAAGCAGGATGGCTGATAGGATTATGGAAACCTCGAAATATCAGGGAATTAAACATTTTAAAATGTGAATTCCAGGCCTGAGAAAGTCATGGAAATGTAAAAAAAAAAAAAAAATGTTTTTAATTAAAACTTAAACAGTCATGGGAATTAAAAAAGAAAAAATCTAATAATTCATAATTTTTAAAAGTAAAATATTAAAACTTCTTAAATAAAAAAAGTAAGGGAAAATATATTTTTTTATTGAAATTTAAAAAGTCATGGAAATAAAACCCCCCCCCGATAAATTAGGCTTTATAAATATAATTTAAAAAAATAAAATATTAAAACATTTTGAAAATTCAAAATAAAAAGTATATATTATATATATATATAGTATTATATATAGGCTTCAAAAATATATTAAATAAATACTAATAAATTAGGCCTTAACTGTAATTAAAAACAATAATATTAAAACGTCTCAAATTAAATGTAAAAAAAGTAAGTCTTACTATATATATATATATATATATATATGTGTGTGTTTATTTAAGAAGTCAGGGAAAATAAAGAAAATACTAATAAATAAGGCCTTATTGTCTGGAAATAAAAGTGTAATTGTTGTAAAATATATAAAATCCTTTTCCAATAATCTTGAATGCCTGGAAACATTTGTTGTTGTTGTTTTTTTTGTGTGGAAAAGTCATTAAAATTAATTTGTCAAAATATATGAGAACTCTAAATAAAAAAAGAAATTCTACACAATATTGTTTTATTCATATTTTTTCTTTTTATGTATGTATGTAATTATAAAAACTTCTTGCAAGTGAAGATATTAAGACACAAATATTGTAATTTTACTAGCGCGACATAAGATAATTAATAAACTTATTATGAAATATTTATTATTTTATTTTACAGTGCAGTTATAAAACATATTGTTTACTTATAAACTGACATAAGCAACAGTATCAACTGATGCTGATAAGATCAAAATGCCCAGGTGTCTGCTGGTTAATGAAGTGAACTAGAGTGAAGGTAATGTGTGTGTGTGTGTGTGTGTGTGTGTGTGTGTGTGTGTGTCAGAGCTCGGAATCCGATCAGCCCCTCGCCACTTATAAGAAGCCCGAGAGAGACGAGACGCCCTGGAAGCGTCAAGGGAAGGGTAAAGGGAGAGAGAGACCCCCCGCCGGAGAGCCCGAGGCAGAGAAAGGTGAGACACACACATGATGACGACGACGACGACAGGGCGTGTGTGTGTGTGGGTGTGAGCAGCTGTGTGTGTTTGACAGGTGAATCTGCGTCTGCAGCGGCCGAATACACTGAGGTTCCTCTGGACTCACTGGACATCTCGGCCGCCCACAGCCTCTCTCTCTCTCCACACGCAGGTGTGTGTCCTCACACACTCACATCAGTTACGGTTTCTAGTAAAGACGTCTCTTCTGCTCACCAGGGCTGCGTTTGTTTGATCAAACATGCAGTAAAAATCCTGAAAAATTATTACAATTTCAAATAACTGTTTTCTATGTTAAAATGTAATTTATTCCTGTGAACAAACAGAATCTTCATCATCATTACAGTAATAACTTACATTTCACTATATATTCACATAGAAAACAGCTGTTTTAAATTGTAATAATATTTCACTGTTTTTACTGTATTTTTGCTCAAATAAATCAAGCCGTTGTGAGAAATTCAATTTCTTTGTTTTTTTAAGTTTTTTTACTGTTTATTTTTTATGCATCTTTTGTTTTTAAATGCTTTTTGTTCTGAGTTAGTATTGCGCATTACTCACATGTGCTATAATATAGATTGCCTTGCCTTTATGAGCAAATAATTGAAAATAAAGCCAGTGTTTAAAGTATTGTGTGTCCTTGTGTGTGTGTGTGCTTGTGTGTCCGTGTGTGTGTGTGTAGACGGGAGTGACGCAGAAACGGAGCGTCTGGAGGAGCTTCCTCTGTGCAGCTGTAGGATGGAGGCGCCGCGAGTCGACGGATTCAGTTCTCGGTCCAACAGGACCTGCATGGCCATCGAGAGCATCAACGGAGAGGTGAGCCGGGATTCTCCCGAGGGTTAAAGAAGTCGTCATCAATGAGTCGCGTATAATCCAGGAACCCTCAGGGGGACACACAACAATACACAAGCAGACAAAAAGTCAAAGACTGTGAAAGTTCACAGCTTTAATAAGGAAAAGAACCTCAATCCCACGAAGCATTGCAATGATTTAATCAGGGATTATTATTAAATATTATTATTCTTTATTTACAAATAGCAATCTGATATATCTTGACTAGTGCTGTCATATCGATTAATCACATCTAACATAAAAATTTGTATATAAAGCTACTTTGAAATGTGTATTGTGAAAAGCGCTAAATAAATACATGTGAATTTAATATATATATATATATATATATATACCAGTATATATATATATATATATATATATATATATATATATATGTATATGTATATATATATATATATATATATATATATATATATATATATATATATATATATATATATGTATATGTATATGTATATATATATATATATATATATATATATATATATATATATATGTATATGTATATATTAGTAAATAAAAAGTAATGCAGACTGGTGGCTTCAACAAAAGCACATACCATAATTTTATAACCCCACAGCAGGGCTTTCTTTAAGCGTTTATTATCAATGCAAATCACGTCCCCTATGGAGAAAATGAGCAGGTTTGTGTTAAAATGCTGCTTATATAGTAAAACAGTAAAAGCTACTAACGGTGGAACAGATCATACATTTATTGACAGTGAGTCTGTGCTGAGTAACTGAAGCTGGCGTCCCCCGTCCCTCTGGCGTGGATCGTCCCGTTCTCTGTGTGTTTCAGCTGGTGGGCTGTACCAATGTGATCGTGAAGGGGGAGACGATGCGTCCCTCCAGCCGCGTGTCTCTGGTGGTGTTGTGTGAGACGCACCGTTCACACATGGTCAAACATCACTGCTGTCCGGGCTGCGGATACTTCTGCCTCTCCGTGAGTGTCTCGCGCCACAGAATCATTACAGGGAATCCTCTTACAGGGAAACTAATCAGTTAACAACAACAAAAAGTATGTTTTGCACAGCTCTTTTCCATGAACAACAGCTCATAGTGTTTTACAGAATAAATACAGGCATACAGAACAGCTAGTAAATATGACAGTAATGACAGAACTGTATCTATGTATGCATGTATTTCTAGATTTATTTATTTGTTCTTTTCATTTATTTATTCATTTATTTAAAAATATATATTTTTTTAATATCAATTATCCATTTATATTGTTTTCTAAGTGCTTAAGATCAGGGATTCCCTAATGTTTTTGTCAGCCAATCCCCTTTAACCTAAAATATTTAATTGAAGAAGGAGATTTTAAATTATTATTTTAATAATTCAACAACACATTTGCATGCTAATGGTTCTCTGATGTCGTTAATGGTCACATGACATGAAGGTAAATAAATTAAATATTTCCAAAAAATTTAGTAGGTGTTTTATGTTTTAATTATGTATTAACATTTTTCATTTTATGATTTAATTGATTATTAGCTTTTTATGGAAAAAAGCGTGACCTAAAGCTCAAATAAAAAAGATTTATGTATTTATTTATTCATTTATTTATTTATACATTTATATATTTTTTATTTTTTTCTGTTTTTATATATTTGTTTTTATTTTTATATATTTGTTCATTTCTTTCTTTCTTTCAAAAGAAACAACATATTAGCATGTTCACGGTTCTCTTTATGTCGGTTAATGGTCACATGACAGGTAACTAAATAAAACAATTTAGTATGCGTTTTATTTTGATTGGTTTTATTTTGTAATTATGTATTTATGTAAATTTGACCTTTTATGATTTAATTAAGCTTTTCATCAACTCACAACCCCATTTTTAAGGAAAAAGTCTCAAAGCTCCTCCTCCTCACACTCTTTTCCCGGCACAGGGAACGTTTCTGGAATGTTGTCCCGACGTCCGCATCGCTCACCGGTTCCACCGAGGCTGTGTGTCGGTGCTGGGAAGTGGGCGGAGCCGAGGAGGAGTGGGCATCGGCCTGTTGTTCTGTCCTCACTGTGGAGAAGACGCTTCAGAGGCGCGCGAGGTCACCGTTCCTCCTGCAGCGCCCTCTACAGGCTCTAGTGTGGTCACTGCAAGCGCGTCGTCCACCACCACCACACCCTCCCTGCTCCCTTCAGCTCTCGAGGCCACGGCACGCGCGCTCAACGAAAAGAAGAGCGGAGAGCCCATCAAGTGAGTATATGCATCGTCAAAGAGTTTATGCATATTAATGTGTAATCATATGATCTCCTTATTTTCCTCTGTGTTCTCCCACTTTTTTGTTCTTTGATTGAAAATTAAGTTTTGCAAATAAAATGACTGCACATGAACAAATATTGGATTGAAAACTGTCTTTGGTGTCTGTTTTACTCAGTGCACGGATGCGCTGTCGTGGAGATGTAAGAAATGGGGCGGAGCTTCAACCTCAGCTGACCAATGAGACTCCAGGAGGGGGCGGGGAGGAGGATGTGGTTGCCCTCGGCGACGGTGGTGTTGACAGTGTGGGACCGTCGCTCGTCTTACCCAATGGGAAGCCAGTCTGTCCCAGCGCACTTCCGCCTGGAGACAAGAGGGCGGCGCTACAGAGAGCTATTCTCACACAGGACACAGAGAGGTGACCACATTCATGCATTAAATGTATATTATATTATATTTAAAATAGTTATTGAATATATATAAATATATATTTCACAATGAATATGTATTTTATTTATTTACATTTCTTTATAATGTTTATATAATTATATAATTATATCAGTCTAAACAAATTAAGAAACTCACAATTTTTTATTTAAATATATATTTTTTTTAAATACAATCCAATTAAAATGCTTAGTAATAATACATTAAATAATAAAATGCTAAATTAAAATATAATTTTGAAATAAATCAAAATAAAACACTTTGTAATAATTATATTATAAAAATGCTAAATTAAAATACGTAATTTTAAAATAAAAACAATTGAAATAAAATACTTAATCATAACGATTACATCATAAAAATGCTAAATCTGCTTTGCAATGAAAAATAAAAAAACATAATTTTAATATAAAAACAGTAAAAAAAAATACTTGGAAATAATGAATTAAATCATAAAAATGCTAAATTAAAATGTATAATTTTAAAATAAAATAAATCAAAACAAAATGCATTGTAATAATTAAATTATAAAATTATAAAATTAAATATATAATTTTTAAATAAAAACAATTGAAATAAAATACTTAATAATAAATTAAAACGTACCATTTTAATATAAAAACAATCAAAATAAAATATTTCGTAATAATTATTTAAATGCTAAAAATGCAAAATTACAATGCATCATTTTGAAATAAAATACTTATTAATAATTAATTTAATAATACAAATAAACAATTAAAATACATAATTTTAGAATAAAATAAATGAAAAATAAAACATTTTGTAATTAATTAAATTATAAATATGCAAAATTAAAATATACTGTGCAGAATGGATGCCACTCTTAACATACTCGGGCTAAATGTCATTGTCATGTGATCTGTTTGGCTCTTTCTGGTTGGTCAGGAGGAAGAAGCTGCGGTTTCATCCCCGTCAGCTCTATCCCGCAGCCAAACAGGGTGAAGCTCAGCGAGTTCTGCTCATGCTCAGTACGTACCTGTGAACCCGTGTCCATGTCTCACACCTGTGAACTCGTGTCTCACACACACCTGTTCAGCTTTGCTGCATCAGTGCTGATGTTCTCTCTGTGTCTCTGTCAGTGGAGGGCATCGACCCGTCGTATCAGTCGGACTCTCAGAACCGGCGCTGTGCTCTTCATGCTGCGGCTCAGAGAGGACTTCTGGAGGTCTGTTACCTGCTCGTACAGGTGAGGTCTGCACTCGCTTCAGAGACTCCTGAACATCCACTGCTCATGGACATTATAGTGATCAGATGGGGATGATTCTGTAAATCAGGGTTTAATAAATTGTATAAAAATCGAATCATTACTTAAAGGTGCAGTGTGTAATATTTAGGAGGATCTGTTGACAGAAATGCAATATCATATACATAACTATGTTTTCAGTGGTGCATAAAGACCTTACATAATGAACCGTTATGTTTTTATTACCTTAGAATGAGGCATTTCTCTCTACACACACCGCGGGTCCCCTTACATAGACATGTTTCTACAGTGGCCCTGAGCGGACAAACGCGTTTCGTCACTGTGTTGTTCTTCGTGCAAAGAAGCGAATAAAACACTGACACAATGATGAACAAGTAACAATAATATTCACAATAACATACCGTTTAACAGTATAATTAAGTAAACCTAATTTCTTAATTGTCTTTGTAAAGAAACCTCATTTCTTAACTGGCTACTCTCTGCTGTCTCAGACCACGACATCACTTCCTGTCGGCCAGCGTAACTTCTGTTGGTTGCAATTTGCAGCCGCTAAATATTACACACTGCACCTTTAAATAAGAGCAATCAAAATAAAACCTTTACCAAAAATTAAATCATAAAAATGCTAAATTAAAATATGTAATTTTAAAATAAAAACAATCAAAATAAAATAATTAAGTAAATCATGAAAATAGAAAATTTTATATTTTTTAAATAACAAGTAAAATACAAGCCTTTCTAAACATTAAACCATAAAATGTAACCTTAAAATACATTTGATTAAATTACATCAGAGAACCATGAACATGTGAGTGTGTTGTTAAATAATTGAAATATTAAGACTTGTTGTATTGTTGGACTTGTCTGGGTTTGTATCTGAGGTATTTTTTCATTCAAACTCCTGCTTTTGTGATGGATTTTAGGCAGGCGCGAAGGTGGACGCCCAAGATAAGACCCTGCGGACCCCTCTGTTAGAGGCCATAGTCAACAATCATGTGGAGGTGGTGAAATACCTGATCCAGAGCGGAGCCTGTGTCTATCATGCAGTGAGAAACACACACACACACACACACTCTCTCACACACACACACACACACACACACACACATAGGCACTGGTGAATCAGGTGTTGATGTGTGTTTGGTGTCCAGGAAGAGGACGGCTCCACAGGCCTCCATCACGCTGCTAAACTCTCTCACACACACACACACACACACACACACTGGTGAATCAGGTGTTGATGTGTGTTTGGTGTCCAGGAAGAGGACGGCTCCACAGGCCTCCATCACACTGCTAAACTCTCTCACACACACACACACACACACACACTGGTGAATCAGGTGTTGATGTGTGTTTGGTGTCCAGGAAGAGGACGGCTCCACAGGCCTCCATCACGCTGCTAAACTCTCTCACACACACACACACACACACACACACACACACACACACACACACTGGTGAATCAGGTGTTGATGTGTTTTTGGTGTCCAGGAAGAGGACGGCTCCACAGGCCTCCATCACACTGCTAAACTCTCTCACACACACACACACACACACACTGGTGAATCAGGTGTTGATGTGTGTTTGGTGTCCAGGAAGAGGACGGCTCCACAGGCCTCCATCACGCTGCTAAACTGGGGAACCTGGAGGTGGTGCTACTGTTACTGAGCACAGGACAGGTGGATCTGAACGCACAGGTGTGTTTCTGAGCGCTTTAGCCCATCTCGTGCTGCAGGTGAGGTGTGTGTGTGACATCAGCTGTGTGTGTGTTTCAGGACAGCGGCGGCTGGACGCCCGTCATCTGGGCCGCAGAACATCGACACATAGACGTGATCCGAGCTCTGCTCAACAGAGGAGCCGACGTCACACTCCGGGACAAGGCCAGTCTCTGACACACACACACACACACACACACACACACAAATATTTATCAAATACAGATGGCTAATAAACAAAAGTGACAAACACATATCACTAAATTAATGACACTTAAAAATGTGAAGTGTTTTCTTGGCAATTAATTGAAATAAACAAGTTGAAGTTGTAAAATTAATAAAATTACAACTGAATCAAAATTAATAACAAAATAGATGACAAGCACATGACAAAATTAGTGAAACTTAAACAAAAAATTTAAAGGTTGCCTTGGCAACTAATTAACATGAATACTTGTAAGTTGAGGAGCTAAAATTACTAGAATTATTAAAATTGAAAGAAATATAAGTAAAAGCTTTTTAGGAAAATATAAACTAAATTAGAAAAAAAAAAATGAAAAGATGCCAAAAGCATCTAGTATAGTATATAGACATATATAATAGATTTGATTTTAAAATGATATATTCAAATTTTGTCTTTTTTATTAGTTTTTTTTTTTAATTATTCGCACATTTTTCTGTAATTCGTCACGATTAATGGTGTTTGACTTATGAATTTACACATGGTTTGTCTTATTGGTTTAGCATATTAAAAACACCACAAAGACATATAAATAACATTAAAAGCTGGATTTCCACCACAGGGGGACTTTAAGACTTCATTTAACTCATTTAATAGGACAAAACCAACGTTTTGTCATAATCAGTGTTGGGGAAAGTTACTTTAAAAGTAATGCATTATAATACTGCGTTACTCCCAAAAAAAGTAATTAATAGCGTTACTTAGTTACGTTTTATGAAAAGTAATGTTACATTACTTTTGCGTTACTTTTTCTCACTTTTTCTCAGCAAGTGATGGGCTTGCTTGTTTGTTTTAATAACATCAAAAAAAGTTTTATTTTTTGGCAAATATTAAGGCCCTTTCACACTGAAAGTGAAATGAATAAGCCTCAGACTGAAGGAAATGCATATTCACTCCTGTCCAGTAGAGGGCGCCGCTCAAACAAACCCTTCAGCTTCTGCTGTTCTGGATTAAAGAACAATATAGGAGAAGAAAGTTCAACACTCTTATTACTAAATCTCATCTTAAGTAATTTTTGCATATTGGTATGATTGAATTAGATCATTGAAGGTCAGAAGCAAAGACATTGGTTAATAAAGTGAGATTAAATACATAAAGTATATTTGTGTAATTTAATATAGTTAATTCTGAAAGTTTTGCATAAAATTCTGAGATTGCATTTTATTGTTTTTATTCATTTTGAGGAATACTGAATGTTTTTGTGCTAGTGAGATGAGTAAATGCATGCTCACATTTAGACTAGAACTAAAATAACCATGTTTACACACACACACACACACACACCTCACTTTATTTCTCTCAACATCGGGACAGGAGAGCTGTCAATCAATACACATGTGAAAAGTAAATAGCGTTACTTATTTGAAAAAGTAACTTAGATATTTTGTTATGATTAAAAGTAATGCGTTACTTTGCTAGTTACTTTTAAAAGTAATCTGATCATGTAACTCAAGTAACTTGTAATGAGTTCCCCGACACTGCTCATGATATGGTGTGTGTGTGTCCCTCTGTACAGGAGATGAACGTGTGTCTGCACTGGGCCTCGTTCGCGGGCAGCGCTGAGATCGCAGAGCTGGTTCTGAACGCCGGCTGTCCTCTGTCGTGTGTGAACATTCACGGGGACACGCCGCTACACATCGCCGCGCGCGAGAGCTTCACCGACTGCGTCACGTACGTCACACACCGTCACACACACACACACACACACACACACACACACACACTGAGTCACAGCTTAGGACCCCAGTATTATGCCTGATCTAAAGCTGATTATTTATATAGTTAAAGTGCATTTTTTGGTATGTTTTGCGATATTGTTAATTGTTATTAAGCAATAAGGCATAATATGTATTTTTTAATTACAAGCATATGTCATAATTAATTCTTAAACAGAGTATGCTTGTATCTTATTTTTTTATGATCATGATTGGAGAACGAAATTGTAAATTGTACTGCTCGTGATTTATAATCTAAAGGTATTAAATCATCCAGATGCTGTGGAAACTGGCCTTTCGATTGACAAAATATCAATAATAGCAAAAATATCGTGGATGGTGAAAAAAAACGTAATCTCTAATTATTCAGGATAGCTTTGAACCAGTCGGATTGCTTGGGTCCTAAGCTGAGACAAGCAATCTGATTTTATTAAGTTGTTTTTTTTAGCTAGCTTAGCTAGTAGCATAGCATACAGCTATCCTAAATGATTAGAGATAACGTTTTTTTCACCATGTACGATATTTTTCGATACCAAATATGATACATACGGAGCCCCTAAAGGGACCTTTGCAAAAAATAAAAATATACAGACTATACAGACTATATATATATATATATATATATATGTATATATATGTATATTTTTATTTTTTGCAAAGGTCCCTTCAGGGGCTCCGTAGATACAAGCATAATTCTGTTTAAGAATTAATTATGACATGACATGCTTGTAATTAAAAAAACATATATATATATTATGCCTTATTGCTTGACAACAATTAACAGTGTCGTAAAACATACCTAAAAATGCAATTTCTTTCACTTAGACTATATAAATAATCAGGATAAAAATAAAAGATTATTACATAATTAAAGTTTGATTGATTACATCAAGAATCGTGAGAACAGTTTTAGATCAGGCATGATACTGGGGTCCTCAGCTGGCACTTCTCCACACCGGACGCCTGTTTCTGGCGTCACACACTCCTCTAACACACACTCTGTGTCTGTGTTTCAGGCTGTTTCTCTCTCGCGGCGCTGACATCGACGTCGTGAACAAGGAGGGCGACACGCCGCTCTCGCTCGCGCGCAGTGACACGGCCGTCTGGGTGGCGCTGCAGATCAACCGCAAGCTGCGCCGGGGGTTCGCCAACCGCGTCGTTCGCACCGAGAGGATCATATGCAGGTCAGTGTGTGTCTCCAACACTGACATTATGTGAAATACATTTTTTTTTTTTGTGTGTGTTATTTAAAGGCCTGAGTAGTATTTATTGTTATTTTGAAGTAGCTTTTATTTGTATTATTTTCAGCTTTCATTTTTAGTTTTAGTAAATTTATGTGCTTTTGTCATTTTTATTATAAATAGTTACAGTTAATTATATAATTCATAATTTTAAGTAGTTTAAATATTTATATTTAAATTATATATGTTTTAGTTACTTTAGTACTTCAAATTATTTATTTCAGTTAGTTGCCAAGGAAACATTTCTAATTTTAGCATCATTTATATACTATTATAGTATTTTTTTGGTAAGTTTAGTAAGTATAGTAAGTTTTTGAATAAGCTTTTATTTATTTTTATTAATTTTGTTGTGTTTTTGTTGTTTTTATTAGTTTATAAATGGTTATAATAAGTTACATAAGTATACATTTTAATTTTTTTAAGTTGCATTTAATTTATCTTTAATTTGTTTTTATTTCAATTTTAACAATTGTAGTACTTCAAATTAAAAATTTATTTTAGTTGCCAAGGCAACATTCCTAATTTTCATTTGTTTTTCATCTAATATTATTGTTATTATTACTTTATTTCATTAATGATATTTAGTTTTAATTATTGAAAGCTATTTTCTATGGTTTTAGTGCACACTAACATCACGTTTTTGTGTGTCCGGTGTGTGTGTGTTGTCGTGTGTATGTATATGTGTGTGTGTCTGTTGTGTTGTGTAGTGATGTGGCTCAGGGTTATGAGAACGTTCCTATCCCGTGTGTTAACGGTGTGGACGACGAAGGCTGTCCGTCCGACTACAAATACATCGCAGAAAACTGTGAAACATCCACCATGAACATCGACCGCAACATCACACACCTGCAGGTGCCACTCAACACTACAGTAAATACACAACACACACAGACACACTCACTCACACACACACACAGACACACTCACTCACTCACACACACACACACACACACACACACACACACAAAACACACACACACAACAGACACACCAAAGAATACAAGAAAGAATGATTTGATTTATTGATATGTACCTATATAACAGTATATAGGACTAAATATTTACCAACATAAAATACCATTATTATTATTTATTTATTTTAAAGAAAATAAATTAATACTTTAATTCATCAAGGACGCATTAAATTGATCAAAAGTGACCGTAAAGACATTTATAATGTCAATTTAGTAGGTTAGACAATTTAGATAATGCTGTTCTTTTGAACTTTCTATTCATCAAAGAATCCTGAAAAATAAAATGTATCAGTTTCCACAAAGATCTGAAGCAGCACAACTGTTTTCAACACTGATAATAATCAGAAATGTGTCTTGAGCATCAAATCATAATATTAGACTGATTTCTGAAGGATCATGTGACACTGAAGACTGGAGTAATGATGCTGAAAATTCAGCTTTGATCACAGGAATAAATTACACTTTACTGTATATTCACATAGAAATCCGATATTTTAAAGCTGCAGTCGGCAAGTCTGGCAGATTGGGTCGACTTAGCCAAAATGTTGAATGTTTACAACTCTCATGCCCCTCCCCCACTGCCAGCGAGCACCCTCCCATCGAGGTCGTGCTCGTCAGTGCGTGTGCACCTGATTTTCTGTGAACGCGTCCGTCTCTTCAGCATCGATCAACACCATGGACTCGGAGGTCGGCTGCCCTGGCTAATCTACCCATAGATAGCAATAACCGAGGAATTGGAAGCTTGTTAGTAGATTTTCTGTCCGCCATCACGCTTCATGCAATCCAACACACCTGCGAACTTCAGGCGTGTGCATGTGATATTGTAACGTGCGCGAGGGAGGGGGGATCTGTGGCGTGTGCACGACCTGTGATTGACAGTCAGATCTCACACCCCCTGCGCTGATTGGACCCGATGATCCGGGAGCGGTGGATTTTTGCAAATCAAATAACACGCTCCAGGTGGAGTTAGAAGCTCGGGTTTTTTCTAAAACCACCTTATTTATGTTGTTCTGTCGGATTATAGTGTCGATTTCACTGAATATGATTAAAAAAATTTGCCGACGGCAGCTTTTAAAAGTTACTGTCATATTAATGAATAAAAGAATGTGAAAACCTTTAGTGACCAAATAAAAAGCTTGTTACTTATATCACCAACAAAGGCATTGACAATATTGAGTATCACTCAGCTCTAATTGTCCTCACATTTGTCCTGTGTGTTGACAGCTGGTTTTCTAGATGTTTGATGTGTGTGTGTGTGTGTGTTTCAGCACTGCAGCTGCACAGATGATTGTTCCTCCAGTAACTGTCTCTGTGGGCAGCTCAGCATCCGCTGCTGGTACGACAAGGTAAAACATCATCCCGTCTCCACGAGAAGCTCTAAAACTCAGATCTGAAGCCTGTATAACATCACGCATGTGTCCTGTAGGATCAGCGCCTTCTCCAGGAGTTTAATAAAATCGAGCCGCCTCTGATCTTCGAGTGTAACATGGCCTGTTCCTGCCACAAAACCTGCAAGAACCGAGTGGTTCAAGCTGGCATCAAGTAAGTTATTTTCAGAATATTTGCTGTACGGAAATGTTTCGCATGTCAGATGAACCTCAGGAAGACGCTCTTGCATAAGCTGGTCGTTAGAAACACCTGCGGGTCAAGCTTGATCAAGTTTAAGGCCATAAAAAGTTTTAAACGCTATAAGATTAGCATTTCAAGAAGTTCGAACCAGGAATCGAGATATGGCTTAATGAGATTAAACCCTAATCAATGTTTTAATTAAGTTTGAGAGTTGCACGTCCAGAGCAGTTCGCAATCAATGAATACTGCGCATTTATGGTGAATGATTGTCATAATTCATCAACAGTGGGTCATAAACAGTGTTTGTGTCAAACGTGCAAAATCGTGGCATTTCTAATACGCAGTTGCATTGTTTACAGGTGTTAACCACTATATTTCTGCTCTTCTATAAGCACCACCTACTGGCAAAAATTGAAATTGCATTTTCATTCAGCCGGTGGATTGAAAAGAAACTAATGTGCATTTAAAAATTCAAAACAATTAGGATAAGAATTAGTATTAATATATATTATATAAATATAGTTCAGCACTCCCAATAAAGTCACGTCACGTTTATTTATACAACACATTATTAAACATGAAAAACAGTGTCAGTGTCTCTTTCAACTACTATCACAACTTGATTTTCCACTATAAAGCGGCTCTTCATTGTTCATGTTTTAACTCCTGAATGTCTGACTTCATGGACTAAACAGAAGAAATGACCCGAAAAAGTGGCCACGCCCACCAATGACATCATTACCACGGACCAATGGTAGTTCGAAGGCATTTACCAGCCGGAGCGAACTTTTTCCCGGAAAGCTCACTTTGACAAACTGTTTCAAACTCCCAAAACGAACCGCTCTGGCCTGATTTTGTTGTAAATGGCGGCATGTCAGTTCGTTCTTCGATCTCCCTTTAAAAGCCCTGGTCTGTTTGTGTGTTTCAGGGTGCGTTTGCAGCTCTACCGCACGGAGAAGATGGGATGGGGCGTCAGAGCGCTTCAAGATATTCCTCAAGGAAGTTTCATCTGCGAGTGAGTGGATTCGTGCAATGCCTTCAAAGTGTCTTTTTAAGAGCGTAAACCTGGTCTATGTGGCTTGTTCCTCCTCGTCTGTGTCCATCAGCTGTAATAATGCTGTGTTCCTGCAGGTATGTTGGCGAGCTGATCTCTGACGCAGAAGCAGACGTGAGGGAGGATGATTCGTACCTGTTTGATCTGGACAACAAGGTTTCGTGACACTGATTTCAGTCCATTCTGAAGGCCTGGTTACTAGAGGAGTGACACCATGCAAATTCACTGACACAAATTTGCATCGAAACTCCCAAGCTTCTGTATACTGTCGCAAAATATAACTAAATCATCGCACCGCTCTCTATATGAAGTTGAATGCGTCCAACTTTATCTGCACACAGTCAGTCTACTCATGTTACCCTATATAAAATCTGACTATTTAGGGCTTTTTGTTTGTTTTATTTTAGTTTTAATTTTCAGTTAGTAATGTTAGTGCTTCAACTTAAACATTTCCAATTTTCATATAGTTTGTTTTCATCTAATATTAATTAAATTTTTAGGTGTGCACGATATATCAGCAACCATATCGGTATCATAAGATATGTTTGATTTTTAATAATATCGTTATCGGTCCAATAAGAAAATGTAGCTGATATATTAAAGCTGATAGATAATGGATTATTTCCTTCAGCTGAGACACTTCAGATGCGCACTGTTCACCATGATGGCTTTGAATTGCTTGAAATATGGGTTTTTTTTTTTTTAGTAAGGAAAGTTGGCCATGGGAGTGTAAAATTAATTTAAAATCTTACACTGGCTTAAACTAGACAACTGCAGTGATTTACGTTGAAGTGTTTGGGACATGTCTTTTCATAATGAGACTTTTGTTTGTGTAATCAGGCTCTCAAAAATTATATAAAAATTTGGATTTAGATTTATCGGCCAAAATATCGGTTATCGGCTTTCAAATATAAAGAATTATCGGTTATCAATATGGGCCGAATTTTTCATATCGATGCATCCTTATTTATTTTAGCTTAATTTAAACGATGTCTGTAATAGCTTATTTAACTGTAATACCCCTGTCTTTCGCAGGACGGTGAAGTGTACTGTATTGATGCCCGATACTATGGTAACATCAGCCGCTTTATAAACCACCTGTGCGACCCCAACATCATCCCTGTCCGCGTGTTCATGCTTCATCAGGACCTGCGCTTCCCCCGCATCGCCTTCTTCAGCTCCAGGGACATCTTCACAGGACAGGAACTGGGGTGAGAGTGTGTGTGGGCTTAATATGTGCTTTCTGACTGCGTGGCTTTTGGCGTCTTGATCCCAAGGAGTTTTTGGCCGTATTTGCATCGTGTTCCTGTTGATTCTGCTAACACTTTACAATAAGGTTCATTAGTTAACATTAGTTATTTGTATGAACTAACATGAACTAAACATGAGCAATACATTTCTTACAGTATTTATTAATCTTTGTTAATGTTAGTTAATAAAAATCCAGCTGTTCATTGTGTGTTCATGTTAGTTCACAGTGCATTAACTAATGCTAACAAATTCAACCTTTGAATTTAATAACGTATTAGTAAATGTTGAAATTAATATGAAATAAGATTAATAAATGCTGAAGAAGTATTGTTCATTCTTAGCTCATGTTAAAGGATTAGTTCACTTTCAAATAAAATTTTTCCTGATAATTTACTCTCCCCCATGTCATCCATGATCTCCATGTCTTTCTTTCTTCAGTCGAAAAGAAATTTAGGTTTTTGAGGAAAACATTCCAGGATTTTTCTCCATATAATGGACTTCAATGGCAGCCAACATATAGAGGTTCAAATGTGAGTTTCAATGCAGCTTCAAAGTCTCGACACGATCCCAGTCGAGGAATAAGGGTCTTATCTAGCGAAGCGATCGGTCATTTTATAAAAAACAAATTAAAATGATATACTTTTTAACCACAAATGCCTGTCGTGTACCATCTCTGAGATGCGCCACGCATTACGTCATCACGTTGGAAAGGTCACGCGTCACGTCATCTGTCTAAGTTATTTGTCTGTGTACTCCGGTTCAGAAAGTTAGGGAAGGGCGAAATTCCATCTCATTTTCTCCTCCAACTTCAAAATCGTCCGACATCTTTGTTTTAATTTATTATTATTATTATTTAATTTTTTTCGTGACCTTTCCAACGTGATGACGAAATGCATGGCGCATCTCAGAGATGGTACAAGATGGGCATTTGTGGTTAAAAAGTACACAATTGTTTTTGTCTTTTTATAAAATGACCGATAGTTTCGAGAGATAAGACCCTTATTTCTCAGCTGGGATCGTGTCGAGACTTTGAAGCTGCACTAAAACTCACAACCTTCAAACCGTTGAACCTTCAAACCGTTGGTTGCCATTGAAGTCCATTATATGGAGAAAAATCCTGGAATGTTTTCCTCAAAAACCTAAATTTCTTTTCAACTGAAGAAAGAAAGACATGGACATCTTGGATGACATGGGGGTGAATAAATTATCAGAAATTTTTTTTTTTAAAGTGAACTAATCCTTTAACTAATGAGCCTTATTGTGAAGTGTTACCGATGTGTGTTCTGAGCGCATCTGCTCTCTCTAACAGGTTTGATTACGGCGATCGTTTCTGGGACATCAAGAGCAAGTACTTCACCTGTCAGTGCGGCTCCGAGAAATGCAAACATTCGGCCGAGGCCATCGCGCTGGAGCAGAGCCGACTGTCCCGTCTGGAGATCTGTGCGGATCCGGGCGCTGAAGCCGGTCTCCCGGGGTTAGGACACTCGTAACGGGACCCTCAAACACCACGCTTGTGTGACGCATCAACAACTCCCAAACATCTTCATTTGCATCTTCAAATGATTCATTTCTTCCATCTGACGGGTCCCAGGAAACAATAAAATTCATAACAATAAAAGTTCAGCACACGCAAATGCCAAATGACAACACAAAATGCCACCAGGAAGAAGCATTCAAATACACAGCTGTAATTCCTGCTCGGATCAGGACGGGAAATGTCACGAAAAAACGTTGATTTTATGCCGACTGTCATCTGATCACTAATACTCTCTGTTTTTCATTAAATACCATGAGCTTTTTTTTGTATGTGTAATTGTTTTAATAAATACTGTTTGATACAGAAATGTCTTTTCCTTTTGTTGCTGTCGTCACAGTAAGATTCCTCCAGCAATGTGAAATCACTTTCAACAATTAACCGTGGCAATCAAATGCAATAGTTCAGTTTTTACTGCTGGACTTTTACTACTGTAAAATCATAAATTATCATTTGAAGTGGGACTATCTCGGCTAACAAACGTATGTTCTAAGAACGTTTTGTTAACGTTCCAATTACGTCATGAAAACATTCTTTCTGAATACTCTAAATGTTTTTAAAAAAATGTTGGTTAGGCCAGTAACAAAGTAAAGAAGAAAAGAAACCAGTCCCAGAATCAACAACACAACACCCATTTCAATGAAAATTACTTCTCTTTTGAAGTTATAAAGAATGGCATCAATCACAAAAGTAGCAATAAGTATAACAGAACTAATAATAGAAATAGGGGGAAATAGCTTCAGGAGAGGACATGGCCAAAATAATAAAACAAGTAACTAACCGAGAAACCTCTTTATATTCCCTAAAACAAGATTAATAAATCACTAAACTTTTCCCTCTCTCCCTGTCTAACAATTAACAGGAGAAAACCAGGATTAAAAACAAAACTGCATCCTCGCCCTACATTGCCCAAGCCATAAAGAAATAAAGATACTGAGCAAACAAACTACTTACAGCAGAAGTGGAACATACAAGGAAAGCAAACCAAGATCAACAACTTTATCTCTCTTTCTGTTAAGAAACATCACAAACTCCTGAGTGGCCATTGCTATGTTTCAGAGAAACAGAGGAAGATGGAAAAATGAAGATTAAATGCTTTTTTCGTTTTGGTCGTGATTGTAACAGTTGTGGTAGATAGAAGCCGTTTATAAATAGACTATATTAAAATCGAAATATGAAATAACGTAAATATAACATAATCTGTCACTATTTTCGCTTGGTGTAAATAGCATATCACTAAGAAAATACTTATATTTTCTCTTGTGTAAATAGAAGGAAGCTATTGCTATGTGGACTTTGTGTAAATAGAAGAAGGAATTAAGCTATTGTTATATGGACTTTGTGTAAATAGAAGGAAGCTATTGCTGTATGCACTTATCTTATTGTTAATAGCTGATGCCTAAAAAATTATATGGAACTGTAGATGGTGTTATATATTTCATACATTATTCCTCCATGCGCTGACCTACATTTTCAGTCATTAAGTGTGTCATTAAGCAATTTGTATTACTCATTTCTCTGTACAGACAGTAATACATGAGTCATGACGGTCATGACTGATAAGAGTTATGTTGATGTGAGGCTAATGATGAAAATAATATTATAAACAGAAACTGTGCCAGTTAGAATTTATAATTCTTTTGTTTAAACTTTACGAGTTAGGCTATCTATATTGGTAAAAATATATAAATAAATAAAAAAATAGAGTATTTGCACATAAAGGTTAAACGTGAATAATTTAAACAGCGTTTTCGTTGTTTTGAAAATTTCGAAACTTCCAAACCCAGCAGCTTTTCTATTTCAGGAGACCAACTGAAGAAGATGCGAAATCTCTCGGGTTCACGCGAGATCCGCGATCGAATATTCGCCGAGCGAACAACAGTAAACGTGACCGCTCTTTTATACAGGACAACACTCGACACAACACTTCATTATTTATTTATTTTGTTTTATGTATTATTTGTTAGTTGTATTATTATTTGATTATGAATGTGTCACTTTAGTAAAGATCTATCACAACAAATATCCTTTAAAAACATCGTTTATAAAATACAGTTTAACAGAGAACCCTGAAAAAATGTCAGTGATTTGTTTAAAACGTAGTTAATAGTTGACAAAAACACAGTTTAACAGAGAAACTTGAAAACTTTATTTTCTCCACAAGTTTATGATTAGGCTACTCCTGCTAATGCTGTAATATAAACAGCCACCGCCGGTAGAGGACGCGCGCGTGTGCGAAGGACGTGCACGGGACGGGAGCGTGAGCGTGAGCGCGCATCCAGGTGAGCCAGAGGTGCGCGCAGCGGCAGGTGCCGTGTTTGACGTCATCACAGTGCTTAGTTACTCTAAAGATTTACAGACAATACAGCAGCTCTGAAACTAACACCCGCGCGCGCTGAGAGTGGGCTTTATCGCCTCAGATGAACGCGGCCGTGCAGTGAAACAGCTCAAGATCATCACAAACTTGTTATTTTAAACACATGACTGCAAAGTGAAAAGATGGGCGGAAAGAAACGAGAGGAAACAGAAGAAGCGCAACAAAACAACTCGGAGTATGGTAAGACAGTTTCTGAATCTGCCAACTGTAACTATGGGTGTATTTCTGAGTCCTACAGTTGGAGCATTTCTCAGGAGAATAATGCTATAATGCAACAGGCTGATCATGTCATGTGTGTGTGTTTGAGTGTTTCGATATTTCCCCTGTAATCAATATATGATAGACAGTAGCCTACCCGTGATGTGTTATCTTTCATTGTTTCCCTCGACCTGGGGTCGTCCTCAAGTTGAAAACTGATTCATAGTAAACAAAGTTTACAAGAGCAGGGAATATCAGGAAATTCAACAGTTGTGTTTTAAACCCTGGAAATTAAGCAAATTTAAATATTAAATTAAACAACAATAATAATAATAATAAATTAAAATCTTTAAAAGTCTTGGAAAATTCTAAAGTGAATCCATGGTATTTTTTTTTCTAGTTTTCCTGAGCTCTTATATACATACATACATATATATATATGTATGTATGTATATATATGTATATAAAACTAAGTATAGAATTTTCCAAGACTTTTTAAGATTTAAATTTAATATTTTTATTGTATTCATTTCTAGGCTTAAAAAACACAATTGTTGAATATGTCGTGTTTTTGTGGATAATATATATATATATATATATATATATATATATATATATATATATATTACTGTAACAGAAGTCATAGAAATATAATTATTTGTCTTTTGTAATTAATAATATAATTTAGATGCTCTGGCATGTCCTCATTTAGTTAAGTAAAGTAAACATGTATGTATTCACAGTGACTCTTGCAAATTTGTTTTGTAAAAGTTGAGCTTGTGCAAAAGATGGTCCAGCCCTTCGGTTAAACAGACCTGAGCACTCGAAACCAGCCGGCCATTCACTAAAGCCTTCCTTCTGACGGGACAGTCTGTGAATATCTGCTTTCACTGTGACGTTACAGATGATCCTGAGCACATTTGTGTTTCTTTATGATGCCATGATGGGAAAGAGCTCATATTCATGCTTTATGATGCTATGATAGATAAGGACGTCTTCATCATTCTTGAGGAACGGCAGAGCATGAGTTCTCGTGTTTCAACATACAAATTTCTCAATGCTCTTCTTCCTGTGTGTCTTTGAGCAACAGCAAAAATGTGAACCATGTGTGTGTTTTAGTACACAGGCCAGCATAGAAAGATCTGTGCTGTTCGTGCCAGGCGATCATGGGTATTTGTTCTTCCTGGTCACTCGGCATGCTTCAGTCGGAGAATGCTGGAGATAAGACATTTCCCTGGAGGTTCAGTTACTGGGTAACAAGCCTGTTGGTCAACATTTAAACCAGGAAGAATCACATAATCATAAACACACACTCACATTGCCCTTGTGTTGCAGACAAGGAAGGCGTTGACCTCATTTTAGCACTTAATTAGCTGGTTTTGTTGGATTGTGCACATAATTTGAAATGGTTTCCTGAAAGATAGGCTGACGCACAGTTTCACTCCTGCTAAACCTGTAGCTAATTAAGGAAATACCAACACTTTTATTGTTTATATATAAAGCTATCATTTCTGTACACACCCCCACATCTGAACCCTTGAACTGTTCTGCGTGTTAAAATAAAAAAATTGCTTGATTTATGAATCGACTTTCAAATTAGACTCCAAATGTCCACAAAGGGAAGTTTTGTTAGATTTAATTAAACTTCTATAGAGTTGTTTTAAAGTTGGCGTGACATGAAATCCATCCTATTTTCTAAATGGATGTTATTGATCTAACTGTGAATGATTCTGATTCATGAAAACATGTCTTTTAATCACCATTTTTGATCAAAGTATTATTACGATTTTCCTGTAAAGCGACATAGTTCACTTCGCCAATCGTTTAGTTCACTTAAGCCCCGCCCCTTTCTTAAAACCCACTGCAGGCTCGCAATTCAGACCCGCCTACATTATTGAATGCCCCGCCCACATCTCACGATCCAATCAACAACCACCGAATAGAACCAAGTCTCCGCCCCACATTCTTTCTTTTCCAATAATCAGTTTAACTGAGATGTGCGCTACAATACGGAAGATCTGTTTCATCACGACTAAGTTCATTATATTAACTACAGACTAACAGAACAGAACATCAGTAATGGATAATTTTTGACTTTGAGGTTTTGTCAGGATTCGCACACACATCTCAGGGCAAATATAGTTCACAGTTTTTTGCTAATTAAATTCAGGTTTCTTGTTGTGTTCCACGCATGCTTGTAAGCATCTGTGTGTGTGTGTGTGTGTCTGTGGTTTACTGTAAACCTCTGTAATGCTTCACACAACACCACATGATAAAACCACACATAAAATCTACAACACACCCTTTCTTTTACGCGATGCTATAAACGTCTCTTAATGTTCTCTGTCCTGAAGGCAAATAACCGTGTGTGTGTGTGTGTGTGTGTGTTTAGTGTAACACGATCCTGGATTGTACATAGAGAGGTTGAGAAACTGGTTGGTCTGACATGAATGACATGTTGTCATGGCAAGAACTCACTGTGTGTGTCTTATAAGAGTTTGATTAATACTTTAATTCATCAAGGACACATTAAATTGATCAAAAGTGACAGTAAAGACATTTATAATATTACTTTCACATAAATGCTGTTCTTTTGAACTTTCTATTCATCAAAGAATTCTGAAAAATAATGTATCAGTTTCCACAAAAATATGAAGCTGTTTTCAACATTGATAATAATCAGAAATGTTTCTTGATCATCTAATCATCATATCATAATGATTTCTGAAGGATCATGTGACACTGAAGACTGGAGTAATGATGCTGAAAATTCAGCTTTGATCACAGGAATAAATTACACTTTACTATATATTCACATAGAAAACATCTGTTTTACATTGCAATAATATTTCAGATTTTTACTGTATTTTTGATCAAATAAACGCAGTTTTGCTGAGCAGAAGAGACTGAAATGTAATGAATCTGTGCTGTAATGGAGTGTGTGTGTTGTGGTTGATTTTGTGCAGTATATTCTGTGGCTCATGAATCATGTGGTCAGGAGCTTTGAAGAAACACTTTCCTGTATTTTCTTGTGACTTCCTCCACTCATTTACGCTTCACTTTTACCCGTGTACCTTAAGCTTACGAAGAAAGTTAATGTTTTACACCGTACAGAGTTCTGGAGGTTATTAACATTTAAGATCAAAGATTAAAACGGATTCGGATCAGTTCTTTTTTTTCTTCCTCAAAGAACTTAACATGTTGCGTTAAGTTTTGAATCGGGATTGAAGTCAACGTGAAACAGAAGTTGCGCTGGTCTTTTCTCCTCTATTGTGACGTATATATACGAGTGAAACGCTTCTGGAACAAGAACAAATGTGGGCGGGGCTTGATTTTGCCTGTGAGGAATTGATTGGATGGTTGTGGTTTGCTATTGGCTGATCTCATGTGAGTGACAGGTTGCCCCGCCCACATCATCAGAGAAGAGAAGA
>CM040774.1:37587643-37590143 GCA_022829085.1 Abramis brama | reverse complement strand
ATTCTGGGTAAGCTCCTGTTTCTCTGTCATGGATTGACGCCATGTTTACCCTGACCTGAAAGCATTATGGAAATAGACCTCTGTATGTAAATGCTGGGGGTTATGGGTAACATAATGTGATTATTTCTGCAGACTGAGAGTAAACACAAGACACAAGTTTATTGAGCTCTCTATATATAATCTGTGTATAAAACTATAATTGGTGTAGACAAAAACAAATCTTAAAAGCATCTTTAAAAACATCATTTTTAATATTATTTAATGTTTAAATTCAAATAAAATTCCTGATTTAGAATTTTTAAACCGAATGCAGAATTGCAGTTTGAATTTAAATGTTAGGAAGTGACCTTTAGTTGCCCAGTGTGAAAGAACACTTCATTTCCCAGAATGCATTCTTACAACTGCGACTCAACTTCCTTATTGATGTGGCCAGTTCACTTCACACTCAAACTCACGAATCTCACGACAGGGAAACAATTCTTCAGTTTCAAATTTTGCACTAGATAAATTTACCATCATTTTTTATTTATTTATTTATTCTTTTATATATATATATATACATATATATATATATATATATATATATATATATATACAGTGCAATGCATAAGTGAATACACCCATGCTAAAGTTGACTAAAAAGAGGAATAAAAAATAATATTTTGGAAATTGAACTTAATGCCTTAATTTAAAAAATTAGGAAAACTCCAACCTTTAAGGACACCAATTTTCTTTGTGAATGAATAATGTATCGTAAATAAATAAATGTTCTTCCTTAAAATACATGGTGCATAAGTGAGTACACCCCTATGTTAAATTCCCATAGAGGCAGGCAGATTTTTATTTTTAAGTATTTTTTTTAATTTATTTTTAGGATACTATGCATCCTGATAAAGTTCCCTTGGCCTTTGGAATTAAAATAGCCCCACATCATCACATAGCCTTTACCATACCTAGAGATTGGCATGGGGTACTTTCCATAAGATCATCTCTCAATGCAAATCAAACTAGCTTTTAGGCTAACTGAAATAAAATCATGCCAATCTCTAGGTATGGTGAAGGCTATGTGATGATGTGGGGCTATTTTAATTCCAAAGGCCAAGGGAACTTTATCAGGATGCATAGTATCCTAAAAAAAAAAATGGGAATTAAATTCTCCTCTATGGGAATTTAACATAGGGGTGTACTCACTTATGCACCATGTATTTTAAGGAAGAACATTTATTTATTTACGATACATTATTCATTCACAAAGAAAATTGGTGTCCTTAAAGGTTGGATTTTTCCTAATTTTTTAAATTAAGGCATTAAGTTCAATTTCCAAAATATGATTTTTTATTCCTCTTTTTAGTCAACTTTAGCATGGGTGTATTCACTTATGCATTGCACTGTATATATATATATATATATATATATATATATATATATATAATATACATTTATTTTATATTCTATTTTATGTTTTGTATTTATTTATGTATTTATTTATTTACAAAACACATTAAAAGACAAATTAAAAAAAGAAACAAAATATCAATACAAAGGGTTCCACTTTAAATGTTGCATTATATTAAATTGCTATTTAATGCACTTGCTTTGATATTCTGATAATCTGGAGTTTTGGCCTGTCTGTCTGATCATCTAAATCTTCATGATTTCCTCTTGAAATCTGTGTGTTTGTGTGTGAAAGCTCATTAAACTGAGATCAAACTACCGCTAATGAAGATCAAGCCAAACACTAATTAGAGTCTAAGGACTTTACCATAGAGCTAATTACAGTCAGTGACAGTCACAGTGATCTTACCACGGTTCAGGGCTGTAGTTATGGACAACATGAAGTGGAGTTCATGCTTTGTTCTCATCTGATAGTGTCAGAGCAGATAGATGAGATCATATTTCTGAATATTGATCATAATCTGATGGATTGAGCTGCCTTTACACCATCAGATTAGAACATGAGTGGCCACAGAAATCTGATTAAATGAACACACATTAATTGGCTCTTCTGGTGTTAACGTGTGTGTATTTGCTGTGAAATGGTTTGATTCCTGTAGCCTGGCTGTACGGAGACCCTCGACACGTGCTTTATCCCAGAAACTCCACGGGAATGTTCTGCGGAATCGGACAGAACAAGTGAGATTTGCCGTCAGTCGTTCTCGGATTGGGCTTGGTCTGTGTTTCTTGGATGCTCATGTCTGTCTGTCTCTCAGGGATAAACCCAGCGTCCTGTATTTTGACATCCTCAAATGCGCCACAGCGACCAACATCATGGCAGCGGCTCTGCAGGGCCTCCAGTGTCCCACCACACAGGTACAAGCCAGATCCATCCAAAATCACCTGTGTTTGTTACTGGCTTATAAAGTTTCCTGAGGTCCATGAGACTTTTACATCTCAAACACTCATAATTTGGTCATTTTCTACTCTGTTTTTGAGCTTTTGGTTTGAACACTCGGTTTAAAAGGGGCGTGTCTCCTTTAAGACTTCAGTGCAAACGCCCTCT
>CM040774.1:37265143-37582643 GCA_022829085.1 Abramis brama | reverse complement strand
AATAATTAAATGTGTGTGTGTGTGTGTGTGTGTGTGTGTGTGTGTGTCAGGGGTCTGGTGATCGCGATGGTGGTCAGCGTCCTCTTCCTCCTGCTGTTACGCTTCACTGCACCGATCCTGATCTGGATCCTCATCGTCGGCGTTCTGGTAGTCGGAGCCTTCGGTAAATCCACTGCGTGTTTCTAAACTCTAAACTCTAACCTCTAAACTCTTAAACTCTAACCTCTAACCTCTAAACTCTAAACTCTAAACTCTAACCTCTAACCTCTAAACTCTAACCTCTAACCTCTAAACTCTAAACTCTTAAACTCTAACCTCTAAACTCTTAAACTCTAACCTCTAAACTCTTAAACTCTAACCTCTAACCTCTAACCTCTAACCTCTAAACTCTTAAACTCTAACCTCTAACCTCTAAACTCTAAACTCTAAACTCTAAACTCTTAAACTCTAACCTCTAAACTCTTAAACTCTAACCTCTAAACTCTTAAACTCTAACCTCTAACCTCTAAACTCTAAACTCTAAACTCTTAAACTCTAACCTCTAAACTCTTAAACTCTAACCTCTAAACTCTAAACTCTTAAACTCTAACCTCTAAACTCTAAACTCTAACCTCTAAACTCTTAAACTCTAACCTCTAACCTCTAAACTCTAAACTCTAACCTCTAACCTCTAAACTCTAACCTCTAACCTCTAAACTCTAAACTCTTAAACTCTAACCTCTAAACTCTTAAACTCTAACCTCTAAACTCTTAAACTCTAACCTCTAAACTCTTAAACTCTAACCTCTAACCTCTAACCTCTAAACTCTTAAACTCTAACCTCTAACCTCTAACCTCTAAACTCTAAACTCTAACCTCTTAAACTCTAACCTCTAAACTCTTAAACTCTAACCTCTAAACTCTAAACTCTTAAACTCTAACCTCTAAACTCTTAAACTCTAACCTCTAAACTCTTAAATTCTAACCTCTAACCTCTAACCTCTAACCTCTAAACTCTAAACTCTAAACTCTTAAACTCTAACCTCTAACCTCTAACCTCTAAACTCTAAACTCTAACCTCTAAACTCTAAACTCTTAAACTCTAACCTCTAACCTCTAACCTCTAACCTCTAACCTCTAAACTCTAAACTCTAAACTCTTAAACTCTAACCTCTAACCTCTAACCTCTAAACTCTAACCTCTAAACTCTTAAACTCTAACCTCTAACCTCTAAACTCTAAACTCTAAACTCTAAACTCTAAACTCTTAAACTCTAACCTCTAACCTCTAACCTCTAACCTCTAAACTCTAAACTCTAAACTCTTAAACTCTAACCTCTAACCTCTAACCTCTAACCTCTAAACTCTAACCTCTAAACTCTAACCTCTAACCTCTAACCTCTAACCTCTAAACTCTTAAACTCTAACCTCTAAACTCTAAACTCTTAAACTCTAACCTCTAAACTCTTAAACTCTAACCTCTAAACTCTTAAACTCTAACCTCTAACCTCTAACCTCTAACCTCTAAACTCTAAACTCTAAACTCTTAAACTCTAACCTCTAACCTCTAACCTCTAAACTCTAAACTCTAACCTCTAAACTCTAACCTCTAACCTCTAAACTCTAACCTCTAACCTCTAAACTCTAAACTCTTAAACTCTAACCTCTAACCTCTAACCTCTAAACTCTAAACTCTAAACTCTTAAACTCTAACCTCTAACCTCTAACCTCTAAACTCTTAAACTCTAACCTCTAACCTCTAAACTCTAAACTCTAAACTCTAAACTCTTAAACTCTAACCTCTAAACTCTTAAACTCTAACCTCTAAACTCTTAAATTCTAACCTCTAACCTCTAACCTCTAAACTCTAAACTCTAAACTCTTAAACTCTTAAACTCTAACCTCTAAACTCTAACCTCTAACCTCTAACCTCTAACCTCTAACCTCTAACCTCTAACCTCTAAACTCTAAACTCTAAACTCTTAAACTCTAACCTCTAAACTCTAACCTCTAAACTCTAAACTCTAAACTCTAAACTCTTAAACTCTAACCTCTAAACTCTAAACTCTAAACTCTTAAACTCTAACCTCTAAACTCTAAACTCTAAACTCTAAACTCTTAAACTCTAACCTCTAAACTCTTTAACTCTAACCTCTAAACTCTTAAATTCTAACCTCTAACCTCTAACCTCTAAACTCTAAACTCTAAACTCTAAACTCTTAAACTCTAACCTCTAACCTCTAACCTCTAAACTCTAAACTCTTAAACTCTAACCTCTAACCTCTAAACTCTAAACTCTAACCTCTAAACTCTTAAATTCTAACCTCTAACCTCTAAACTCTTAAACTCTAACCTCTAAACTCTTAAACTCTAACCTCTAAACTCTAAACTCTTAAACTCTAAACTCTAAACTCTTAAACTCTAACCTCTAACCTCTAACCTCTAAACTCTAAACTCTTAAACTCTAACCTCTAACCTCTAAACTCTAAACTCTAACCTCTAAACTCTTAAATTCTAACCTCTAACCTCTAAACTCTTAAACTCTAACCTCTAAACTCTTAAATTCTAACCTCTAACCTCTAAACTCTTAAACTCTAACCTCTAAACTCTAAACTCTTAAACTCTAACCTCTAAACTCTTAAACTCTAACCTCTAAACTCTTAAATTCTAACCTCTAACCTCTAACCTCTAACCTCTAAACTCTAAACTCTAAACTCTAAACTCTTAAACTCTAACCTCTAACCTCTAACCTCTAAACTCTAAACTCTAACCTCTAAACTCTAAACTCTTAAACTCTAACCTCTAACCTCTAAACTCTAAACTCTAAACTCTTAAACTCTAACCTCTAACCTCTAAACTCTAACCTCTAAACTCTTAAACTCTAACCTCTAACCTCTAAACTCTAAACTCTAAACTCTAAACTCTAAACTCTTAAACTCTAACCTCTAACCTCTAACCTCTAAACTCTAAACTCTAAACTCTTAAACTCTAACCTCTAACCTCTAACGTCTAACCTCTAAACTCTAAACTCTAACCTCTAAACTCTAACCTCTAACCTCTAACCTCTAACCTCTAAACTCTTAAACTCTAACCTCTAAACTCTAAACTCTTAAACTCTAACCTCTAAACTCTTAAACTCTAACCTCTAAACTCTTAAACTCTAACCTCTAACCTCTAAACTCTAAACTCTAAACTCTTAAACTCTAACCTCTAACCTCTAACCTCTAAACTCTAAACTCTAACCTCTAAACTCTAACCTCTAACCTCTAAACTCTAACCTCTAACCTCTAAACTCTAAACTCTTAAACTCTAACCTCTAAACTCTAAACTCTAAACTCTAAACTCTTAAACTCTAACCTCTAACCTCTAACCTCTAACCTCTAAACTCTTAAACTCTAACCTCTAACCTCTAAACTCTAAACTCTAAACTCTTAAACTCTAACCTCTAAACTCTTAAACTCTAACCTCTAAACTCTTAAATTCTAACCTCTAACCTCTAAACTCTAAACTCTAAACTCTTAAACTCTTAAACTCTAACCTCTAAACTCTAACCTCTAACCTCTAACCTCTAACCTCTAAACTCTAACCTCTAACCTCTAAACTCTAAACTCTAAACTCTTAAACTCTAACCTCTAACCTCTAAACTCTAAACTCTAAACTCTTAAACTCTAACCTCTAAACTCTAAACTCTAAACTCTAAACTCTTAAACTCTAAACTCTAAACTCTAAACTCTTAAACTCTAACCTCTAACCTCTAAACTCTAAACTCTAAACTCTAAACTCTTAAACTCTAACCTCTAAACTCTAAACTCTAAACTCTTAAACTCTAAACTCTAAACTCTAAACTCTAAACTCTAAACTCTTAAACTCTAACCTCTAAACTCTTTAACTCTAAACTCTAAACTCTAAACTCTAAACTCTTAAACTCTAAACTCTAAACTCTAAACTCTAAACTCTAAACTCTAAACTCTTAAACTCTAACCTCTAAACTCTTTAACTCTAACCTCTAAACTCTTAAATTCTAACCTCTAACCTCTAACCTCTAAACTCTAAACTCTAAACTCTTAAACTCTAACCTCTAACCTCTAACCTCTAAACTCTAAACTCTTAAACTCTAACCTCTAACCTCTAAACTCTAAACTCTAACCTCTAAACTCTTAAATTCTAACCTCTAACCTCTAAACTCTAAACTCTAATCGCTTCTTTCAACTCGTTACATTGTGTCCTAAACCACTATGACATCATCCGGTGATAAATCCCATATCTGAGATGTTCATCTGAGCCTTTGTCCCGATATCCAGATATGAGAAACAATGTGTAATCGTGCATATTTTCTGTCATAAAATCTCACGGGCACAAAATGCTGCTATGAAACATCTTGTTTATTCTGACTGTGATGTTGAATCATGCCAAGTTTGCACATTATTTAATTGAAGATTAATGAAGGGTTAATGAATAATGTCAGGAACTGATGGAGACGTGCTGATATAAGCACTCTGGGCCGGTGAAAGAGCCTGATGATGTTTTTGATGACTGATATTAATAATAATAATGATAATGATTGTGTGATTCTCCGTCAGGAATCTGGTACTGTTATAATGAGTACATGTCTCTGGCCAACTCCAGCACCACCTTCAATAACGTGGGCTTCACCACCAATGTGAAGGTGTATCTGCAGGTGCGGGACACCTGGCTGGCCTTCTGTGAGTTTTACACACACTTATACACACTTTTACACATCCTTTTATACAAACAACAGACATCAAAGCAATGATGGTTTCATATATGTAAGTGAAATACTGGAACTTCATCTCTCAGTTTAATTTCTCTTTTAATTTTAATGTGCTTCTTTCACATGATAACTTTTTTTTAATTTAATTTACACTACATTAAATTTAAATAAAATAGAATTTAATTGAAATAGAATTTAAATACTGGAAATTCATCTCATTTCCATTTCTCTTTTAATTTTAATGTGCTTCTTTCACGATAACTTTTTAAAATTTAATTTACACTACATTAAATTTAAATGAAATAGAATTGAATTGAAATATAATTTAAATACTGGAAATTCATCTCTCAGTTCCATTTCTCTTTTCATTTTAATCTGGTTCTTTCACATGACAGCTTTTTACATTTAATTTATACTACATTAAATTAAAATTAAATAGAATTTTGTCTAAATAGAATTTAAATCCTGGAACTTCATCCCTAAGCTCAAATGCTCTTTTAATTTTAATGTGCTTCATTCGAACGAAAAACTTTTATTAAAATTAAAATGATTTTAAATATAATTGAAATATGTGAGGTATACCTGTTCAGTTTCTATTTTAATTCGAATGTGCTTCATTTGCATGACAACTTTATTTAATTTATACTACATTAAATGAAAAAAATTAAACAAAATATTTAAACATAATTTAAATACTGTAACTTCAGCTGAATATCTCTTTTAATTTGAATGTGCTTCTTTCACATGATATTTAATTTATTTATTTATACTACATTTAATTCAAATTAAATTGAATTTAATCTAAATATAATTTAAAAACTGTAACGTCAATCTCTCAGCTCAATTTTAATTTCAAAATAATTGAAATACTTGAGCTATAGCTCTTCAGTTTCATATATTTGTTCATATTTTAAATATTTGTTCATATTTATCTATCAGAATTATTTATATTAATTTATAACAAATTCAAATAAATTAAATTCAATACAATGATGACTTAAGAGTCTTAACATTTTTTATTCATATTTATCCATCAGGATTTAACCAGCAGGTAATAATCATAATAGTTTTCACATGTATTTATGATAAATGATGAGTGTGTGTGTGTGTGTGTGTGTGTGTGTGTGTGTGTGTGTGTGTGTGTGTGTGTGTTGCAGTGATTATTCTGTGTATCGTGGAGGCCGTTCTTCTGCTGGCGCTGATCTTCCTCAGGACTCGCATTCTCATCGCCATCGCTCTCATTCAGGAGACCAGCAAGTACATAAACACTTTATTAATGGCCACGTCTCACGCATGATCGTGTGTGTGTGTGTGTGTGTGTGTGTGTGTGTGTGTACACAAGCTTCCAGCCACACGTGTGTTAAATATTCTCACTGAGTCCAGAGCAGGAGCTGAAGCTGATCCCAGGACACACCGATATTAATGTTTGAATTGATTTGATGAATTAGAGTTTTCTGTGTGTGTATGAGTTTAAGTTGAGTAGTGAGTAAACTTGTGTGTGTGTACTTTCAGGGCGTTGGGTCACATGATGTCTACACTTTTCTATCCCGTCGTCACGTTTGTGCTGCTGTTGGTGTGTGTGTCGTACTGGGGAATCACAGCACTGTATCCTTTGTGTGTGTGAGTGTGTGTGAAAGAGAGAGTGTGTGTGAGTGTCTCTCTGTGTGTGTGAGAGTGTGGGTGCAGATCAGTGTGTGTTTCTCATCTGTATATGAATGTTCTGTTGTGTATTCAGTGTGTGATGTTGTGAATCTTTGACCAAGTATGTGTTCAGATATCTGGCCACGTCAGGCGCTCCAATTTACAGAGTCGTGTCGCTGAACGCCTCGCTGGAAAACTGCAACAGCATACGGGCCAACGAGACCTGCGACCCGGAGGTCAGACTCACACACACTCTCACAGACACACTCACACTCACACAGACACACTCACAATCACACAGACACACTCACACAGACACACTCACAATCACACAGACACACTCACACAGACACACTCACACTCACACAGACACACTCACACAGACACACTCACACTCACTCACACACAGACACACTCACACAGACACACTCACACTCACTCACACACAGACACACTCACACTCACACAGACACACTCACACAGACACACTCACACTCACTCACACACAGACACACTCACACAGACACACTCACACAGACATACACTCACACACTCACACTCACACTCACACACTCACACTCACACATACACACTCACACATACACACTCACACTCACACAGACATACACACACTCACACAGACACACTCACACTCACACAGACACACTCACACACACACAGACTCACTCACACAGACACACTCACACTCACACAGACACACTCACACAGACACAGACACACTCACACAGACACACTCACACTCACACAGACACAGACACACTCACACAGACACAGACACACTCACACAGACACACTCACACTCACACACACACACACACACACACACAGACACACTCACACAGACACACTCACACAGACACTCACACAGTCACACTCACTCACACACACTCCCTCACACAGACACACTAACACTCACACAGACACAGACACAATCACACAGACACACTCACACAGACACAGACACACTCACACAGACACACTCACACTCAGACACACACACACAGACACACTCACACAGACACACTCACACACTCACACAGACACACTCACTCACTCACACTCACACAGACACACTCACACAGACACACTCACACAGACACACTCACACAGACATACACACACTCACACAGACACACTCACACAGACACACTCACACAGACACACTCACACTCAGACACACTCACACTCACTCACACACACTCACACTCACACAGACACACTCACACAGACACACTCACACAGACACACTCACACAGACACACACACTCACACAGACACACTCACACTCACTCACACACTCACACTCACACACACTCACACTCACACAGACACACTCACACAGACACACTCACACAGACACACTCACACAGACACACTCACACTCACACAGTCACACTCACTCACACACACACTCACACAGACTCACTCACACAGACACACTCACACTCACACAGTCACACTCACTCACACACACACTCACACAGACTCACTCACACAGACACACTCACACAGACACACTCACACTCACACAGACATACACACACTCACACAGACACTCACAGTCACACAGTCACTCACTCACACACACACTCACACAGACTCACTCACACAGACACACTCACACAGACACACTCACACTCACACAGACATACACACACTCACACAGACACACTCACACAGACTCACTCACACAGACACACTCACACTCACACAGACATACACACACTCACACAGACACACTCACACAGACTCACTCACACAGACACACTCACACTCACACAGACATACACACACTCACACAGACACACTCACACAGACTCACTCACACAGACACACTCACACTCACACAGACATACACACACTCACACAGACACACTCACACAGACTCACTCACACAGACACACTCACACTCACACAGACATACACACACTCACACAGACACACTCACACAGACACACTCACACAGACACACTCACACAGACACACACACACACACTCAGACAGTGACACACGTGATGAGTGTTTGGTCAGGAGAAACCTCAGGAGTGTTCAGTAAGTGATGTGTGTGTTCAGTAAGTGGTGTGTGTGTGTGTGTTGTTTTCCTCCACAGATGTTCAACATCAGTCAGTATCCGGGCTGCGCGTCGGCTCGCTGTGTGTTCATCAACTACAACACCGAGGGTTTGTTCCAGAAGAACCTCTTCAACCTGCAGATCTATAACGTGGTGGCGTTCCTGTGGTGTGTGAACTTCGTGATCGCGCTGGGCCACTGTACGCTGGCCGGGGCCTTCGCCTCCTACTACTGGGCCTTCAGGAAACCAGCGGACATCCCAACATTCCCACTGAGCCAGTCCTTCATCAGAGCCCTGCGGTGAGAGCACACACACACACACACTGCATCACCTTAATCATCACCCTCTCAAGCGTCATCTTAATTCAGCCTTTTATTCATACTAATAATTGACTTAAAAAAAGGTTTTTCATATTTATCCATCAGGATTTAATCTGCAGGTATTATTATTATTATTTATTATTAATGCAGTTTAATATAATTTAATGTATTATATCTAATAAAATTCAATACAGTGGCTAAAGCATCTTCAAATATTTCATATTTATTAGGTATTATTATTAATTATAATAATAAATATGCCATTTAATATAATTTAATGTAATATATCTAATAAAATTCAATACAGTGGCTAAAGTGTCTTCAAATATTTCATATTTATTAGGTATTATTATTATTCATAATAATTAATAAAAAATGAATAAAAAAATGAATAAAAAAAAACAGTGATGTCACTGTGGTTTGAGACACTAGATGGCGCTCTGACTTACAGCTGCAATTATGGATCATGTTTGTCTGGAATATGTGAATATTAATAAGGGAAAAAGACTAGATCTGCTGTATTGGTGTAATGTATAAAAGCGTTCGCTTTACTGTATGAATATCATGTCTTATTGATTTATTGATTATTAATTTTGCTCAGGTATCACGTGGGCTCTCTGGCGTTCGGCGCTCTGATCCTCACACTGGTTCAGCTCGTCCGCATCATCCTGGAGTATCTGGACCACAAGTTCAAAGGTCAGACACCGCAAACCCTTTCATTCATCCAAAGAAGAGAAAACATTGAAGGATATTTTTATGAGAGCATCAGTTTTGCAGTGTTTGAGAAGTTCCCGATCCAGAGCATCACACTGATGTGTGTCTGTAATGTCTGATGTTCATCTCACTCTGACTCGACTCCAGTCTTCATTCTGTATTACCCATTTATAAATTATTATAGTTTTTATTAACACTTGAGTCATCCTTTTTATTTTTATATTTTCAGTTTTAATTCTAATTTAATCTATAGTAATTTTGTAATATGCTTTAATTATTTTTATCATTTTAAAACAATATATTATTTAGTTTTTTTTTATTTATTTAATTTGATTTTAGTTTTTAGTTTAATTGTAGTATTGTTATTTATATATTATACTTTTTTATTAATATTTAAATTTAAATATTATTATTAAATATTTTAATTTAAATAAAACTTTTATTTTTAAATTTTCAGATTTAATTTTAATCTAGTAATTTTGTTATATGCTTTTATTATATGCTTATATTTGTTTAATTATTAGTAGCCCTATTTAGATTTATTTTTTTATTTCAACTTCATTTAATTTAATTTTAGCTTAGTTTAGTTTAGTTTTAGTATTATTTAGTATTATCTATATATTATTATAGTTTTTATTAATATTTGATTTATTTTATAATTTCAGTTTAATTTTTTACATTTTTTAATCTATAGCAATTTTGTTATATGCTTTTATTATTTTATTTAATGTAATTTGATGTTTAGTTTATTTTAAAATAAAGTTTAGTTGTAATTTGATGTTTGTTTAATTTAATTTAATTTCAAGTTCATAGTTTTAATTTAATTTAATGTTTAGTTTCCATTTCCGTTTTCATTTATTTCCAGTTAGTTATTTCAGCGCCTCAACATAAATTTCAGTTGCCAAGGGATCATTTCTCTAATTTTTCATCTAATATTCATATCTTACATTATTTGAGCTTTATTTCAGTGAACAAAAATGCCTTCAATAGTTTTAGTTAAAAATAATAACCCTGCTCTACACTTGACCAAAATGGCTTCAGTAAGCTGTAAAAATGTGTTTGTCTAGATTGACTTGTTGTTTATTGTTGTTGTAAACGATAATATTTATGTGTGTGTGTGTGTGTGTGTGTGTGTGTAGCGGCTCAGAACCCGTGCGCGCGGTTCCTCATGTGTTGTCTCAAATGCTGCTTCTGGTGTCTGGAGAAATTCATCAAGTTCATCAACAGGAACGCTTACATCATGGTACGTGAACTCTCTCTCTCACACACACACACACACACACACACACACACACACACACACACATCAAACCATCAGCTGGATGAAACGAGTAACTGTCAGAGTTTGTGTGTGTGTGTGTGTGTGTGTGTGTGTGTGTGTGTGTGTGTGTGTGTGTGTGTGTGTGTGTGTGTGTGTGTGTGTGTGTTATAGATCGCCATCTACGGGAAGAACTTCTGTGTGTCGGCGAAGAACGCCTTCTCTCTGCTCATGAGGAACATCATACGGTGAGACGCTTCGCTGAGCGCTGGGGAATAATACACAATCAGTGAAGAAAAATAAGAATAAAATGTCACAATATATCAATCAATTTGATTCAAATAAAAATTCAGTAAAATGAAGGATGATTTTTTTAGTAAGTAAATAAATAATAAATTAATACATTTAGATTAAAATAATCAATACAGTAATATTGTCATATACAGTAATACAATAATATAATATAACTGTCTGTTCTGAACAGACAAATTGCTTGTCTCTGGAATTTTATCACAACTTATGAAAGTCCATTTCTGCCACATAGAAATAAAAATCATGCTTTGGTAAATACTAAGTAAAAACTGACATAAAATGTCATAGTTATAACACAAAGGAATAATAATTATGACTAATCAAATCGACACAAGTCGAAATTATGACATACTAAGTCATATTTACGTGATTAAAAATCAAAACGATGACTTATTAATAAAAAGATAATTATGACGTAAAATTGACAAAAAATCAAACATTTACAGTTGAAAATGACTTAAAAAAAGTTGAATTAACAGTTGAAATTGACATACTAAGTAAAAACTGACAAAGTCTTACACTTTATGTCATAATTATAGTATGTCATAATTTCTCGACTGCCAATTTTTTAAACTTTTTTTGTCAAATGACAATTCAGACTTTATATCAATTTCAACATTTTATGACATACTAAGTAAAAACTGACATAAAATGGCTTATTTTTCACAAAAATGCTAAATTGACATAAAAAGTCACAATTATGACAGTCTTATGACTTATGGCATAAGTTGAAACTGACATTAAAAGCAGAAATTGACATAACAAGTAAAAACGTTGTTGTTTATGGCCGTACATGACATAATTATGACATAAGCCCAAATTATTGCATAAAAAAGACTAAATTGACACAAGTCAAAATTATGACAAAAAGTCAAAAGTATGACTTTCACCATTTCAGGTTTTTATGTAATTTATGACTTTGAGTCTAAATGATGACTACTAAGTAAAAGTAAATATGCAAGTATAAACCAGTGCAGTGACAGAGATGTTCCTCAGGGTGGTGGTGCTGGATAAAGTCACGGATCTGCTGCTGTTCTTCGGGAAGCTGCTGGTGGTCGGTGGAGTGGGTGAGTGAGAGAGACACACACACACACACACACACACACACACACACACACACGTGAGCGTCAGCTGACCCCTCGTCTCTTCTCAGGTGTGCTGGCCTTCTTCTTCTTCGCCGGCAGGATTCCTAATACAGGAACCACGTTTCAGACAGCAGCTCTCAACTACTACTGGATGCCCATCATAGTGAGATACACACACACACACACACACACACACCTCAGTCCCGCCCGCATCGCTTCATGCACCCAAACCTTGTTTATTCGCTCTCTATAAACATTACACTTTAAAAAGATCTGAGTTAGAAATTCAACCAGCATTCAGTCTCTAACTGACATTATAATTTGATCAAATTTGCATACTGAATTCTGATTGGTCTTTTCTTACATGTGTTTAATGTGGAATAAATTTCTCACTAAACCTGACAACCGTTTCAGCAGGAAAAACCAAACAAAAGAAATGAGAAATTATATTTTGCTTATTGGTCCTAAAATAGGCTTTTTTTGCTTTGACATTATTTGATGATTAGTCCTGTTCTCTCTCTCAGGGAAATCAACAGTGAAGTTTATTTGATGTGATGCATTTTATGTTGTGGATTTAAGCAAAATCTTTGCATTACAGTATTTTTGTTTTCCAAAAAAGTAAAACATCTGCATGCAAAATAGCCTTAATTTTTATGCTAAATGTATTGTTTCTAAAAATAAATAAAAATTACTTTGAAACTCATTTCAGGAAATACAAATGCACTTTTATAAAAAAAAATATATATATATTATTTAAATAAGTTAATAATAACAAAAAGCTTATAGTCTAAACTGACATACTAAGTCGAAATTCTTTTTTTTCTTCATTTTGTCATGCATTTTTTAGTCATAACTTCAACTTGTGTAAAAATTAAGATGTGACAAGAACTTAAAATAATTAAACCAAAATGCCAAATTACAAGGTACAATTATCACATGCCAAGTCATAATTTTGATATTTTTTGCCATTTTTTTATTTAAAAAAGTCATAAGTTGGCACTAGTCGAAATGTATTATATTAATTAAAGATTATGACTTAAGTCGAATTTTACCATGTAAATTTGAATTTAAATTGAAATTGAACATAATTTTGACTTAGTATGTGATCATTTTACCTTTTTATGTAAATTTTGACATACTAAGTCATAATTATGACTTTTTTAAATCATTTTTTACGTCACAAAAGTTGACATGAGCCTCAGTGTGCATACTAAGTTGAAATCGACATGTCAAAATTTTAATAATTCAAAATTGTCATTTTGACTTATTTAAATTTTGACATGTCAATTTCAACTTAGTATGTCATAATTTCGACTTGTCATAATTTTGACTGTCAAAGTCACAATTATGACCAGTTAAAATTCACGTATAGACAAAATTGACATAAAAAGATAAACTTATCACATACTAAGTGACCTTTAGTCATAATTACAACATAAAAAGTGATAAAAATTATGAAATGTATTTTGATTTTGTAATCAGCTGTAAAAATGAGATGTACAGAGATTGTTTCGAGAAGTGACGTGTGTGTGTGTAGAGATTGTTTTGAGAAGTGACGTGTGTGTGTGTGTAGAGATTGTTTTGAGAAGTGACGTGTGTGTGTGTGTGTGTGTACAGATTGTTTTGAGAAGTGACGTGTGTGTGTGTGTGTGTGTGTGTCTGCACAGAGATTGTTTTGAGAAGTGACGTGTGTGTGTGTGTGTGTGTGCTAACAGACGGTGGTGTTCGGTGCGTATCTGATCGCTCACGGCTTCTTCAGCGTCTACAACATGGGTGTGGACACACTGTTCCTGTGCTTCTGTGAGTGCCTCGCTTACATGATCACCCTTCATTCAGCAGCTCATTCGACTATAATAACGTGTGTCGTGCGTGTGTGTGTGTTCAGTGGAGGATCTGGAGCGTAACGACGGCAGTGCAGAGAAACCCTACTTCATGTCCAAGAACCTGATGAAGATCCTCAACAAGAAGAACAAACAGCCCAAGACGGGCTGAGGAAGATGAAGATGATGAAGATGATGAAGGTCTCAAGCACCGTCACTTTCAAGATCCCAGCGAATCATGTACAGGCACTTCATCGTTATTCCACATTTCTTTTCTCTTTTTTTTTTAGACATGTCACCGAGACTCGACATCTCGAGTTTAACTGATTTTACTGAAAAAGTGCCTGTGAATTTGTGTGATTTTATTTTTTTCCCTTGACACACTTTGTTCAAGAAACCAAACTGAGGATCTTTCAGTGCGTTTGAATCATGTCTGTGAGCCAAAGCATTCATTATCAGCCTTTATTTTAGAGAGATATGCACAGTGAAACTATATTGCACGTTTAATCGACTGTTTTAGATGCAGATTAATAACTAACAAACTGTTCTTCCAAAACTACTGTACTGTTTTTTGGGGGTTTTTTTACCAAATTTTTACCAAAGCCAATTTTTTTTTTAAACTTTGTAATTGAAAATTAAACAGTCCAATATCAGAAACTCCATAAGCATGAAGGAGAGAAAGCCTTGGTTTTGAATGTTTTTATAGTTACAGTAGTTCATGCTCGTTTCACACTGTTTTTATATCATTTGTATTTGGTTGTGTTTGATTTAGTGTAAACTGGAAATAAACAGAATATTTATTTAAAGATATATATATATAAACATAAATCTAATAAAAATGTTGCATATTAACAGGTTTATTTTCATTTATATATTTGCCATCAGTTTCATGTATATTATATAAAGCACTTAAATACATAACATATACACACATATCAAATATAATCTACTTTACTATAAAAAATAACCACATCAGTTGTATTAAATGTTTATTTATCAAGTGCCCACACCCACTTTAGTTTCTGGCCCATATGCACAATAATTATATGCAATTTAGCTACCAAAAGACTTTTTATGGCAAAAAAGGCTCGTTACAAACATAATTAACCAGTGATATGCAAAAAGAGGAAAGACAAACAAGAGCAATTTTAACTAAAGTCACCCAAAATCATCCAGTAAGAATCAACGGATTCTGACCGTAAACCCCGCCCACTTTTACTGCCGAGCAGCCGCCAATCAACACGACCTGCATTGTGACTTCATAAAAGTGGGCGTGGCCAGAAGTTCAAACCGGCCAATCACTGCAGCGAGAGGAAATAAACACGAATGTTCTTTTTCACAGAATGTTTGTTACACTGACAAAACTGTTAAACCAACAGGATTACAAACCATCACCTCTCGGCTGTCAATCAACGTCACAGCCAATGACAGAGAGACGTTTAAAAACATCATGTACAATATCCATATATACACACACACACACACGAGCAGCTAACACTCCCCAACACTCGCATACCACATTAGCAGGATGAAAATTAAATTCACTTTTCATTTTCATAAGTTTCTTATCTATGACAATAATATATTTACTCAATGCATAAAGCACTCATTCACCCTGTCAATCATAACTGAATGCGTGTTAACTCATAATAAGGTGATTAATAACAGTTCTGATGTGCGCTGTGTGTTAGCGGTCATGTTTGCTTTACACAACAAACACACGCCTGTTGTGGAAACACTTCCTGAACAGACCTGAAGCTCCATCCGGGTCTGAACCGCATCTCAACCGGAACTCGCGTCAGAGTCTGACCTAGATTAGCTTATGACTAGTGTGCGTCTTAGAGGCTAAAGCTAAATCCTCCCTAACCTGAACATTGAACACAATGGGTGAATCTCACAAAAGCATGTGCAGGACATATTTCACTCCTGAATAAATTGTTTTACGATTTTAAGGATAATTAAAAATATTGAAATCCTAAATTGTGAAATTCTCAGTCCTGTAATACGTGCGGTTCAAACACACAGTGCAGCGGCCTGGAGACGCTTTCAGGAGCATCCCGATAAACCCATCCGTAAATCACACCTTCATATTTCTCTCCTGTCAGAACTTCTTTGGCATGAAAATGAAAAGCTACAACAAGTGGAGAACATGGAGAACGAGTCTGCGTAATCTTTCACCCCACAAATCACAAGAGAGAAAATACATCATGAGAATAACCGTACGCATTTTCATGACGATCAATCACTCAACGATAAGTTAAGACTATTCTTAGTACCATAATGGAATTTTCTTTATATATCACTACAGTAAAAACAACACTTTAAAGTAATGAGGATTTGGGGTTGAGCGTGTCTAATCATCATGAAAATAGTTTCAGACTGCAGGGTTATTGAGATGCGCTTCTTCATGCTCAGTGTAATTTCTCTCTGCGTTCTGAGGTGAAACATGAGAGTTCATGTGAGATTCATCAACTGATGCAGTGTTTCATCTACTGACGGCGGCCATTAATACTGTCTCTCAACACTGATGTGTGTGAGGGTGCGAGTGAGTGAGTGAGCGAGTGTGTGTGCCAGTGTGTGAGTGAGAATGTGTGTGAGTGAATGTGTATGTGAGTGAGAGTGTGTGTGTGTGAGTGAGAGAGAGTGAGTGTGTGTGTGAGTGAGAGAGAGTGTGTGAGAGAGTGTGTGAGTGAGTGTGAGTGTGTCAGTGAGTGAGTGTGAGTTTGCGAGTGTGTGAGTGAGAGTGAGTGAGAGAGTGTGTGTGTGTGCGTGAGTGAGAGTGTGAGAAAGAGTGTGAGAGAGTGTGTCAGTGAGTGAGTGTGAGTTTGCGAGTGTGTGAGTGAGAGTGTGAGTGAGTGTGTGTGTGAGTGAGAGAGAGTGTGAGAAAGAGTGTGAGAGAGTGAGTGAGTGAGTGAGTGAGTGTGGGTGTGTGAGTGAGAGAGAGTGTGAGAAAGAGTGTGAGTGAGTGAGTGAGTGAGTGTGTGTGTGAGTGAGTGAGTGAGTGAGTGAGTGAGTGAGTGAGTGAGTGAGAGTGAGTGAGTGAGTGTGTGTATATATGTGTGTATATATGGATATGAGACACAGACAGAAAGGTAGTGAGTTCATCTTCTGAAAGCGCACACGAGACAGTGTCCTTGTCCATCATCTGAAGCACTCACACACTCACACACTCACACACTCACACACTCACACACTCACACACTCACACACTCAGCATCCAGAAGAAGAAGAAGATGGCCAGGAAGAGGAAGAGCGAGTCCTGCCAGTTGTTGCCGTTGTTGGGATTGCCGTTGCCTTGCTGATCATAATGAGGATCTGAACACACACACACAGATGAAGGCAAGCTTTAGAAACCACACACACACACCTTTGACTCAGAGCATACATGAATCCTGACATCAACTCTAATATTAAAACCTTAAAGGGGTCATGACATGGATTTTTACTAATATCGTAATGCTCCTCGAGGTTCACTTATGATGTTAATAAAGGTGTGTGCAGTGGGCGGAGCCTATGGTGCAGTGGGCGGAGCCTATGGTGTGATGATGTGTAACTGAGAGACTGGAGGCTCATATGCAAATGTATTTACTTCACACATCCCGCAATATCCAAACGAGCAGTTTTTGGAGCCTGATTAAACAAATGCTTTATTAAATGAGGATGTGTCCAGCTCTGAAACTGGCAGGATGTTTCAATGGTACAACAAGTCTTATACGTCAGTGTCGTGTCGTGACCCCTTTAACAGGGAGCGTCTCATGAAGAAAGCGCAACACTGGCCTGGTCTGTGAAAGGGGTCGTTGGCGTTAAAGACTGTGGTGAAGAAACCGAACGGAAAAGCACCGATTCCAAACGACATGTGAAACCCTGTGTCGCCAAAACCCTGAAACTGTGAGAGAGAGAGAGAGAGAGAGAGAGAGAGAGAGAGAGAGAGAGAGAGAGAGAGAGAGAGAGAGAGAGAGAGAGAGAGAGAGAGAGAGAGAGAGAGAGAGAGAGAGAGAGAGAGAGAGAGAGAGAGAGGGAGAGAGAGAGAGAGAGAGAGAGAGAGAGAGAGAGATATGATAACATTATTAATACATTCATAACCACAACATAATGATGTCAGGACGCTCACCCCTCTGCTCTCGGGCTCTGTCCTTTGACCCTGGGGTCGTGGTGGCGTTTTCAATCTGTAACACACACACACACACACAATATTCAAATGAGTAAAACCATCAGCCTGAAGATACAATCACAACAAACACACACTGACTCTCTCAAACACAATGCAAATAAATAAATAAATCATTTCTTCTTGCTGACAGTTGTTATTCTAATTATAAACACATGCAATCAAATACACATTAGAATAAAAGTAGAACATAGAAATACACAGTATAACAAATCCCTTTATAGCAGGAACAGGGTATTAAACAAATATTATTAATATTACCGACAGTCTCAACTGACTCCGCTCATATCAGATTTATTTAAATGATTACACAGATGTTTTAATAGTTGTAGTTAACTATAATAACTCCTGGTGCAGCGCTACAGGCACGCCTGGGTTTGATGGTTATTTATTAACATTAATTATCCATTAATCTCTCAATCCTTCATGTGAGCCACAGCTCTGCATCAGTGTGTGTTCTGTATGTCATGCTATCTCTGCAGTGTGTGAACTTTCTGTGTTAATGGAATAACTGGATGAGCTCCTGTACGTACGTTTGCCAGAATAACATGCTGTTAGAGACCCACAATGCACTGCACTCGACTTGACCTTCCATATCCAGTGACTACTTGACTCATTATTTGATCAGAGAACCAAAATCACTGGATGAAAAATGCACATTAATATTTTTATTTCTGAGATGACAACTACTGCACTCACTGATTAAACATGCGACTCAAGAAGGTCATGTGACATTGTAGCAAACTACAGTTTGAGATGCCAATCCCTGATGATGCCTGTGTAAGTCAGTGTGCAGTGGGAGTGAGTGCACTAGTTAGTGCACTAGTGAGTGTACCTGGGGTCTTCTTGGCTGGTGCTGCCGCGGCCGTACAGAGGAATGACTTTATCTCGACTGATCCCTGCTTTACACACGGGACACTGCTGCCTGCTGGGACGCGTCTCCAGCCACTGAAACACACGCCAGAGAGTCTCTTCTGCTCAGCAGGGCTGCGTTTATTTGATCACAAATACAGTAAAAATCTGAAATATTATTCCAATGTAAAATATCTGTTTTCTATGTGAATATATAATAAAGTGTAATTTATTCCTGTGATCAGAGCTGAGTTTTCAGCATCATTACTCCAGTCTTCAGTGTCACATGATCCTTCAGAAATCAGTATATGATGATTTGATGATCAAGACACAAGAAAGCATTAGTTTGAAATAGATTTACTGTAACTTTTGATCAATTTAATGCGCCTTTGATGAATAAAAGTATCACTTAAGTAAAATATAGATATATAAAATAAGATAGTGACTGACTGTACATTATTCCTTATGACAGATTATAAAAGTGTTAAACAGTTTCTACTGTACATTATAAGCTTCTATAATCTCATTATTTGTAAGCATGTAATCCCACTCAGTGTGAACAGCTGTAATATACTGTATAATGTCAGCCATTACATTAGTTATCTGCTATACTGTACAAGCGTTCGTTTGCTTTCTGTGAAGTGCTACTCATACGGTGAACGCCAGCGTGTCAATTTACTCTAACACACACTCACACACACACTCACCTGATGAAGACAAGGCCAACTGCGCGAGACGACAAACCAGGAGAGACAGAGAGAGAGAGAAGTCAAAAATTAGTTGATACGTTTACATTGTTTTAATAGCCAATAGTATTCCTGCAGCTCAAACAGTAAAGCATGATGCTAGCAACGCAAGGTCATGGGTTCGAATCCCAGGGAATGCATTAACCAATCAAATGCAATGCATGTCGCTTCAGATAAAAGCGTCTGCCAAATGCATAAATGTAAAATATCATAGTTCATGTAACTGGTGCTATACAAAATTATACTCGTTCAGGAGTAAATAGTCTCATAAATCACATCTGTCTGCATATTTCCCTATTTCTTAGATTTTTTTTGGGCATGAAAATCAAAAGCTACAGTAAGTTGTGAAAATAAAATATGGTGAGTCTCATGAAACCTGTTGATAACCTGTCTAGGAAATATATCACCCTGAAAAATCACAAAATTTCTATAATAAAAATAAATAAAATTATATTATAAAAAAATATTATTTATATTATATTATAATTATTATTAAAAAAAAAAAAAACATTACATGCATTTTTAGAACTAATAATATTTCATGCACCGTGATCATTTTTCTATGAAAATGTATTTAGTTTACAATTAATTAAACATTTCCCCTCTCCCAATTCTTATTACAATAACATCAAACAAATTGGCAAATTATAAAAAAAAGAAAAAAAAGAATTATAGTCATGAGATTTTAGCGGATAAATTTAGGGTTGTCAATTGGCATGAAAACAATATCAAAGTAGAAGTTAATTAAAATAATTTTACCAACATTTAATGTATTCCTCATTGAGGTAAAATACGCCATGACTCGCTCACTAGAGCGCAACAGTCCGGGTCCGGAAGTAAAAACTTTTATTTTCTCCATAGCGAAACTGATTTTGAACGATAACTTATAAACCTTTAAAGACAGACCCACTGTGAGCCACTGTGCTGTTAATCGATGCGGTTTGCTTCTGCTGAAGCCGTCAGCCCGCTTTATTTAAAACAATTGAGTTTAACAGTGGAACTCCTGGTGAAAAACTACATTACCCATGATGACCCTGAAGATTCCACCAATCAGAGGAGTCGAGACAAAAGAGCTCTTTAGCTCCGCCCACTCCCAATGAGATCTCTTTACGCTCTCAAAATACTTGAATATTTGAATAGACATGAATATTTTGCAATAAACTTAAAATATCTTGTTTTTATACATATATAATCAACATTTGTAAATGAGTAGTTTTATATTCCTCCATCGCAATGCTTCATGGGATTGTAGTTCTTTCCCTCAGTAAAGCCATCAAGTTCACAGTCTTTGTATTTCTGTCAGATTTTCGAATATTTTTTATAAGTTTGTAGTGTTGTGATTCTCCTCGCATCTGATTGGTTTGGTTCATGGCTTATAACGCTGTAACAAAGACTATTTTAAAATCCCCATGGGAGAAATGAATGGAAAAAATACTTCCAGAACCAGCGGGTTTGTTTGTTGCCTAAATATTGAATGACTAAGAGACGTTTGTCATGCACACAATCACAAACACGATCCACAACATCTGCAAATCCACAAAACACAACGAACGAAGGGTCGTAATCCCACAAACAGGGGTCAGGGGTCAGCGTTACGTGTGCATCTATTCTTACTCCTCCTCAATCCTCCTGTGGAGTCTAATCTCTCATTAACCTGATAATCTCACGCTAACGGCACTAAACACACATCTCGTCCGAACGAGGCTACAGAACACACACTCGCGGTCACACATGAAGAGTTCAGCAGAACACAACACGCTTTAATCACATTAACTCATCAAGCCTTTGCATAATAGAGTGAGGAACACAGCGACAGTGTTTGTTTGTTCTGATGTCTATCTGTCGTTTATGACTGACACACCGGCTGAAACACAGACGACACGTTTCATTAACCCTGTTGAATCATATTTAATACATGCATATCGAAGGCCTGTAAACGATCAAATCTTTGCTGTCGCACTCAGTCTCCTCCAGTGCTTCTGTCTCTGATTGATAGTTCAGACTCTTTTATCCAGTAAAAGTCTTTCAGTATAATTATACAAACGTACAATTTCTCTCTGTGTCAAATCTGAGCTGATTTTATCAAGGAAACGCAAGAATAACTTTGATATTGTTAGTAATATTTCATATGGACTGAAGCAGGTTTACTTGATTATCATCATCATTTATTATAAAAGTATCAAATATGATCATCGGGTTTTTGAGGAAGGTTTATTATTTTATCTCTCAAATGTATTGCATATGTTTCAAAACTATAGAGCTTTGGTTATAAAACTGAGCATTTCATCAAGAGATTATTGGTAGATACTGATATTAATATGTTGCTTTTTGGTCATATAAATATCAACATCTGCATATTTTCACTCAGTTTGGGGCTCTGAATAAAATTGAGCTGTTTTTTATTCTCCATATTCTCACTATACGAGACTATATGAGCCATAAAAGCATGAAACACAAAAAACACATGCAAACTTTCTTTAGATGTCATCTAAAGGTTCAATAAACTGTCCCATTTAAAAATCAATCAATCAATTGCTTCATTAATTCATTTGTCTGACTAATATGTCATATGTCAGGCATTACAGTGTTATAAACTCTCAGATATGAATGTGTCATGAGGAGCTTCACACAGCAAAGCCACTCTTAAACAAAACCCTGTCAATCATAACAAATAAATAACCAGCAATTGCACCAAAACACCACAGAAGAACAAGAAATACTGTGATTTTACTATGGCAAAATTATAGCATAATAATGCACACTGACTTCATGTTTACCACAATTTTACTACAGTAACAACAACTGCAGTAACTATGTCCTTACTGTGGTGTTACCATGGTTCAGTAATACTATGGTACTGTACTCGTATACCATGGTATTTAAGAGATGTTGTAATGTACTTTAAATTGTAATGTACTTTTATCTGATGTATAAGTCTATGTCAGTGAAAGCAGATAAACCGTTCCTACATGATAACATTTACTGAAGTAAGTGATTGATTACCATGGTGAATTAATGAGAACAGATTCTTCCCTGTCAATCACTCACTGTTTGACATGTGTTTGTGTAGCTGCAGTTTTACGTGAGTTAATAACAATAACAGGTATTATCAGTACAAGTAGGTTTGGTTGCTATGGTAAAGGGTCTCGCTGTCAATCATTTTCTCACTGTCATGCTGTGTGTGTTGTTTAGACTCCTACTGTTATGATATTGATGGTGATCGATTAACTTATCGATCAGCTGTACCAGAACAGGTGTCCGCAGAGGCTGATGACCGCGTCTCGGGCGGTGTCCAGGCAGATGTTACACTCGAAAGTGGCTCGATCTCTGTCCCGCTCGCCTTCCGCGCTTCCTCCGGGCCCTGCTCCGCCTCCGCTGCCCGGGACACCCGCTCCTCTGGCGGTCGCGCCGTCACTCGAGCTCCGCTGCTGCTCTGCGGCCTCCATCCTCTCGCGCTCGCACTCACTGCGCGTACACTCCTGTTTCTCGCTCTGGCGCGGACGTGACGTGATGGCAGTCACGAGCCCCTCCCACTCCGCGACAGCACTTCCGCATGCGGGACATACGTGTTGGTTTTTTGTTTTGTTTGTTTTTTATAATACTAGTGCAAAATGCCCGTGCAAAATAAGTTTTTAAGTGTGTTTTTAGTAATTGTTGGTTTAGTGTGTTTGAGTGCACATTGTTACAATTGCACAGCAAAAGTTCAGTGACATTTTTATTTGTGCATGGTAGAAAGCACACAGTGAACTCCGAGAAAACGCTATGCTTGAGCAAACAGTTTGTGAATAGGCTACTACAAATGATGCCCGTTGAAAGAGACGCATTGAACGCATTGAAAAGGATATGTTTATATATATGTTTCTGTAATTTATAGATAGATTCCAAGAAAAATTACTGTGGTGCAAAAATACATCTTTTAGAAATCTAGAACATTTCCAAAAAAGTACATAGTAAACAAGTTCAATCATTCTTGCACATGGTGTAACATTCCCATTACAAAATTTGGAAAGAACGAAACAAGAAAAAAAAAAAAAAAATAGAATAGAAAAAAGAAAAGAAAATGAGTGTGTTGTTCAAAGTTACTATGAGGGAGAGCAGGGCACAACCTAACACTTTTTGACTTTCTCAGTTTGTGTAAAACTGCTTAGGGTTCAGAGTATTTATTTTCCCACATTAATTTCCCACATGTCTAGTACAATTATGTGGCCTTGTTTCATTAATACAGCGTATAGTTTTTTTCCCATGTCCCATCGGTGGAGTACATTGTAACATGATCATATGGCAGATTAAATGCTATCTGATCTAATCAAAAAATATCAAGACAAACTAAAATATTTTCTCAATTAAATACAATTATTAACTTTTTTATATATAAAATAATGGCATTTTTTAATAATTAAAAATAAAAGAATTTTTGTGTTTGACAACGAACACACCGTAAAACACAGCTATACAACATAGTTCAAAACATAATAAGTAAATAATAATTCCAGAACATTGACTCTCAGGCTTTATCCACCTTTTTCTCATGTTTTCCCAATAAAATTCATAAAAGTATAGAATAGAATAGCATATTTCTAATAGGGGCTCTATGTAACGCAGTGTGACAACATGCCCCGCCTGCACAACTGGGATTTAAACTCGGCTAATGTCTTCTGCTGGTTAGCGAAGCATTAAAGGGGTGGTATAATGCCCTTTTCACAAGATGTAAAATAAGTCTCTGATGTCCCCAGAGTATGTATGTGAAGTTTTAGCTCAAAATACCCCACAGATATTTTTATATAGCATGTTAAAGTTGTCACTTTTTGAGGGTGAGCAAAAATGCACTGTTTTGTGTGTGTTCCTTTAAATGCAAATGAGCTGCTGCTCCCGGCACAGGGGGCGGAGCTTCAACAGCTTGTGTCCTTTTACCTCACACACACATGCACTGAAAATTTCTAAAACTTTTAGCCTTTTATGTTCAAAATGGAGTCAGACAATGATGGAGAGACTCAAGAAGAAGAGACAACATGTAGAAGCAACAGGACATTTCTGAATGGTTAGTTGATGAATTTATGTAGCTTATGTGTAGTTATCTTCTAGTCATTGATTAGCATATTCTGTCATGATAATCTATAAATCGTGTTCCGGGGGCGGGGTTTATGTAAATTATTGTGTTGGTGATGTCACTAACCCGGGAGGAATGTGGTGTAGTCTCTACCAGCCGTTTGTTGTAGTCCTTAAAAAGCAATTTCTTTAAAAGCAAATATCTCCCTTTGCTCTGAACTTTGAGCGTCGTAACTTTGCAGATGTTGATTATGCTCACACAGCAACATTACACACTAAATAAAGTTAGAAAAGTGAAATCATAATCAACCACCCCTTTAACCATGTCAACTGTTAAATAACATATTGGAGATTAAAATAATATCACATTTGTCTAATTTAAAATAAACACCAAAAACAGAGATAAAAAAATTAACATAAGTTTTAACCCTAGAGTGCAGGCTTAGTGGGCCGAGGGACTGCATTTTTCCCACACTTCCTTTGGCTTTAAGTTACCAAATGGCTCCATATAGACAACACAAACGTTTTAACTGTCTGAGGTCTCAGAATCCTCACGACTGGCTTTCGACATTTTCTTCGCAACTGCTGTGACTGTCCTGCCCTTCTTTGAAACCTCATCAGTTCATTTTTATTAAAACACTGGCTGGGACACATCCATCTGGCTTTATTTTCCACTGCATTCAGTAAAATTATTAAAAAGAAACCAGCAACCAGCATGCAGCATCCCATGCTGGGACCAGCCGTCTTAAATGAAAGCAACTTGCACTGAAACACCTTAAAGGGGTCCTAGTATTCCCTTTTACGAAGTCTAGATGCACGTTTCTGTGTTTAGTTGTGTTGTGAACTTTTGCAGTACGTTTCTGTACTTGGTTGTGTTGTGAATATTTGGAGCACACATGTGTTGTGAAACTGATGTTTTCTCAATTTGCGGGTGTTTTTCTATTTGCATGTGTTTTCTTCAGTTGCAGCGCGTTGAGCTCTCTCGGCCACCGTAGTAAACTCTGTATATTTGTGCAGTGTGCGCATGTCAAAAAATCTATTCTGATTTGAAGCTTGTAACATAAGAACGCACATCAACCTGATCACTTGTTTAGCATTCATGTAAACACTACATTAAGATTCATCAATCGGAATGAATTCAGGGTGTCATCAACACTCAAAATGTCCCTCAGCAACATTTACTAAGGCTGCCTCTGACATTTTTTTTAAGGTTGACCAGTAGTCATTCATTTAAGCCATTAATCGACTAAAAGCTTGCCGCAAGGCACCGGTAAAAGTAATGATTATGAATGTGTCAACAACAACAACAAAAAAATAGCAGGGAGATATTTTAAAAGAAACTAGTGTTAAACTAGAAGAAAGAAACTTATTTGGGTTAAAAAAAAAACGTCATTTTTGGGGGAACTTTCCCTTTAATGTTAATAAAACAACAGAAAACTAAGAAAATCATTCAATGTTCTGAAAACTTTAAGAATAGCTTCAATTCACAAGTTCACAAGTACATGAAATCAGATGTAGTAATTGATGTGTATTTGGCTTGCTGTCCGGGAGAGGGCTCCGAGCTCGGAATTTGGCCTGAACCCAACGAACTGGTTTTCTATCCCGTTCAAAAGGGGGCAGCCGGTAACGGTGTCCGTGCTGAAGACGGTGGTGTCCGTGTTGGAGTCTGTGCCGGAGACAGTGGTGTCCGTGTCCGTGCCAGAGACCGTGGTATCGGTGTCCGTGCTGAAGACGATGGTGTCCGTGTTGGAGTCTGTGCCGGAGACAGTGGTGTCCGTGTCCGTGCCAGAGACCGTGGTATCGGTGTCCGTGCTGAAGACGATGGTGTCCGTGTTGGAGTCTGTGCCGGAGACAGTGGTGTCCGTGTCTGTGCCAGAGACCGTGGTATCGGTGTCACGGTGCTGAAGACGGTGGTGTCCGTGTTGGAGTCTGTGCCGAAGACGGTGGTGTTGGAGTCTGTGCCGGAGACAGTGGTGTCCGTGTCCGTTCCAGAGACCGTGGTATCGGTGTCCGTGCTGAAGACGGTGGTGTCCGTGTTGGAGTCTGTGCCGAAGACAGTGGTGTCCGTGCCGTGCCGAAGACGGTGGTGTCCGTGTCAGAGACAGTGGTGTCCGTGCCGAAGACGGTGGTGTCCGTGTCAGAGACAGTGATGTCCGTGCCGGAGGCGGTGGTGTCCATGCCGGTGACCTTTGCCAGTGATGTGTCCGTGCTGGTGTCCATGCTGGTGTCTGTGCCGAAGACGGTGGTGTCGGTGTCTGTGCCGGAGACCGTGGTATCGGTGTCCATGCTGAAGACGGTGGTGTCCGTGTCAGAGACGGTGATGTCTGTGCCGGAGACAGTGGTGTCCATGCCGGTGACTTTTGCCGGTGACCGTGTCCGTGCTGGTGTCTGTGCTGGTGTCCGTGCCAGAGATGGTGGTGTCGGTGTCCGTGCTGAAGACAGTGGTGTCCGTGTCAGAGACAGTGATGTCCGTACTGGATACGGTGGTGAAGACAGTGGTGTCCGTGTCAGAGACAGTGATGTCCGTACTGGATACGGTGGTGTCCATGCCGGTGACCTTTGCCAGTGATGTGTCCGTGCTGGTGTCCGTGCTGGTGTCCGTGCTGGTGTCTGTGCCGAAGACGGTGGTGTCGGTGTCTGTGCCGGAGGCCGTGGTATCGGTGTCCGTGCTGAAGACGGTGGGGTCCGTGTCAGAGACGGTGGTGTCCATGCCGGTGACTTATGCCGGTGACTTTTGCCGGTGACCGTGTCCGTGCTGGTGTCTGTGCTGGTGTCCGTGCCAGAGACGGTGGTGTCGGTGTCCGTGCCGGAGACAGTGATGTCTGTGACGGAGGCGGTGGTGTCCATGCCGGTGACCTTTGCCAGTGATGTGTCCGTGCTGGTGTCCGTGCCAGAGACCGTGGTGTCCGTGCCAGAGACCGTGGTATCGGTGTCCGTGCTGAAGACGGTGGTGTCCTTGCTGGAGTCTGTGCCGAAGACGGTGGTGTCCTATCCGTGCCAGAGACCGTGGTATCGGTGTCCGTGCTGAAGACGGTGGTGTCCGTGTCAGAGACAGTGATGTCTGTGCCGGAGACGGTGGTGTCCATGCCAGTGACCTTTGCCGGTGACCGTGTCCATGCTGGTGTCTGTGCTGGTGTCCGTGCCAGAGACAGTGATGTCCGTGCCAGAGACGGTGGTGTCCGTGCCAGAGACTGTGGTATCGGTGTCCGTGCTGAAGACGGTGGTGTCCGTGCTGGTGTCCGTGCCAGAGACGGTGGTGTCGGTGTCCGGGCCGGAGACGGTGATGTCCGTGCCAGAGTCCGTGCCACAGACGAAACCTGTGCTCACTTTCTCCTTTCCATCTTTCCTCTGTTGTGTCATCCTTTCTTCCTTCACCCACACAATCCTCATCTCTTGATGTGAATACTGCAACGGACACTTTATGTTCAACTTTAACTTCTTGCCTAGACAATATCTGTCCTCTCTCCTCTAGGCCAGCACGTGGTGCGACTCCCTCTAACCCCTGGTTATCTGATGTTCTTCGTGAACAAAACCTCAGGGCAGCAGAGAGAAAATGGCGCAAATCAAAAGACCCATCTAACCTGAGTATGTATCAGTCTATGATCTCATCCTTTTCTGTTGAAGTTCATGCTGCTAAATCTTCATATTTCCACAACATGATACACAGTGCTTCAGACACACGCACACTTTTCAAAACATCTTCATTCAACTCTCTCCACTGTCCCCCTCCGCCACCACCCACCACCTCTTTAACTGCTGATGATTTTGCTAATTTCTTCACTGACAAAACAACAACAATCAGCAGTCAGTTCTCAGCTCCAGAAATCTTCTCTCCTCCTTCTCTCCCCTCACTGAGGCAGAAGTATCTAAACTTCTCCTCTCCAGTCATCCTACCACCTGCCCACTAGACTCCATCCCCTAACACCTTCTACAAGCCATCTCTCCCACACTTCTCCCAGCACTCACACAGATCATCAACTCATCTCGCCATACTGGCATGTTCCCTACCGCATTTAAGCAGGCTCGGGTAACCCCACTGCTTAAAAAGCCCACATTAAACACGTCACTTGTAGACAGTTACCAGCTGGACATCAACCAATCTGGTTTCAAGAAGACTGCATTACTGTCGGTCACTGAAGACCTGCGGTTTGCAAAAGCTGATTTCAAATCATCAGTTCTCATTCTTCTCAATCTATCTGCTGCCTTTGACACGGTGAATCATCAGATCCTTCTGTCCACCCTCTTATCACTGGGCATCACTTCACTGGGTTGAATCTTATCTCACAGGTATGTCTTTAAGGGTTGCCTGGAGAGAGGAGGTATCCAAATCACATCAACTGATCACAGGGTTTCCTCAGTGTTCAGTTCTTGGACCCATCCTCTTCTCCATTTACACTACATTAAGTTTCTCTTATCACCATTGCTATGCTGATGACACACAGCTTTACCTATCATTTCAACCAGAAGATCCCACAGAATCTCAAGCTGCCTGGCGGACATCTTGGCATGGATGACAGAACATCACTTGCAGCTCAACCTGGCCAAGACTGAGCTTCTTGTTTTCCCTGCCAATCAGTCTCTACAGCACGATTTCACCATCCAACTATAAGTACATTATCTATTTCACCATCAAGGTCAGCTAGAAATCTTGGAGTAATCTTTGTATTTGCAGATAAAACGGAGGTATTACTTATTGGTCCAAAAAACTGCCCACAAAACCTCTTACAATACAACTTTAATTTAGAAGGATGTCCTGTTACTTTATCCACTACAGTAAAAGACCTGGGTGTTATATTAGACCGCAACTTGTCTTTCGAAAATCATATTTCATATGTTACAAGAACAGCCTTTTTCCACCTTAGAAACATTGCTAAGCTATGTAACATGCTATCTGTTTCTGATGCAGAAAAGTTAGTTCATGCATTCATGACCTCGAGATTACTGTAATGCCTTATTAGCTGGTTGTCCTGCATCCTCAATAAACAAGCTACAGTTAGTCCAAAATGCAGCTGCTAGAGTTCTTACTAGGTCAAGGAAATATGATCATATAACACCAATTCTATCATCTCTACACTGGTTACCTATTAAGTTCCGTATCAATTACAAAGTATTACTACTGACCTATAAAGCCCTAAATTGTTTAGCTCCTGGGTATTTAACGGATCTTCTATCGCCCTACAATCCATCGCGCTCTTTAAGATCACTAAATTCAAGGCTTCTGGTCATTCCTAGGATATCTAAAGGAGGGAGGGCGTTTTCACATTTAGCTCCTAAACTGTGGAATGGCCTTCCTGATATTGTTCGAGGCTCAGACTCGCTGTCCCAGTTTAAAACTAGATTAAAGACGCATCTCTTTAGCCAAGCGTTCGCATAATACTACCTTTTATACTACAGTTGAATCATATTGAATGCATTAATATTATGAACAGCAGCTATGCTAATTATTTCCCATCTGCTTTTCTGTCGTTATCTCGGGACGCTAGTCGATGTCGGTTATTATTATACGTTGTTTGGAAAATGCATACAATGGAATGTGAAATACTCCTTCTAGGAAATTCATCCGATCTCCACCAAACTCGGTGTGAATGAAGTCAAGACATTGAGGATGAATTCTTGCGAACGGATTTTTGATATCTCGAACGGTTTGGCCGTGGCGAGGAAACTAATTTATGGCGAATAATGGGACACAGGAAGTGTGTTATAACTTCTGCATACATTAACTGATCTTGATGAAACTTCCGCAGTGTGTTCGTTGTAAGAGGCCGATCAGATGGATGTGACTATTGTGAGTCAAAGTTATAGCGCCACCAACTGGCAGCAGGAAGTGTGTCACTTTCAAAATGCTTTTGACAAAAGTGTGTGTGTGGGGGGGGGGGTTAGTTTTACCCACAGTTACAAAAATCAGTACGTATATATTGGTCTCATCGAGCCGGACAACTTTCTAATTTACAGTCATTAGCTCCGACCAACAGGAAGTCAGATATTTTGGTTTGAATGTGGATTTCTTTGCAAAATCGGCCTCTGAATTTTTACCCACTCCTCTTAAGTGGTTTATTTTATCCCCACCAAACTTTTTCAACATGATGAAAAAACATTAAAGATGCTAAATTGTGAACGGATAATAAATATCTCAAACGGTTTTGCTATGGCGAGGGATTAAAGTAATGTCAAAAAAGGAAACACTAAAAGCCTCATATCTTCTAAAAATGTAGCCTAATTATACACCATTTATTTCTATATAAAATTATACAAATATCATTTTTTATCATGGAACTAAACCCATTTTTTTCTTTTTTTTCAATTGAAGAATTGTTTAGTACAATTTGTACCATTCACGGTTAGCAGCGCCTTCACTGTGATGTTTCCAAGCACATTTTTGCGCGTGTGAAGAGGATGATTTTTTTCCGTCGATATTGGAACACGAGTGAAGTACAAAGCCTATAATAAAGAAAAGTTTAGCATCCAAATACATCGCAAATGTTGAAACATTTTGATTCTAATGAGAGAGTTACGTGAGCCCAACACTGCTTACTTTCGTTTTTATTTTTACATTAAATTTAAAGGATTTGTTGTGGAATATTTTGAGTGTATCATAAAATCAGAACAAGGTAATAAGGTTTCTGTCTTATATATATATATATATATATATATATATATATATATATAGGTAACTAAATTAAAACTAAAACCTATGCAATTGCATTGGCGAAATTGAAGCATATATCTATAATCCAAGATGGCTGCACGCTCTTCAGGTTCTTCAGGAGCTTCTATGTTTGCTAGACCCCGCTTGAAACCAGAGGTATATAAAACTATTGACGGCAAAGTTATAGTTGAGGATGAATTTTTGCACTTCCTCTCTATTAAATTAAGGACTTTAAGCCAGGATGAGATTGTTTTGTTGGCTGTCAACACATTTGACTCTGACTGGATAGAAACATCAAAGAAAACGCTCTTTGAATTATGCACTACTACGCAGCGCAATATCTCTCGTAAAGGTGCGCAAAAAGACGTCAATAATGTGAAGACCTGCCTCAAAGTGTTAAACGAATATGGGGACAATGTTCCCAGATTTGTGTCTCATTACTTGGATGAACTGCCGCCAGTGACGTTCACCAATGTGGATATATGTGGCCTGCTCCGCAAAATGGAGCAGCTTCATGCGGTAGTATTTGCTATGAAGCATACTCTGCAACTCCAAAATGAGACCAGCGAAGGCCTGCATGCTGTCACGGCGGATGTGAGAAGCCGGGTACGCGCCCTGGAACTGCGAGCTGAGCATGGATACGCTGACCAGATTACCCCAGCGAGGGAGCTGGAGGCTACGGAAGCCAATGAGGTCTTGGTCGGAGGATCTAAAGCCTTGGACGCGGGACACAGCCTCTACGAGACACAGGGAGAATCTCTTTTGGGCGTGGTGTCACGAACACACACGGGGAACAGGAGGATCCAATAGCAGTAGTTTATTAAATGTAATCCAATCTCGTAGTCATCCAAGCAGGGGGTCAAAATCCATATATTCCAATCCAAACACGAGAAATAATACAAGAACAGGCAAGGAAAACAGACTTCAAAAGTGCAGTGACATACAACAAGGACTCCGTAACACATACTAAACAGACAGGGTATAAATACACAGGTGAATGACAATGCTAATGGGGAATTGGCTGAGTGTTATAATGAGTGACAAGGGACAGCTGAGTGCAATGAAGAGACAAGGATCGTGGGGAATGTAGTTCAATTGTGACAGACACCGTGGGGAAGGAGGACATCTAGTGGTGACCCAGGGAACATACCCAGACACTGTGACATAACCCCCCCTCTACGGAGCGGCTACCAGACACTCCAAGACGTGACAGACAAAACAAAAGTTTATGCGGGAGGTTGGACTGGTGGAGGATCAGGGGGTGGGATGGGGGGCCAGGTCCATGGAGGGAAACGGGGACAGGGAGTGACAGTCCATCTGGCAGCCAGGTCGGAGATGACAGTTCATCGGGCGGCCAGGGCGGAGACTCTCCCTCGGGCGACCAGGGCGGAGCTGACAGTCCATCTGGCGGCCAGGGCGGAGACTTTCCCTCAGGCGGCCAGGGCGGAGCGGCCAGTTCATCGGGCGGCCAGGGCTTAAATAGCGTATCAAAATAATCCAACAAGCTTTCCGCCGCTATGGTAATAGCGGGCTGCTCGGGCACGGCCTCCGGGACGACAGCGTGCTGCATGAGGACGGCCTCTGGGATGACAGCTGGCTGCACGGGCATGACCTCTGGGATGACAGCGGTCTGCTCGGGGACGACTGCGGGCTGCATGGGCTGCACGGGTACGGCCTCCGGTTCTTTGGGGAGGTTGGAGGTCTTCCTCCTCCTCCGCCTCCGGACCACCGAACACGAGACCACCGGAACTGGGACCATCGGAACTGGGATCATCGGAACTGGGACCACCGGAACTGGGACCACCGGAACTGGGAAAATCGGAACTGGGACCACCGGAACTGGGACCACCGGACTCGGAACCACTGGAACTGGGACCAACGTAACTGGGACCATTGGATTCGGGACCACCGGAACAGTCACGGAGGAGGTCTTCCTTCTCCTCCTCCGATGGCGATGTGCAGGCTCTGGGCTGGGCGAAATCAGCGGCAGATGGAGCTCTGGGCTGGACATCACCAGCCCAGGGTCGAAGAGGGGCCAGAGTGGAAAATGGTGTCGTGATTCCTCTCAACCTCCTCCTCCACTGCGGCCTCCACGGGTCCCGCGAAACTTGACCAACCGGGTCCCCTCAAAAAACTGTCTTCTCTCCCGCTCGGTGGTTGGGGAAGAGATATTGAGAAACATACCGCTGGATCCTGTTTGTGACGGAGTCCTTCTGTCACGAACACACACGGGGAAAAGGAGGATCCAATAGCAGTAGTTTATTAAATGTAATCCAATCTCGTAGTCATCCAAGCAGGGGGTCAAAATCCATATATTCCAATCCAAACCCAGACACTGTGACACGTGGAAGGAGACAAACCAGCAATGCGCATCGGAGGAACAACACCGATTCCCGGATCTCCAAAGTGGAGCCAGGTTGTGAAACGGGGTCTCCGACAACATGGCCAGCCTGTCGCTATTAAACCAGCGTCTCACTCCGGAAATCCTACACTGAGACGGAGGAAAGCTGTCAAAACTATCGTGGGAACTGGAGCTGCAGGGAACATCAAAATGGTGAAAACCAAACTGGTGAGTGTCTTTGCCTCGAAATTCTACCCAGACATTGACACGGAAACATTACGCGCGTATTTGGAAGGCAAACTTGGGCATGACGTAACGTGTCAAAAAATCACTACTGTAAACAACAGATATGCTTCATTTAAAGTGTCTGCGGAATGCAGTGATGTAGCGGTCATGTATAACCCAGAGCTGTGGCCAGAGGGAACTTTTGTGAGGCGCTATTATGAGCAGCGTAAAGCTGGCATTGGCGCTAATGTTCCGCTTTCTACTGGGGTTTTAAGTGTACCTGCTGCTGGAGTGAGTACAAACGAATAAGACTGCTATGGACATTAAAGTTGTTTCATATAACTGTCGTGGCCTGCGCTTGAGCCAGAGCGCTGATGATAAAGCTCGCCGAATTGTTGTCGATCAGTTGTTGGAACACTGTGACATATTGTGCTTACAAGAAACATTTCTAGCTAAACAAGATCTAGAAGGTCTAAACTCCATTAATGGCAGTTTTTTTTGGTGCAGGAGAGTCAACTACTGACCTCAGTTTGGGAATTAAAAAAGGAAGGATACCAGGAGGTGTGGCTATTTTATGGAATAAGAGGCTGGACTCAGTGATCAGTGTGGTTAGGCTTGGTGTGGACTGGTGTATTGCAGTACACGTGTCACAGCATGACAAAGAATTTATTATTTTAAATGTTTATGCTCCTTATGAATGCAATCACATTGAAGAAGAATACTTAAGTAAGCTTGCTTTTATTAGTTCCTTTATACAAGATGACAGATTTACTTGTGTCTATGTAATTGGTGACATGAATGCCGATATCTCTGATAAGAAATCAGTTTTTGCCAAGCATATGGATCATTTTTGTACAGATACTAATCTAATATTATCGAGCAGAGCGCTTTTACCAGCAGAGAGTTATACACATTTAAGTGAAGCCTGGTTCACTACATCCTGGTTGGATCATTGCATCACTACAGCTGACGCTCATGCTGCTTTGGCACAGATGAAAATTCTATATAATATGTCCACTGTTGATCACATCCCTGTTGAGGTGACAATTAGATCCAATTGTATACCTGTTACTGTTAATGTTGAAAATAATCTAAACCAGAAACACATAGACTGGACCAAGCTTGCTACAGAAGAATTGGCCTCTTACTATGCTTGCACCGATCAATTATTATGCAACGTACAATTACCAAGAGATGCAATTCTGTGTACAGAGAGTAACTGCTCAAACATCAGGCACAGAACAGATATCTCTTCTATGTATTCAGACATAGTCAGAATATTACTTGAAGCAAGTTCACCTTATAATAAAAGCATAAAGAAAGGCAAAATTAGGCCTGGTTGGAACACACATGTATCTCAGTTTCTCACTGAAGCCCGTGAAGCAACAACATCTTGGGTCCTAGCGGGCAAACCTAGACAGGGGCCCATATTTGACCATAAAAAGAGGACAAATGCGAAATACAAATATGCAATTAGATTTATTAGGAAGAATGAACAAATCATGAGAGCTGATTCCATGGCTAAAAAGCTTTTAGGCAAGGACACAAAAGCCTTTTGGAAAGATGTAAAAATGATTAATAATAGCAAACCCTCTCTCCCCTGTACAGTAGACGGAGTCTCTGGAACAAATATGATTGTAGAGCTGTGGCGACAGCATTATAGTAAACTATTCACCTGTGTCCAGAGTGAACCTTACCAGGTTGATAATGTTACTGACACAATTAAAACTCATGAGGTTTTTCAAGCAATCAAAAACTTGTCTGTAAATAAAACTACAGGTATGGATCTCATCTCTGCTGAACATCTCAAGTTCCTCTTCTTGCCTTATGTTTCACTGCCTTTATTGTACATGGTTTTATGCCAGACTCCATGATGAAGGTTCTCCTAGTCCCGGTAGTAAAAGACAGAGTAGGAAAAGTGGGCAACTCAGATAATTATAGACCCATTGCGCTTGCTAGTATACTCTCTAAAGTTATTGAGCAAATCTTTCTGGCAAGGATTGACAAAATAGTTCCTTCAACAGACAATCAATTTGGGTTTAAGCCCAAACATGGCACAGATATGTGCATTTATGCCTTAAAGGAACACTCCACCGTTTTTTTAAATAGGGCTTATTCACATTCTTTCCTACATTTAGATAGGTGGGCAAATGCATTTTTGTCTCAGTGCATGCATTGTTTTAGTTTGACAGAGTCGGCGCTAGCTTAGCTTAGCATAATGAATGGAATCCTTTGTTGCCAGCTAGCATGGCCTGAGTAAAAGTGATATAAAAAAAAAAAAAAACCCACCTAATTACTTCTTGTGGCCTGCGTATTCACAACAAGTACAAATAGTGATGCAGATTAACACTAGGCGATTTCCTAGGCAGATATTGACTTATATATTAAGGACTATATTAGGGGGAAGCACAGGCGAAGCACTGCTACTTGGACGTGATATCTCTGCGCCCAAGTAGCAGTGCTTCGCCTGTGCTTCCCCCTAATATAGTCCCAAGTCAATATCTGCATAGGAAATCGCCTAGTGTTAATCTGCATCGCTATTTGTACTTGTTGTGAATACGCAGGCCACAAGAAGTAATTAGGTGGGTTTTTTTAATTTTTTATATCGGCCATCTTGTCCGGAGACACAGGCTCGGCGGCGGTCATCTTGTCCGGGGTCACAGGCTTGGCGGCGGCCATCTTGTCCGGGGACACAGGCTCGGCAGCGGCCATCTTGTCCAAAGACACAGGCTCGACGACGGCCATCTTGTCCTGAGACACAGGCTCGGCGGTGGCCATCTTGTCCGGAGACACAGGCTCGGCGGCGACCATCTTGTCCGGAAACACCGACTCGGCGGCGGCCATCTTGTCCGAAGACACAGGCTCGGCAGACGTGACGTGAACAGGCTCGGTGGCAGCCCTCTTGTCCGAAGACACAGGCTCGGCAGACGTGACGTGAACAGGCTCGGTGGCAGCCATCCTGTCCGAAAACACAGGCTCGGCAGACGTGCAGTGGACAGTCTTGGTACTTTCTAGGATCTTAAATAGCGTATCAAAATAATCCAACAAGCTTTCCGCCGCTATGGTAATAGCGGGCTGCTCGGGCACGGCCTCCGGGACGACAGCGTGCTGCATGAGGACGGCCTCTGGGATGACAGCTGGCTGCACGGGCATGACCTCTGGGATGACAGCGGTCTGCTCGGGGACGACTGCGGGCTGCATGGGCTGCACGGGTACGGCCTCCGGTTCTTTGGGGAGGTTGGAGGTCTTCCTCCTCCTCCGCCTCCGGACCACCGAACACGAGACCACCGGAACTGGGACCATCGGAACTGGGATCATCGGAACTGGGACCACCGGAACTGGGACCACCGGAACTGGGAAAATCGGAACTGGGACCACCGGAACTGGGACCACCGGACTCGGAACCACTGGAACTGGGACCAACGTAACTGGGACCATTGGATTCGGGACCACCGGAACAGTCACGGAGGAGGTCTTCCTTCTCCTCCTCCGATGGCGATGTGCAGGCTCTGGGCTGGGCGAAATCAGCGGCAGATGGAGCTCTGGGCTGGACATCACCAGCCCAGGGTCGAAGAGGGGCCAGAGTGGAAAATGGTGTCGTGATTCCTCTCAACCTCCTCCTCCACTGCGGCCTCCACGGGTCCCGCGAAACTTGACCAACCGGGTCCCCTCAAAAAACTGTCTTCTCTCCCGCTCGGTGGTTGGGGAAGAGATATTGAGAAACATACCGCTGGATCCTGTTTGTGACGGAGTCCTTCTGTCACGAACACACACGGGGAAAAGGAGGATCCAATAGCAGTAGTTTATTAAATGTAATCCAATCTCGTAGTCATCCAAGCAGGGGGTCAAAATCCATATATTCCAATCCAAACACGAGAAATAATACAAGAACAGGCAAGGAAAACAGACTTCAAAAGTGCAGTGACATACAACAAGGACTCCGTAACACATACTAAACAGACAGGGTATAAATACACAGGTGAATGACAATGCTAATGGGGAATTGGCTGAGTGTAATAATGAGTGACAAGGGACAGCTGAGTGCAATGAAGAGACAAGGATCGTGGGGAATGTAGTTCAATTGTGACAGACACCGTGGGGAAGGAGGACATCTAGTGGTGACCCAGGGAACAAACCCAGACACTGTGACACGTGGAAGGAGACAAACCAGCAATGCGCATCGGAGGAACAACACCGATTCCCGGATCTCCAAAGTGGAGCCAGGTTGTGAAACGGGGTCTCCGACAACATGGCCAGCCTGTCGCTATTAAACCAGCGTCTCACTCCGGAAATCCTACACTGAGACGGAGGAAAGCTGTCAAAACTATCGTGGGAACTGGAGCTGCAGGGAACATCAAAATGGTGAAAACCAAACTGGTGAGTGTCTTTGCCTCGAAATTCTACCCAGACATTGACACGGAAACATTACGCGCGTATTTGGAAGGCAAACTTGGGCATGACGTAACGTGTCAAAAAATCACTACTGTAAACAACAGATATGCTTCATTTAAAGTGTCTGCGGAATGCAGTGATGTAGCGGTCATGTATAACCCAGAGCTGTGGCCAGAGGGAACTTTTGTGAGGCGCTATTATGAGCAGCGTAAAGCTGGCATTGGCGCTAATGTTCCGCTTTCTATTGGGGTTTTAAGTGTACCTGCTGCTGGAGTGAGTACAAACGAATAAGACTGCTATGGACATTAAAGTTGTTTCATATAACTGTCGTGGCCTGCGCTTGAGCCAGAGCGCTGATGATAAAGCTCGCCGAATTGTTGTCGATCAGTTGTTGGAACACTGTGACATATTGTGCTTACAAGAAACATTTCTAGCTAAACAAGATCTAGAAGGTCTAAACTCCATTAATGGCAGTTTTTTTTGGTGCAGGAGAGTCAACTACTGACCTCAGTTTGGGAATTAAAAAAGGAAGGATACCAGGAGGTGTGGCTATTTTATGGAATAAGAGGCTGGACTCAGTGATCAGTGTGGTTAGGCTTGGTGTGGACTGGTGTATTGCAGTACACGTGTCACAGCATGACAAAGAATTTATTATTTTAAATGTTTATGCTCCTTATGAATGCAATCACATTGAAGAAGAATACTTAAGTAAGCTTGCTTTTATTAGTTCCTTTATACAAGATGACAGATTTACTTGTGTCTATGTAATTGGTGACATGAATGCCGATATCTCTGATAAGAAATCAGTTTTTGCCAAGCATATGGATCATTTTTGTACAGATACTAATCTAATATTATCGAGCAGAGCGCTTTTACCAGCAGAGAGTTATACACATTTAAGTGAAGCCTGGTTCACTACATCCTGGTTGGATCATTGCATCACTACAGCTGACGCTCATGCTGCTTTGGCACAGATGAAAATTCTATATAATATGTCCACTGTTGATCACATCCCTGTTGAGGTGACAATTAGATCCAATTGTATACCTGTTACTGTTAATGTTGAAAATAATCTAAACCAGAAACACATAGACTGGACCAAGCTTGCTACAGAAGAATTGGCCTCTTACTATGCTTGCACCGATCAATTATTATGCAACGTACAATTACCAAGAGATGCAATTCTGTGTACAGAGAGTAACTGCTCAAACATCAGGCACAGAACAGATATCTCTTCTATGTATTCAGACATAGTCAGAATATTACTTGAAGCAAGTTCACCTTATAATAAAAGCATAAAGAAAGGCAAAATTAGGCCTGGTTGGAACACACATGTATCTCAGTTTCTCACTGAAGCCCGTGAAGCAACAACATCTTGGGTCCTAGCGGGCAAACCTAGACAGGGGCCCATATTTGACCATAAAAAGAGGACAAATGCGAAATACAAATATGCAATTAGATTTATTAGGAAGAATGAACAAATCATGAGAGCTGATTCCATGGCTAAAAAGCTTTTAGGCAAGGACACAAAAGCCTTTTGGAAAGATGTAAAAATGATTAATAATAGCAAACCCTCTCTCCCCTGTACAGTAGACGGAGTCTCTGGAACAAATATGATTGTAGAGCTGTGGCGACAGCATTATAGTAAACTATTCACCTGTGTCCAGAGTGAACCTTACCAGGTTGATAATGTTACTGACACAATTAAAACTCATGAGGTTTTTCAAGCAATCAAAAACTTGTCTGTAAATAAAACTACAGGTATGGATCTCATCTCTGCTGAACATCTCAAGTTCCTCTTCTTGCCTTATGTTTCACTGCCTTTATTGTACATGGTTTTATGCCAGACTCCATGATAAAGGTTCTCCTAGTCCCGGTAGTAAAAGACAGAGTAGGAAAAGTGGGCAACTCAGATAATTATAGACCCATTGCGCTTGCTAGTATACTCTCTAAAGTTATTGAGCAAATCTTTCTGGCAAGGATTGACAAAATAGTTCCTTCAACAGACAATCAATTTGGGTTTAAGCCCAAACATGGCACAGATATGTGCATTTATGCCTTAAAGGAACACTCCACCGTTTTTTTAAATAGGGCTTATTCACATTCTTTCCTACATTTAGATAGGTGGGCAAATGCATTTTTGTCTCAGTGCATGCATTGTTTTAGTTTGACAGAGTCGGCGCTAGCTTAGCTTAGCATAATGAATGGAATCCTTTGTTGCCAGCTAGCATGGCCTGAGTAAAAGTGATATAAAAAAAAAAAAAAACCCACCTAATTACTTCTTGTGGCCTGCGTATTCACAACAAGTACAAATAGTGATGCAGATTAACACTAGGCGATTTCCTAGGCAGATATTGACTTATATATTAAGGACTATATTAGGGGGAAGCACAGGCGAAGCACTGCTACTTGGACGTGATATCTCTGCGCCCAAGTAGCAGTGCTTCGCCTGTGCTTCCCCCTAATATAGTCCCAAGTCAATATCTGCATAGGAAATCGCCTAGTGTTAATCTGCATCGCTATTTGTACTTGTTGTGAATACGCAGGCCACAAGAAGTAATTAGGTGGGTTTTTTTAATTTTTTATATCACTTTTACTCAGGACATGCTAGCTGGCAACAAAGGATTCCATTCATTATGCTAAGCTAAGCTAGCGCCGACCCTGTCAAACTAAAACAATGCATGCACTGAGACAAAAATGCATTTGCCCACCCATCTAAATGTAGGAAAGAATGTGAATAAGCCCTATTTCAAAAAACGGTGGAGTGTTCCTTTAAAGGAATTACTAAGTGACTATAAGAGCAAGAATTCATCTGTTTTTATATGTTATTTAGATGCCTCTAAGGCGTTTGATCGTGTGAATCATCGGAAATTATTTCATAAACTGTGTCAAGCGGGTGTGCCTAGGTATATAGTTAGATGCTTGTCATACTGGTACGCAAACCAGACTATGCAGGTCAAGTGGGCAAACTGTGTGTCTGCTCCTTTTCATGTCTGCAATGGGGTCAGACAAGGAAGCATTTTATCCCCTGTTTTGTTTAATTTTTTTATGAATGACCTGTCTAAGCGGTTAAACCAGTGCAGAACGGGCTGTATGGTTGGAAGTTCAGTAGTAAATCATCTAATGTATGCTGATGACTTGGTAGTGTTTAGTCCCAGTACAGCTGGTTTCCAGCATCTTCTCAAACTGTGTTCAGAGTTTGGAGAACAGCATGATGTCAAATAAAATCCTTCTAAAAGTGTAATCATGATCTGCCGAACGAAAGAAGACAAATGTATGACATTCCCTGACTTTAAGTTGTCTGGTAATGTCCTTAAGGTCTGTGATGAAGTCAAATATCTTGGCCATGTGATCACTGACCGTCTGTCTGATGATGAGGACATTTATCGTCAGTGTCGTATGTTATATGCACAAGCTAATGTACTCCTTCGGAAATTTGGTTATTGTTCTGATGAAGTTAAATTAACTTTATTCAAAGCATATTGTACTTCACTGTACACAGCAAATCTCTGGTGGAACTACAAAAAAGCCAGCCTTCAGAAACTACAAGTGGCTTATAATGATGCACTAAGACTTTTGTTAAAAAAGCCGAGATGGACTAGTGCCAGTGACTTGTTTGTGTCTGCTCGAGTTAACACATTGAAGGCTGTTTTGAGAAACACAATGTATAATTTCATTTGTCAACTTAATGAGTCTGGAAATAGTGTCATCATGTTACTGACTAACACTGAATATAGCGCCATACGCTATACATCTAAACTTTGGAGACACTGGTATGACTGTCTTTTGAAAGGATAGAATTTTTTTTTTTTTTTTGAGTGAGTCTGCAGTCTGAGTCTGCAATAAAAGTCTATCTATCTATCTATCTATCTATCTATCTATCTATCTATCTATCTATCTATCTATCTATATATAAATATATATATATATATATAAATATAGCTGCGAGCAGCGATGAAGGGCCAAAGCCGATGGGACCGCCACCCCGGTGCCTTTAGGTAACTAAAGGCACCGGGGTTGCGGTGCCACCGGCTTGGGCCTGTAATCGCTGCTCGCAGCTATATTTAATATTATTTTCAGAAGTCAATAATGACACTGCAAAAATGATTGTATAGGCTCGACTGTTTAACGTAACACAAAAGTTATATTTCCATGTGTAGATTATGCCTATAGTGATAAAAACATCACATAATCAATGCTTCTTTAGCAAAGGCTATCTATGAGTTTAATCAATCATACACAATGTATAATCATATAAAAGAAACCAGTAAATTACAGTAATTCATAATTCATACATTTATTTTAATAAAGCAATAAATAGTTTACTCAGTATAAATAATTCTCAATATTATATGTTTGTTTGTTGAGCTGTAGAAATCCCTTGCAAGGTTTATTTTTTTAAATGAACAACACTACACCTGAGAGAAAGTTTAACATTTAGAATACAGCCTCTTTTTTGAATGCATTTATTCAGGAGACATGACTCTCCATTTGTAGTCAGACTGTCAGATCTGCTAGAAGGAGATCATTCACTGCCAGGCTCGTCTTGTGTCTGGTGTCTCGTAGGGCAGCATACTGTGCCATGTTAGGCAATCCCGATGCTACACAACAGCTCAGAGCACTGCGGGAAATGGCCATTTCATTTGCATCAAACCTGTATAGAAAACAGATGCAAGGAATGCAATGAAATATAGTCTGTATTAGACTTTTAGACTTATATTTATATCTAATGCAGTGTAAAATGATCTGTAAGATTTAGTGTTTGTGGAAGTTACCATTGATCTGTCTTCTCATCGTAGTGCTCCACATCAGAGATGGTGTCGAATCCATTATAGCCTCCGACAGCAAACAACTGACCATTAACTACCTGGATTTTGAGGAAAGTAAAAAGTAAAATAAATAATGTTCAGCTAATGTCTTTAACTTTACATTAATAAATCTTATTATAGATGCACCACTTAATTTAAACATAGTTAGAATGTTTTGACACACATTGATCATCGAAGCCTTCTACAATTTTATGGTGCAACTTTCCAATTTTTCTCAATATGGAAGCAAAAAAAAAGTCCCCCATATTAATTATCATCAAATCATTATTTTAATGTTATTTCATAGTTTGACCAGATACAGATTTTAACTGTCCACATCTCACCTCAATTCCAAAGTTGCAGCGTGGGTTGTTCATTGATGCAACATCACTCCAGATGTTAGTGAGCGGATTATAGGCCTCCGCACACTGCAAATCACTGGCACCATCAAAACCACCAACCTTTAAATAAATACACTTTTTATTTATGTATTCTGTGCATTTGTATATGAACATCAATGCATGCATTTACAAAAGTGCAACCTTTAAACTGTGATTGTTCCATATTTCTGTATTTGTGTCATGGTTATCATAGTTAATTAAAACTATAACACTGATATGTGTGTTTAATACTCACAGCATACACTCGATCTGCGTAAGCGATCACACCAACACCAGTGCGACGGCTACTCATGGGAGCGATGAGAGTCCACTGGTTTGTTTCAGGGTTGAAGCTCTCAGCAGAGGAGAGATACTCGGTCCCAGTCGAACCACCACAGATATAAATCTGACAAACACAAAAATAACATGCATGATGTTTGTGCACAATCATCACAGACAGATCAGAAAACCAGTGTTTAAAACACTCGGTAAATTTTATGATATTCCTTTCCATTTTAACACTATTCCTTATGCCATATCTCTATTTCACATTTCCTTCATGCTTTACAGGCATTAAGAGTCTCCAGCAGAAGAGTGTGGGATCATGGGTAAGTGCTCTTACCCTGCCCTGCAGTGAGGTGGCGCTGGCGTCACTCCTTTCTTCATTCATGGGTGCCATCATTGTCCACTGATTGGTGTTTGGATCGTAGCGCTCTACTGTTTTAAGCCGTCGTTGTCCATCAAAACCACCAATGGCATAAATGAGCCCGTCCAGAACAGCAACACTAATAAAGCCTCGGCGTTCATACATGGGGGGCGCCTACAACACACCAAATACATCAGTGTGCGAACACACACCAATACACCATCTCATTGGTTCTGTCCTATCAGTTGCAAATAAGTACAATAATACTATTATTATTTTTCTTAATGGTATTTTTTGACACAATCATGATGCTCTGGTGTATTATATTATATTATATTATATTATATTATATTATATTATATTATATTATACAAAGCTTCAACAATTGCTGGAACACACAAAAAAAAAATGTATCATGGTTTTACCACTTTTTAAACATGTAATACGGTAATACAGTGGTATTCTTTGAAGTAATGTGGAGTACAGCACATCATTCAGCACTATGGTCCATATCAAAGTACAATCCGGTACCATCACTGTACCACAATACTGTTTTGTGAAGGAAGCTAAATTAAAGTTACATGTTGAGCTACAGCATTACTCACCTCATGCCAAGTCTGAGTGATAAGATTGAATTTCCTCACACTGTTGAAATACTCCTCATCATCAAAACCACCAATACAGTAGACAAACTCATCCAGGACTGCTGTCCCATGATAGGCTCTGGGACGCTCATCCTCTTGAGTCACATTGATCCAGCAGTCTGCCTTCACATCGTATGCCTCAATCTTATTGGTGGGATTGTCGCCACTCCATCCTCCGATGGCCAATAGGATCGATGAGGGCAGACGTGGACGTGTCAGTTGATGCATGAGTTCTGAGTTGGTGGGTTCATCCATGATGAGGTCAAACAAAGTCTTCATTGCACTGATAATATCAGGCATGCAGGCTTCATTCTCCATCACTAGTGCATTGCACTTTACATTATTGACGAAGTAGTCTGAGGACATCAACCCCAATCGAACCTGAAGCACAAGGGAGAGTTCAGACTTTCAGAGACTTTTGCAAGACTGTTACTAAGCAGTTATATGGTGTTCAAAAATGGAAAAGGATTTCCAAAATTACTCAAGATATTGTCTTGTTTTCTGAAAAAAAATATCAAAATGAAGTGAGTTAATGCTTAAAACAAAAAAATTAATTTGTCAGAAGGGGAAAAAAAATAAACTTGTTTGCCCTTTGAATTAAGATTATTTTTCTTACTGCATGCCAGGAGTATTGTAGTTAAACTAAAACTAAAACCCTGAACTAAAAATAAAATTAAAAAATAAACTTTCACTGAAATTAAATATTTAAAAACTTAATCTTAAATAGTTGTCAAGGCAAGTTTCATTTCTGTTTCATTTTTATTTTATTTCAAACTGAAATAAAATTAGTAAATTATAGACACATTTAAACAAAAAAGAAATGTAAATGACAAAATAACAAAACAAAATGACAAAAATTTTAATTATAGCAGAAAATGTATCTTGATTTAAGACTTTTAAGATATTCGTAATGAAAAACAAGACAAAAATCTCTGTTTTACCTTTGGCAGAAGCACGGCAATGTGTCGCCTCCTGTTTTCTGGTGCATGATTAATCCAGTGGAGGACGGCTTCAAAAACCAGCTCCTCCTGTCTGACATTCAGCTCATCCTCACCAATGATCTCCTCCAGCTGCTCCAGGGAGAGCTCCAGGAACTCCTCAGACACGTGCAGAACCTCCTCAAAGTGCTGCAGGATGAAGTGCTGTGCTTTACAGTGGAGCTTTGAGCAGGAGTAAAAGTCCTCTGTAAACTTGCAGATGCCAATGCAGTTCTCTGGGCATAACTGTGACTCCAGGAACTGACAGCAGGAATCTACAAGACCTGAGACTGAGATCATTTCAGCCGCCACCAAGAGCTCCACCACATTCTCTTGAGTAATGAGCACAGATCTGGTGTACGCATACTGGATAATAAGAGGCATGATGTCTCGGGATATTCCTTGGATTTCACAGAAATGTTGTGCTGGGCTGCTCCAGTTGTTGGAGAAAAGAGCCCTGTGAACCAATTTGACAAAGAAATACAGGCATTAATAATGAGCGTATATAAAATAACTTTTCGTTATTTACATTTTAATTTCAGCAAAATATACTTGAGAAACAGATTCGTTTCCTATATTAAATTTGAAATGCTGGGTAAAACTTCATTCAACTTCCAGAATTAAATTTCAAGAATGTTTTTTCCTTAGATATCATAGTTACATTCTTTTTTTCTGGCAATACACTCATTCATTTTCATGCATTTATATATTTGGACTTAGGCAGTTTCAACAATATAATGTTGGCAGTGGAAATTCTGTATATAATTATAATCATTTCTAGGTAATTTGCACACAATTGCAGTTCAAATGCTTCTTCTCACCTAAAGTAGGAGCTGCAGCCACACATGATGATCTTGTGCACCTGAAATTCTCTGTCATTGGACTTGATGATCATGTCAGTGTGTTCGCCCAGTAAACGTGCTTCATCAAACACGTCAAAAGCTGTAGCTCTTATGTTCTCCATGTTCTCTCGGGACTGTAAATGTATTCAGTCTTCTCACCTCAAACTCTGATTAAAGTCTCCTCAGGATTTTGTCTTTGTGGACTTTTGCTCAGGAGAGTTCTATAGAATGTCTCTGTGACATCATAGTTGTAGAGCTTGAATATGTCTCTTCAGTTTGTGTCTTGGCCACATAATTATTATAGAGTTTTGTTGTATCAATTCCTTTTGAATGAAACATCTTCACAGTAACAAAGATATTAAAATTGACCTAATATATATGATATTATTACGATATTGAAATAAGCATTTTCAAACAATAACAGGTTTTATATATTTTTCTTAAAATAAAAAGAACTCTAAATTATATTTAAATCCAATAAAGCAATACACACAAAAACTGCATAAAGTAAAGTGATTCAAGTGTTATAAAGAACAATAGGTAACACTTTACAATAAGGTAAAGTCAGTTAATGCATTAACCAACATTAACAATAAGCAAAAGCTACATTTGTTACCATAGTTATTCTTTGTTAACAGTTTAAAAAAAATACAACGGATCATTGTTAGTTCATGTTAGCTCAGGTCCATTAAATCCTTTTGAATTTAATAATGTGTTATTAAATGTTGAAATTGACATTAACCAAGATTAATAACTGCTTTAGAAGTATTGTCCATTATCAGTTTATGTTAACTAGTGAATTAACTAATAAAGCCTTATTGTAAAGTGTTACCTGTTACAGAATGCAGACCCAGACACAAAGAAATACATTGAAATGTGAGCTTTATTAACAGCACTGAGCAGAATGGAGAATACGGATGAGTATGCAGTTCAAATAGACTTTGAAGAATGAGTAAAGCTTAGTAATGAAGACCTTCCTTGTTTTACAGGTGCAGGAGATCATGGATAGCTGGACGGATGACTGGATGGACGCACACATCTCTTCATGTTTGGTGAGTACGCAGGATGGAGAGGAGAGAACACTGGAGAACACTGGAGAGGAGAGAACACTGGAGAACACTGGAGAGGAGAGAACACTGGAGAACACTGGAGAGGAGAGAACACTGGAAGAACACTGGAGAGGAGAGAACACTGGAGAACACTGGAGAGGAGAGAACACTGGAGAGGAGAGAACACTGGAGAGGAGAGAACACTGGAGAGGAGAGAACACTGGAGAACACTGGAGAGGAGAGAACACTGGAGAGGAGAGAACACTGGAGAGGAGAGAACACTGGAGAGGAGAGAACACGAGAGAACACTGGAGAGGAGAGAACACGAGAGAACACTGGAGAGGAGAGAACACTGGAGAACACTGGAGAGGAGAGAACACTGGAGAACACTGGAGAGGAGAGAACACTGGAGAACACTGGAGAACACTGGAGAGGAGAGAACACTGGAGAACACTGGAGAGGAGAGAACACTGGAGAACACTGGAGAGGAGAGAACACTGGAAGAACACTGGAGAGGAGAGAACACTGGAGAACACTGGAGAGGAGAGAACACTGGAGAGGAGAGAACACTGGAGAACACTGGAGAGGAGAGAACACTGGAGAGGAGAGAACACTGGAGAGGAGAGAACACTGGAGAGGAGAGAACACTGGAGAACACTGGAGAGGAGAGAACACTGGAGAGGAGAGAACACTGGAGAGGAGAGAACACTGGAGAGGAGAGAACACGAGAGAACACTGGAGAGGAGAGAACACGAGAGAACACTGGAGAGGAGAGAACACTGGAGAACACTGGAGAGGAGAGAACACTGGAGAACACTGGAGAGGAGAGAACACTGGAGAACACTGGAGAACACTGGAGAGGAGAGAACACTGGAGAACACTGGAGAGGAGAGAACACTGGAGAACACTGGAGAGGAGAGAACACTGGAGAACACTGGAGAACACTGGAGAACACTGGAGAACACTGGAGAACACTGGAGAGGAGAGAACACTGGAGAGGAGAGAACACTGGAGAGGAGAGAACACTGGAGAGGAGAGAACACTGGAGAGGAGAGAACACTGGAGAGGAGAGAACACTGGATAGGAGAGAACACAGGAGAGGAGAGAACACAGGAGAACACTGGAGAACACTGGAGAACACTGGAGAGGAGAGAACACTGGAGAGGAGAGAACACTGGAGAGGAGAGAACACTGGAGAGCAGAGAACACTGGAGAGGAGAGAACACTGGAGAGGAGAACACTGGAGAGGAGAGAACACTGGAGAACACTGGAGAACACTGGAGAGGAGAGAACACTGGAGAACACTGGAGAGGAGAGAACACTGGAGAACACTGGAGAGGAGAACACTGGAGAACACTGGAGAACACTGGAGAGGAGAGAACACTGGAGAACACTGGAGAGGAGAGAACACTGGAGAACACTGGAGAGGAGAACACTGGAGAACACTGGAGAACACTGGAGAGGAGAGAACACTGGAGAACACTGGAGAGGAGAGAACACTGGAGAACACTGGAGAGGAGAGAACACTGGAGAACACTGGAGAGGAGAACACTGGAGAGGAGAGAACACTGAAGAGGGTTGGGTATCCCCAACATTAAATCTTATTCTTAAAAATTCTTTTGTTGGATATATATGATTCAGAATTTTAAAGTGCACCTCTTTACATTTAGGTTTAACAGGAAATGAAAGAAAATTAGTCCTAATTTTACACACTTCTTTCTTCTCATAATGACGAAAAATATAATTTCTCAATACCGGTCCTGGGAAACATTGATGTACTAAACAGTCTCTTAAGAATTTGTTAGAACATTTTCTGTCAACAAAGCTTACATTTTCTATAATAAGTTATTGTAGTTTAGGTATTATCACAGAATATTTCAAATGTTCACTTACTAATTTAAGCATCGGTAATGGAATATTCTTGATAATTTTTTCATACAGTTTAGAGGAGCAGCTTAGATTGTATTTACCACAAAAAGCAACATGGCTCAGTATATTTCCAACATTGTCCATTACATGTGTTAGTGACCATATGCCTTTCTGCCACCACTCATCAATAAACAAAGATTTTCTGTTCACAGTTATACATCTGTTATTCCAGATTGACATATTATGAGGGCTAAAATTATGCTTGAAAATCAATTTCCAGTATAATAATACTTGTTGATGGAAATCAGAAAGTTTTACAGGGAGTTTGGAAAGTTCAGCAGAAAACTTGCCACCACATTTATTGAATACGATAGTAGGAATCTCAAACCAGAAAAAGGATTTATCATTAATGAAAGACTGCAACCATCTAAGTTTAATGACCCCATTCATAATATCAAAGTCAATCGTTTTAAGACCACCTTCTTCATAATCTTTAATCATATCACTTTTACGTATATAATGACTCTTCATTTTACATATAAAATCAAAGTTTAATTTGTTAACTGCCTTTATCTTTTTTGCAGAAACTGCTAAAGAGAAACATGGATAGATGAATCTAGAAAGATTCTCTACTTTTGTCAATAAAATTCTTCCAAAAATCATTGTCACTCTGTAGCCAAGAATTCATTATTAATTTACAATTATCCAAAGTTTTATCAAAATTTAAATGTTCTAAATTATCCATCCTCTTAGATAACCAGATACCTAAATATGACTTCATTTTTAACTGGGATATTGTATAATGTTAAATTAGGATGATCGTGAATGGCCAATAACTCACATTTTGACATATTTAGCATTAAACCTGAAGCTTCTGAAAAAAACTTGATTAACTGAAGTGCTAGGGGTATTTGCTGTTCATTTCTTTAAAAAAAAAAAAAAAAAAAAGTAGTGTCGTCAGCAAATTGACTGACAATAAAATTATTACCTTCAAAATCAATGCCAGATATGGTTCCCATTTTGAGTAGAATAGACAACATTTCTGCTACCATTATAAATAATAAAGGTGAACATCCACATCCTTGCCTGATGCCTCTTCTAACCTCGAATCTTGGACATGTACCCTGAGTAAGAGCTACAGAACTATTTATGTCTTTATAAAGCATTCCAACAATACTAATAAATTTAGGACCAAAACCCAAGTGTTTAAGAGTTTGAAAAATAAAAGAATGCTCCACCATGTCAAAGGCCTTATAGAAATCCAGAAATAAAATGAAACCATCTTCAATTAGATGATTGAAACCATATTCAATCAAATCAAAAACTAACCTGATGTTATTATGAATTGACCTATCCTTTAAGAATCATGATTGGGTAACACTAATAATTTGTGATATTCCTGTTTTTAATCTGGAAGCCAGTGCTTTAGTAAACAGTTTGTAATCTGTATTTAGTAGTGTTATGGGGCGTAAATGATCTAATATCTGTCAGGTTTCGTACAAACGAAGCAGGCAAGATGGTAAGTTTTATATTTTAATAGCAGAATGGATCGGACACAGCGTGAAAGGTGAGTAAACAGGAAGTAGATAATTGGATGAAGCTTAACTGAATAACAAAGTCTCTCTTTCTCTTGCAGATGCAGATGATGAAGATTCTCTGAAGATGGACTGAAGACAGGCTGAAGAAGATCGGGATCGACAGTAAGTATGCAGGTAGGTGTAGGAAGGGAGTCTGTGCGTCTTGTATTGACGAGACCAGACGATGACTGAAGGTTGAGTACTGAATATAAAGGGGTGAGATGACGAGGTACAGGTGATGATGATAATTACTTAGAGGAGAGTGAGGAGAATGAGTGCAGGTGTGCGCCAAGGAGGATTCTGGGGAGTGTAGTGCAAAGACAGATGAGGAAGACAGATGGTGGATGTGACATTACTCCCCCCTCCCGCAAGGCACGACCCGCGCCGAAAGCAGCAGAACACGGGAGGGGGGGTGGGCATCCTGGAGTCCGTGATGGGGAGGTGGACCGGGTGTAGATGGACAGACTCCAGGATGGTCCAGATGGCCATGGCGGAGCAGACTGGTCAGGGGGCCATGGCGGAGACTTCCCTTCGATCGGCCATGGCGAAGCAGGCTGAGGAGGTGGCCATGGTGAAGAAGGCTGAGGAGGTGGCCATGGTGAAGAAGACTGAGGAGGTGGCCATGGTGAAGAAGACTGAGGAGGTGGCCATGGTGAAGAAGACTGAGGAGGTGGCCATGGTGAAGAAGGCTGAGGAGGTGGCCATGGTGAAGAAGGCTGAGGAGGTGGCCATGGCGAAGAGGACCCTTCGGGTGGCCATGGCGGAGAGGACCCTTCAGGTGACCATGGCAGAGAGGACCCTTCAGGTGGCCATGGCGGAACGGGCTGGTCCGGAGGCGTATTGCCACCCCCCAAATTTTTTTCCTGGGGAGGCTCCCCAGTATGGAGTCCTGGGCCAGCGATGAAGAGGGCATTGATCTGGGCGGGACCAGCGGCGAAGAGGGCTCTGAGCTGGACGGGACCAGCGGCGAAGAGGGCTCTGAGCTGGACCGGACCAGCGGCGAAGAGGGCTCTGAGCTGGACGGGACCAGCGGCGAAGAGGGCTCTGAGCTGGACGGGACCAGCGGCGAAGAGGGCTCTGAGCTGGACGGGACCAGCGGCGAAGAGGGCTCTGAGCTGGACGGGACCAGCTGTGAAAAGGGCTTTGAGCTGGACGGAACCAGCGGTGAAGAGTGCTTCGTGCAGTCGCTGTGAGCAGTCTCGGCTGGGTAGCCGCTGTGAGCAGTCTCGGCTGGGCAGACCCTTGCTGGCTCTGGTTCGACTGGGCAGACGCTTGCAGACTCTGGTTCAGCTGGGCAGACACTTGAAGGCTCGATATGGTTCTGGATGAGGATGGGTGAGGAAGTGAAGATGACTGGTGGCTGTGGTTCAACTGGGCCGATGAGAGGAGGAAGAAGATCGCTGAAGTCATCCTCCTTGAGTTGCGACTCGGACCCGAACTGAAATGCCGGCTCGGCTGGACACAACCGGATGATGAACGGGGCTGCGTAGAATAATGAATAGAACTGACTCATTCTGGAATCCGAAGGATTCTGCATCTTGGTCTGGTCTTCTGTCAGGTTTCGTACAAAAATTATAAAAATCTGTGGTTAACCCATCAGGACCCGGTGATTTACTAGGTTTACTCTGTTTAATCGCTGCATCAAGCTCTTGTATGGTTATGTCTGATTCGCAATTACACTATCAATAGACGGTATATTATTTTATTAATATATTAATATATTATTTTATATTATATTATTTTTTATCATCTGAAAAAAAGAAATAGAATTAACAGAGGAAAAAGAAGAGGAATACAATTTAGAGTAAAATTTAAACACCTCTTTTACTATTAAGTTATGATTTAATTGTTCTACTTGGTCCACAATTAAACTATTGATCGAATTTTTCTCTTGTCGTCTTTCCTCCAAATTAATGAAGTATGAGCTATTTTTTCCCCCCTCTTCCAGCCACTTACCTCTGGATCTCACGTATGCCCCTTTTGCCTTTTTAATATAGAATTCATCTAGAATGGAATGAAGCTTAATAAGTTTTTCTTTATCTTCATCTGACATGTTAGGTTGACAACAGCATTTATTAATCTCTTGAATTAACTGGATTTCTTTTTCACGTTTCTTTTTCATCAGATTTTTGCTAAAGGTCATTGAATATTCTCTTAATTTATGTTTTAAATATTCCCATTTAATCCCACTTGGCATCTTTTTTACTTTAAATTCAGCAATTATTTTTTTTTATATATGTACAAAAGTCAATATGATTCATCAGCAAGTCTGCATTGAATTTCCAATAGCCTCTAGTATTACAAGATTTATTTCTTTGTTCTAAGATTAAGTTGATCACACAATGATCTGTTAAGGGGGCACCTGAAATATTACATTTAGTCGCATTACTTGAAAGAGAATCAGATCCGAGCCAATAATCAATTCTCGACTTTGAAGTGGCATTCGGTTTGAACCACGAAAAGTGTCTGGCAGTGGGGTTTAAGTTTCTCCAAATATCAATTAATACATTGGATAAGCAGAAATTTTGAATAATACTGTTAATATGAGAAATATCAAATTTAGAAGGTTGTCTATCCATATATTCATCTGGTGTCATGTTGAAATCGCCACCGATTACAATATAATCTGTAGGGTAACTAGTTTTTAGGTCACTTATGACTAGGGATGGGAACCGAGAACCGGTTCTTCTTCAGAACCGGTGCCCAGTGAATCGATTCCTTGGAACCGTTAGTATGCCTGCTTAACGATTCCGCTTATCGGTTCCGCTTGTTCAAATGTGACACGTTGTTTTGGTTCAGAACGTAGCAAACACTATGAGCAAACATGGCATCGAGGCAGAAGCGCTCTGACCGCGTCCTAACTACATGCGACGCGACGGCGCGACACGCGATAAAAAGTATAATTTTCCATGTTAATCAAAGTTTAACCAGCCGCGACACGCGACGATTCTATTTGAAACGGATCCTATTTGACTGCGACGTCGCGCTGGAACAACAATCTCAAAGTGTGGCTATGATAATATCAGGTACTATTTTTGTGCTTTATTTAATGTTAAAAGCGTGTATAATGTGACTGAATATCATTTAGTGCTCCCAGCTTTGTAGCTGTAAAAACAACAATGGATAAGTCACATCAGATCTTGAAATTAAACAAATGGAAACAAAAACGTTCAAAATGTGAAGAAAACCCGTGTATTATTTGACAAAGATTGTTTTAGTAACTCAATAGCCTAATCCAAATGAGCACTGTTAATATTCCAAAAGACACAAGCTCTTCCTAAACTGTTTTCAGTCTGTGTTTTTAGTTTTTATGGCACATAAATGGCAGTTTTATTTATTTTTTTGTCCGGACCAATGAATGTGAAAATTGTCAATTTCCTAATCCTAAGGCACTCTTCTTGATAATCTTTCAAGGCACACACTAGTGTGCCATGGCATACTGGTTGAGAAACACTGCCCTAGGCTATAGGTCCCTGGACTTTAGAAGTAGCTCACCTACTTTTAGGTTTGTTCTGAGGTTGCTACACATAATTTGTGTATACTCTGTGCTGTGTCTTCTGATCAGATATTAAAGCGAGTTAATACAAACAAATTTGTACTTATTCCCTCACCCAATAAGAATCGATAAGAGAATCGATAAGAGAATCGATAAGGAATCGGATCGATAAGCAATATCGATAATGGAATCGGAATCGTTAAATTCTTATCAATTCCCATCCCTACTTATGACATTTGTTATTGTCTCCAACAGACCTTTATTCTGGGTTTGGACATTATACCCATACACATTAACTAAAATGAAAAATATTTCGTCTAAGTGAAGGACCACTGCAAGCCAATGGCCATTAACATCAGCCTTGTGAGTAATAATCTTGCCTGGGCATTTATTCATAGCGACCCCTGCAGACCGATTTGAACCATGACTAAATATCATATCATCCCCCCACTGCTTTTTCCAAAAGGTAACATCTGCCAACTCTGAATGTGTTTCTTGTAGAAAAAAACAATGTGATTTTTGACTTTTGCAAAATAAAAAAAATTGCCTTTCTCTTAACTGAGTCCTTTAAACCCCTACAATTTAAAGAAGAAAATTAGATATCAGATTTTAACGTGAACATGAACAATTAAACAGATAGAACTTCAAATTGAATACAAAAACAAAAAATTTGAATCCAAATAAAGATGTAGACTATATACGTGTAGAGTTTGTGGGATAGAAAAAACAGAGCCCCATTCCTTTATCACTCCACCTCACCTCATATCAAAGAGAAGCAGTCAATACCCTTTTTACGAGATGCGTTTACCCTCGATATATCCAAATGGACCTCTAAACCCAGCTACCTTGCCTTCCTTTCTGGCTTGTTCGATTCTTGGCCATAATTCACGTCTCAATAGTCTATCTTCTTTCGTCAGGTCTTCGGCAAAACGAATGCCAGCTTCTTTGCACACCGATGACATCTTGGTTCTCTTCCATACTTCGTCCCGCACCAATCTGCAGGTAAAGAGAATGATCACTTCTCTCGAACGACCAGTCTCCTTTCTTCCCACCCGATGCACGACATCCACAGCCTCCCCCATGGTAGAAGCAAACTCAGGTGTTATCTTGCCCAGAAGTTGAATCACATCCTCTCTTATGCGCTCGTTTGAGTTCTCCTTGAGACCTTTTATGCGAAGACACCATCTTCTCTTGTATCTTTCCTCTTCCAACACACAAATTTTCAGATCATTATTGACTTCGGACAGATTTTCAATTTGTTTCTCCATCATTTTAATTTTGTCTTTGCATTCTCGTAACTCCTGCGCATTTATTTGGACGGACTTAGCAACGCTTGCAATCATCGCACTGTGCTGCTTCATTTGCATGCTTAATTCTTCGTGCTGTAAATCTACCTTAGTTCCAAGGGCTTTAATCGCATCCAGTATAGCCGAATTGGGCACCTCATTTTCTTCACTCTCTGTTGTTGTTTTTTTTACTTTTTCCCTTTTTGGGGTTTACTCTGTGTGGGTGGATCAGAATCATGCAGCTCCTCTCTCCCTTTTGCTTGAACCTACAGCTATTTCCATTTCGTAACAATGGTCTTCCATATCGGCACCACAACTTTGGGTATGTGTATTAGCAGATGGAGGTGGAAAAAAACTTGTCAAAGTCAAACTAAACTAACTTGGGAAATTTCGTGACAGCACAAAACTAGCCTACCAGCCTACTCAGTCCGCCATCTTGCCGGAACCTCCCCGCTTGCGGGACATACGTGTTTTTCGTTTATTAAAATAATATTTCAAGAAAAATTACTTTGGTGCAAACCCACATCTTTAGAAATCTTGAACATTTCCAACAAAAGTGCAAATTAAGCAAGTTCAATAATTCTTGCACAGTGTAGCATGTAGCATTCCCATATAGGACACAAATGGGAAAGAACGAAACAAGAAAAGAAATGAAAATAAAATAAAATAAAAGAAGAAAGGACATGAATGTGTTGTCAAAGTTTCTATAGTCTTTGGTGTTGTTGAGTAAACACTTGATCATTATAATTGTTTAAAGCACGTAGGTAGGCTATGTATAAAAAAAAAACAATTCTGATTAAAGGTGCCTAAGCGATGTCACGCTGTCACATGCCTGTCCTGTCTTGTGCTGCACATGGGTGTTTTGTTATTTTGGGCCATGTGCTCGTGTCTATTGTCTAGCCCCTCCCATCTTGTTATCTGATTATTGGTTAATTTGTCCCACCTGTCTTTCTCGTTACCCTCCTTTGTTTGTTCCCCTATTTAGCCTCCTTGTGTTTGTAGTCTTGTGCTGGTTCGTTTGTCCGAGTTACCTGTTCCTGGTGTTTCCTTCCCGCTGGCTATCTGTGTCTTGAGTTTTGTACTTTGTCTGTTAGTGTCTAATAAATCTCCTCTGCATTTGAATCCTCGTCTCTCGTTCACTGTTCCGTGACAGAACGAACCAGCCAAGAATGTGGATACAGCGGAGTGAGATTTTTCCTCAGGGAGAGGATAAAGGATCTTCAATTTCCTTGTTGGAATACTTCGCTAGGTGCGCTCAAAGGACTATGGAGGAGGAGGAGACCACGGCAGACGGCGGTCAGCTGAAAGGAGAGCCTTCACCGCTGGTCCCGAAACGTAGGAGAGGGAAGAACCCCTCCGTGACTTTTCCGGTGGTCCCAGTTCCGGTGGTCCCAGTTCCGGTGGTCCCGAAACGGAGGAGGAGAAGGAAGAATCCCTCCGTGACTGTTCCAGTGGACCCAGTTCCGGTGGTCCCAGTTCCGGTGGTCCCGGGTTTGGTGGTCCCAGTTCCGGTGGACCCAGTTCCGGTGGACCCGGGTTTGGTGGTCCCAGTTCCGGTGGTCCCTGGTTTGGTGGCCTCAAGTCCGGTGGTGGCCAAAGAGGCGGCAGCACCGTCACAACCTCGTAAACGGCGGAGGAGGAGGACTATCCCGGAGCCTACCGTCCCCACCATCAGTCCTGCCATGGCCAAGAGGGCTGTCTTCACCTTCTACGCATTGGCCGTTCTGCGGGCATGGGAGAAGCACATGGGTTCTCCCGAGCCAGAGACTGTTCACGTCACGTCTGCCGATCCAGAGACTGTTCGCGTCACGTCTGCCGATCCAGAGACTGTTTGTGTCACGTCTGCTGATCTAGAGACTGTTCGCGTCACGTCTGCCGATCCAGAGACTGTTTGTGTCACGTCTGCCGATCCAGAGACTGTTCGCGTCAAGTCTGTCGATACAGAGACTGTTCCTGTGCTGGAGGCTGTACCTGTCAGCCCTGCCACGGCCAAGAGGGCTGTCTTCATCTTTTATATGGTTGCTGTCCTGCGTGCCTGGGCTGCACACACCACCAAGATGGCAGCCTCCAGTAGGAGGAGGAGAGAGAAGCATGAAGAGGGAAGTTAGCTAGAGGAGAGATGTCCTAGACAACGACAACGACTAATGTTAGAATTATATTCTCTTGAATTTTGATATGGCTGACACACGACCAAAGAGACGATGTTCCGATGAACAAATAGCAAAGAAGAGGGAAAAGGAGAAGGAACATGCGAAGTCCCTAATTTACATCGGAAAAGTTTCCATTTCTGTTTCAGGAAGAACGGAAGGGAGGGGACGGGATGAGGAGGAGGGAGGGTCGAGCTAGCCTCCATTTTGTTTGACAATACTTCAAACGTCAACAAGAAGAGAACCTTAACTTTTTCTAGTAGCCTACAGTAGCTGCAGCATATAGAAGACCTCAAAACTACAGACATGGACTAAAAGCCACAAACCTTTAATTTCATGGATTCTGTAGCAAACAGAGAATGTTCTCCTAACGTTCTTTCAAAGTTACGAACAAACATTCTTCCCAATGTTAACAATTGGTTCAAAAGGTCTTTCATTAGCACAAATAGCCTATCGTTAATGGAACTTTTTTCCTGAAATGTAAACGGTTTAGTTGGATGTTCGTCTAACATTTGTAAATATTAGCCTAGTAGTTTCAGAACGTTCAAAGAACATTTAAAACAAAATTCCCATCAGGTTTGCAAAATGGAATGTTCTCTTAGCTTTTGAATTACCCCCCCAATTTTTTTTTAAACTGGACGTTTAGAGAACATTCAAAACATTACTTAGTGGGAACGTTAGCAGAACGATCTCTTGGAAGATATTTTTGTTAGTTCAGGTTCAGAACGCTCAGATATGCTGCCCTCTCCTGGTTATAATCAGAACTCATACAGAATCTATAGCCCCTTTCACACAGCGTGATGATCCCGGGAAATTGCCAGAACGCCATCTGTGTGAACGCAAACATGACCCGGGATTGATGCCGGCATTGATGCCGGGTTGGGGACCTAGTAACATTGCCGTGTTCAGTCCCGGAACGCGCGCTGTGTGAACAAAAGCCGTAATAATGCCGTGTCGTAGTGATGACGCTGAAGCGCGGGATCGTTCGCCAGCTGTGAAACGGTAGCCTACTTAATGCGCAAGTTTATGATCGAATCAGAGAAAAAAATGCACAAGCGTTCTCGAGAGAAATCGCAGCTCATAAGCAAACTTAAGACGCTGCTGAGACATTACAAGTCACATCGATGTCACGTGTCTTTACGGGATTTTTTACGGGTTGTGTGTGAACGCACTCTCTGATTCCGGAAAATCACTGGCAGTGTGAATGAACCAAAATCAAACCAACCCGAGTCAAATCCCGGGTCACTTTATCCGTGTATTTTCCGGAATCTCTGTGTGAAAGGGGCTAATATGTGCCTTTATAAGAGAATAAACTTCTTTGAACTACTGGTTTTATGAGTTTTCTTCACTTTTATCATTCTCCTCATTTTCTTGAACATTTCAAGAGTATGTCATTTTCACCATGCATGGAAGAAGGAGGGGTGTGAAAGGTCAGCTTGAATTTAATGTTTTAATCTCAATTCTTTATTAGAATATTTGTTTTTGCTCTAAAAGGGGTGAAATTCCTAAGACGATTAGTTCTGTTGCCAGTTTCACATTAAATCCTTGAAACGAAATGGGGAATGGCATAATTTAAATGATAAAATCATGCTCAACATTTAAAATGTCCACGTTTCTAATGGAGTGAGGAAGGTTTTACACTAATGTGCAGGGATAAGTAGGTTTGCAGATGCTGGAAAAAAATGTATTACAAAATTTCAGTCTCCTGTGAAGGATGATACTATAAACGTTAAAGTTGTCATTGACTGGACACCGATCACATGAGCACAGACTTTTAAGGATGACAGGTGAGTATTTGCAGATTATAAGGGTCAAGAATGTCTGTTTTTTGTTGTTGTTGTTGTTTTTTTAAGAAAACAACTTGATTTTAGAGATATTTAGAAGATGGAGAAAATGAGAAAGGAACAGAACTCAGTTTTGGTGCGTAATATCATTTATAAACTTTCTAATGCCTCTATTTTTGAACATAAACCAAGACATTCGAAACACAAATGACCTTTTGAAATCGATGGTTTTATGCACCATTTCATAAAATCATTGATCATTGATTTCAAAAGGTCCTTTATTAATTAACACATTTCTAATACAAATATGGACAATGACTCATGCGTTTATAACACTCCTCCAGAGGTAGATGGAGCTCACTGGGATTTTCATGCAAGTAAAACAATAAAAGCAAATCATGTAAATAAATGTAACTTCATTTTGCTGGTTCATTGAGGATGTGCTCAAATATCCACACGGTTGATCTGATGTTTGACCTCCTGATGCTCTTGTAAACGCTGTGATAAACCTCATATTAATGGCCAAGGGTTTATAATTAATAATAATAATAATAATTCCTTACATTTATATAGCGCTTTTCTCTGCACTCAAAGCGCTTTACATAGAAGGGGGAATCTCCTCAACCACCACCAATGTGCAGCATCCACCTGGATGATGCGACGGCAGCCATATTGCGCCAGTACGCCCACCACACACCAGCTTACTGGTGGAGAGGAGACAGTGATGAAGCCAATCAGTATATGGGGATGATTAGGAGGCCATGATGGACAGAGGCCAAGGGGCAAATTTGGCCAGGATGCCGGGGTTACACCCCTACTCTTTTTCGAAGGACATCCTGGGATTTTTAATGACCACAGAGAGTCAGGACCTCGGTTTAACGTCTCATCCGAAGGACGGTGCTCTTTTGACAGTATAGTGTCCCCATCACTATACTGGGGCGTTAGGACCCACTCAGACCACAGGGTGAGCGCCCCCTGCTGGCCTCACTAACACCTCTTCCAGCAGCAACCTGGTTTTCCCAGAAGGTCTCCCATCCAGGTACTAACCAGGCTCAACCCTGCTTAGCTTCAGGGGGCAACCAGTCTTGGGCTACAGGGTGATATACATGTATAAATGACTGTGATGTTCAGATTTCCATGTTCTTTAGGCTTTAATATAATATGTTGTTTATCTTTAGTTGAAATGAACTGAAACATTACTGAGGTTTGGCAGTGAAATGTCCTTGGATCTGCAGCGTCCTGAAACACAGAATAACAGCATTATAATATCTTCATAATCAGCACAGATATGGCAACCATTTGAGTAGTTACAGTATGGTTCATGAAATGTAATTTGAAGGAGAGACTATTAACATTACTTGGCAGTGGCAACAGCAGGGCATTCTGGGTAATGGTGTTCTGATCTGTGTCTTCTCTCTCCATGGCTGGAAAAACACATCTATAGTTTCACATCTGTGTTTCTGACAGACTAAAACTACAAAACACAAGAAAGTCTCAACTCACCGAAGTCAGGCAGAGAGAAGTTCTTGGAGCCCATCGCACCTATAAAAGTGATGAAGGACACGTTGAGTGAGTGAGATGAAGAATCAGCGTCAGATAAGAGATGAATTCAGATGTTCTGACCTCGAGCTGCTGCTGGAGTCGCTTCAGTTTCACACAGACTTTGAGTGTCATGAACCTCCTCAGCTGAAAGAGAACGAGAGGAGCCATTAATGAAACAGTGTGTGTGTATGTGTGTGTGTGTACGCGTGTGTTCAGGACCTACTGTGAACCTCCTCAGCTGAAAGAGAACGAGAGGAGCCATTAATGAAACAGTGTGTGTGTGTTCAGGACCTACTGTGAACCTCCTCAGCTGAAAGAGAACGAGAGGAGCCATTAATGAAACAGTGTGTGTGTGTGTGTGTGTGTGTGTGTGTGTTCAGGACCTACTGTGAACCTCCTCAGCTGAAAGAGAACGAGAGGAGCCATTAATGAAACAGTGTGTGTGTGTGTGTGTGTGTGTGTGTGTGTGTTCAGGACCTACTGTGAACCTCCTCAGCTGAAAGAGAACGAGAGGAGCCATTAATGAAACAGTGTGTGTGTGTGTGTGTGTGTGTGTGTGTGTGTGTGTTCAGGACCTACTGTGAACCTCCTCAGCTGAAAGAGAACGAGAGGAGCCATTAATGAAACAGTGTGTGTGTGTGTGTGTGTGTGTGTGTGTGTTCAGGACCTACTGTGAACGTCCTCCACACTGGGATCTGTGGGGTTTTCATCATCTGAATCAGTGTTTAAAGCAGCAGCCAAACCTTCACAGAATTAATAAAATTATGGTTATTAAACATGTTCATGCATTTAGTCATCAGCTGTACAGTGACAGTAAACCAAACATTACATGCAGAGAGTTTTAATTTATGGGCCTTTTATCAATTCTGACTCACTTTTTTCCTCCAGCAGTTCTGGTTTCATCTGTGTTTTATGAAGAGCTGCAGAATCACATGAAATGATAAATAACACAGATGGTCAGTCTCCTCATCTCGTGTGTTGTGCTTTAATAACTTCTAGAAGAGTCAGACTCGCCTGATAGTTGCACTAGTGATGGTGTCTTCAGTGTGTCCGGCTCTCCTGAAATGTTAAACATTAGAACAGTCATTCTCCTCTTCTATCCGTATTTATGACTTTAAGGGATTTAAATGGTACTTGGATATTTACCATAATTTCTAATTAGATAAAATGTGAGGAAAATGAAGAAAACAACAAAAATACAAGATAGAAATCCAGTGACTGCATCCAACAGCAACAGCAACAGTGAGCTGGATCCTCTTGCTGGAACAATTAAATCTAAGTCGACTTCTTCTGTTAGATCTGTCACAGAACAAAAATCCATTATTTGTCAAGTTTTAGTGCAAAATCACACATAACTGATGATGGTCATTAGGATGGCGTCGCTGATATCGGCCTCAGTTTGGAGCTCTTCAGTACTTTTACCATTTTATTTGTTTGTCATATTCTAGGTAATTTTATTCTGATGATTATGATCCATGATCCATTAAGTATTAGTTTAGTTTAGGGATGCACCGATACCTTCGTTTTGGTATTGCAGATACCGAGTACCGATACCAGTATTTTCACTCCATATGTCATTTTTAAATGTATTGGGTAGAGAAACCAAAAGAATATAAATCATTATTGTATAAATTAAATATAGATGGATCTTTATAAAGTTACAAAAGTTATTTAGTCAAGAGCAGTGAGTGATTTTTTTGTCCTTTGTTTGATTAACATTAAAACACTGCATCAGGTTTATTAGGCTGCTGTCCCTTTAAGACCGAATGCACAAATTTGAATATACTGTCTACGTTCACTTGAGATATAACCGACTATGTTCACTATATTCGCCAAGACGGACGTTTTTACATAATTTTGTGTGAATTCGCCAGTACAAGTGCAAGACGTGAAAGATAATTCAATGCAGTATTCGCACGCTGTCTGACGCGGGTTTTTGGGGCGTGCGTTTCGTTTGTTTGTGTTCATGAAACTGCTTGACTTGCAAACGTCCTGTAATAATGTAGGGAACCACTCGTTATACATAAATCCAAGTGGTTCTCACTGCAGAGTCAAACGATGACCAGCTCCTCCTCTCTAGAGGGATAGAGTTGTGGGTGGGGTGGGGTTAAGGTGTGGCTGGATATTCTAGCTCCACCCACTAGGCCCAAATTACATTGGCTCCTCCTCACTTGACCTCTAGCGAGGAGGAGCTAGACTTAAGCTCCACCCATTTTGCTCTGTAGTGAGCAACTTCATAAATCAAGTAACAGTTCATGTTTTACATTCATATACAATTTAACTTAATTTAAATGACGTGTGCTGAGTGAACGATCAGCAATCAAGAGCATTCAACATTTCAACTCTCTCTCTCTCGTCAGTTAATGTTAAAGGGGTCGTTGATTATAATTTCACTTTTCTAACTTTAGTTAGTGTGTAATGAGCTGTGTAATTGAGCAACAAACGGCTGGTAGGGACTACACGACATTCCTCCCGGGTTAGTGACATCACAAACCCTAAAATTGACATAAACCCCAGAAAACGATTTATAGATTATCATGACAGAATATGCTAATCAATTACTAGAAGATAAAAACACATAAACTACATAAATTCATCAACTAACTATTCAGAAATGTCTACATGTTGTCACTTCTTTAAGGGCCGTACACACCGGGACGAATATCGGTGCGCGTTATTCGCCAGCGTTTTTCAACGCGTTTTTTGTGTTCACACCCAAGCGATTTTCGCTGACAATGAGCCGAGTGAACATGCAAATTCATTCCCTGACATTAGATGGCGCTTAATGTAAAACAGATTTTTTTCTTTTATCAAGATATTGTGCTCGGCAAGACCGTTTTGTGTTTGAGCTCCCCCAAGTTGTGTTTTACTGTAACTTCAGAAGCTCCAGACACGTGAGCAAAAGCGCCAATCTCATTGGTCGGATAGTTTTTGATGCGGCGCGTCAAACCAAAAAAACTAACCCGAGGCGTTTTTAAAAAAAATGATGCTTTTACGCGTGCCGTTTTTCAAGTCGGTGTGCACACTCACATTGGCGCCCTTTGTTTAGTCAAGAGGCGTTAAACGTCGGCGAATATCGTGTGCGAAATTCGTCCCGGTGTGAACAGGCCTTTAGTCTCTACATTTTTGTCTGACTCCGGTTTGAACATAAAAGGCTAAAAGTTTTTGAATTTTCAGTGCATGTCTGTGTGAGTGCAAGCTGTTGAAGCTCCGCCCCCTGTGCCGGGAGCAGCAGCTCATTTGTATTTAAAGGAACAGACACAAAACAGTGCGTTTTTGCTAATCCTCAAAAAGTGACAATTTTAAAATGCTATATAACAATATTTGTGGGGTATTTTGAGCTAAAACTTCACACACTCTGGGGACATATGAGATTTATTTTACATCTTGTGAAAAGTGCATTATATCACCCCTTTAATAATAAGCTACATGCCTACAAGCTTTCTTTGCCATTGATATCCGACTGAACTACAAACTTTCCACTGACGTCTGTTAAAAAGGGAAGCGCTCGAGAAGCTCGCGCACCACAGCTATATAGGCGTTACTATATTTCGTTTAATATTCCACTAATTAGATACATTTACTTCATAGACAGCCTTCTTTTATATCCCCATTATACTCTCTGTTGTCAGTGTTTATCTGGACACAAGTGTACAAACGCTGCCCGATATCGGTTGTTGGTATCAGAGCAGTTTTATGAGTACGAGTACGAGTACACGAGCTCAGTATCGAGTCTGATACTGATACTGGTATCAGTGCATCCCTAGTTTAGTTATACTGGTGCAAAATCAAATGTAGCACAACCGATAAAGTGTTCATATGAAACCATAAAGCAAAAAACAGGTCAGCCAAACAGCAGTACCTTCATAATATTCAGAATAATCATAATACATGTAATCTTCTGTTATGTCAGTCTGGTGCTTCACCACACACTGATACTGGGATCTTTCAGACGGCAGGATCTCCAGGCTCTTCTTCAGCTGAAAGGATCCGTCAGCGTTCGGTCTGATTCCCTCTGAGTTCAGCTGATCATCAGGGACCGGCGTCTGATCGTGTCTGATCTCCATCTGCACATGTTTAGGGTAGAAGCCTGTGGCCAAACACACCAGCAGAGACGAGACTGAAGATCCAGACGCTTTTACAAGAGTGTGAACATGAGGACGAGCTGCAGGACAGACAATGAAAATAATAAACCTGCATGAAAGAATGCATTCAAATATCAACCCTAGAGATTCTGATGTAAACTCACATTCCATGATGATCTTTCCCTCTCGCTGAAGTTCAGTGAATCTGGTTAATGTTTCCACACATTTCCTCTCCAGGCTGGAAACTGATTCTCTGTCCCAGATGATGTCATGGTCGAGGACTAAAGGCTTCCAGTGCATTGAGAGGTCAAAGGTCAAGGTCTGGCCATCATAGGCGTATTCATCAGAGCCTTGAAGAAACATTACTGAACCATTAGAGTGACGTTCAACTGCACAGCCGTGCCTCCACTGAAGAACATGAAGATCTAGAGAAACACAGGAGATTAAGAGAAGATAACATTCATTAAATCTGATGGTGATATTATTCTAAAACATTACAAGTGGAGGAGAGCTGTGCAGTCTAGGAAATTGAGTGTAATTTTGATAATGTACCCAAATATTTTGAAACGGTCCATCACATTTTTCCTGTGAAAGATTCACAAGAGAAACAGATTTTGCATGTCAGTGTAAACTTATCAAGTTCTAATAGATATATAATTGTACATGATAGTTAATTGCATGTAAAACTATATAAAAGATTTGTCTAAAGATTTGCCAAAGATGTATTCAATTATGTTTGCATTCCTTTGTAAATATTTGTACACTTTGGGTCTACAAAAGTTAAACATTTAATAATCTATAAGCATTTCACAGATTCTATGTGCACTAATTATGTTAAACAATACTGTCAGTACACTGTAGTTATATGAATAAAGTGATGGAAACTGATAGAAAAACAGGTTTCGTAGCCTGTGGCTTCCTCTAATGGGGAATTTCAATTTCAAAGCTTTATCTTTAAGTTAAAATGGCTGATAGTTTAGAATTTGCAGTTAGCATCATACATTTTTTAGTGATTCAATTCAACTTTGGTGCTTAGACCCTTAATAACAAAATATTAATTTCCAGGGCACCAAGACACTGTCTGTTAAACACATCAATACATTCATCCAGGGGGGCTGACTCACTTGGCCAAGCCGAGGAAGGCGCACTTTCCCTGGCTTGGCCTACAAATAATTATTTGTAATTATTTGTAAAGTTTACTAGCAATTTTAAGTGAAAATTATTTCGAAGTAAATTCTACAATAGTTGTTTTTGTATATATGCGCATACATAAAAAATGTTGAAAACTGATCACATTCAAATACTCTGAATCTTGAATTTGTTGTTTAATTGGTTTAAAAAAATATGAATAATATGCAACCAAATTAGACTTTCAAATCTATGCATGAGTGACTTGTTTGTTCTCATATCTGTTCATTTTTACTGGAAGTGAAAACCACTCTTGCATTCCTCAATTATACAAATTACTTGACATGGCACAGCTTACCCCAACTGACCCCACTGTCCCATAAACATAATTACCCGTGTCCCGTGTGCTGTTCTCATTCCTCTTGTCCATCAGTGTTTTAATGTTGATCTGAAGCCACTGTTGTTTATAATGCAGATCATCACTTTCATTAAAGAGTCTCTCAGATTCCTCACACAATCGAGTCATGAAATCTGCTTTATTCACACTGTTACACAAACTCATCTGTATGTCATTGAGTTCGACTGAGTTGTAGAATTCATACTCTTCTCCAGACATCAGAGGTTTAGATACGGCGCTGTATGTGTAGTATAGAGAGTGCATTTCTGAAATAATAAGAAAAAACAAGCTTGTTCAAACAAGAAAAATGTCATGCATCATTTGTTGCAGGCACATTTCCAAAGTTTAACCTAACTCAGTAACACTTTAAAATGAAGTTTCATTTGTTAATATTAGTAAACTAGTATCACAATCAAGTCATGTTTAATTTCTTGTTCTGTTTAGTTTGTAGTTCATGCGGTCTCTGTCTGTTGTGTAGTTAGTTCTGAAGTTCCTGAATGTTTATTAAAGTTTACTTCTATATTTCATTCTGAGTCATGCATCTTTCTCTGTGGATTATACTACTCACACTAACCGAGACAATTAGTTAACATTAAATAATTAAAAAATTACTTTATTAAATACATATTATTAAAATCAAAAGTTGCATCTGTTAAAGGGTTAGTTCACCCAAAAATGAAAATTCTGTCAGTAATTACTCTCCCTCATGTTGTTCGAACCACGTAAGACCTTCGTTCATCTTCAGAACACAAATTAAGATATTGTTGATGAAATCTGAGAGCTGGATCACTCCTCCATAGGCTTCTAATGTAATCGAGATCTGCCATCCCAGAAAAGTTATTAAAGACATTGTTAAAATAGTCCAAGTGACTACAGTGGCTCAACCTTAAGTTTATCAAGCGACGAAAATACTTTGTGTGCGCAAAAAACAAACAAAAATAACGACTTTATTCAACTCTTCATGTTCTTCTGTGTTTCTCTGAGTGAGTTCACGTAGTGTAACAGCGCAGCCAGCATCACACACGTCACACATGACCAGCGTCGGCCAATAGTGAGCCTACGTTCTGACGTAACCCAGAAGCGCTGCGCTGTTACACTACGTGAACTCACTCGGGCCCACACAGAAGAAAATCAATAGTTGAATAGTATCAATAGTAAAATCAATGGGGTTGGAACAACATGAGGGAGAGTAATTACTGACAGAATTTTCATTTTTGGGTGAACTAACCCTTTAATATTATTTAATGGATCAGATCTAGCACACACTATTATATTATAAATAGTTGTATTTTTACTTACATAAAACAAAGATGAACAAATACTGTAACAAATGTATTACTCATTGTAAGCTAAAGCATTATACTGACTTGTTCATGTAAACTATTCAACCTTATTGCAGTGTTACTGAAGTGTACATTTAATATGCTCATATTATACATATAATATAATAGCAATCAAGCTTCCAGGATAGACTACCCTAGAATATCATGCACTTTTTTCAACTGATCCTAAATAGTTGGGAATCCTCTTCACTAAATAGTAAAAAATTGCATTCTTTGTTCTCTTTTTATAAATGAATATATATATATATATATTTTTATAATTGGGCAGGGAGTTGAAATAGGCACAACACCTGGTAACAGGTACGGAGTGATCACACTATTCAAAAGAACTAGACTTTGAGGGTCAAACATGCTCAGGTATGGTTCAGATCGCCTAGTGTGAGAACACACTTGTAAGACATTATTGTTAAGTTTTATCCCTTAATTTGATCAATTTAAAGGTAAAATCAAACACACTGAACATTAAACAGTACAAAACTTCTCAGCATTCTCTCAGCACAGATCATTTTGAACCTTGTGAACAAATAATCTTTACAGTCTACAGACACATGTACATGTAAGAATATGGAAACAAACGGAGTCCTTACCACTCTGAGAGGAAGATAAAGCTGAAATCAGGAGGAGAACTGTGATCGAGGCCATTCCTGATCTCTGGGTTTCAGCGTGAAACTATAAAAAACTACTCACGGACTCACAGACTATTTTCAAATGTGAAAATAAAAATAATGCTGTGCAGGGTTCCTGTGTCTGTGTAAGAAGAACCAGCCCAAAGGCCAATCAGAAATAGACTAAAACCAGTCCAACGACCATATGCAAATATCAAAACTCAACATAGCTAAAATGTTTTACAGTCACTGTTGTGCATTGTACTTACACAATTTTATTAATCCATATACCCAACGAAACATGACAGTTCATCACACACAGGAAAAGAGAAATGAAAAGAGAAAAGTGTCACGAGTCATACAAGTACAAGAAATAAACAGGAACTTTTTTGTTTATTTTTACCACAGGGACGAGCAGTGGTTTTTGTCGACAGAGAAAGCGCTGGCTCATGAACACACGCTGAGACCGTTTTTTCTACTTCCAGTTGCAAGAAGCTCTGTATCATTTAACCAGTGACCAGGGCTGGGTTTCCCGAAACCTTCTTAACGCTACGTCGTTCTTAAGTTACACCTTAAGCTGTACCTTATCGTTAATACGTGTTTCCCGAAACCTTCTTAGTTAAGTATACCTTCTGTAAGTCATACGTTCGGAAGGTTGGTCTGGACCACTCTTAGCTTTACCTTATCACTGTTGCAGGTCTATATGAAAATAATTCTGACGTTTTAATACACACAGACAGTGTTCATTTAGGCTAATTCAAGTGTTTTCATGCAAAGAATAAAATTGTCAATCACACTGATTGTTGTTAGAATTTTAATTACATTATTATTATATATTACATTATTAATTTAATAAAAGAGCGCTTTTAAAGGCCAGTGAAAGCATAGGCTACTGTCAGTTAAGTTCTATTCGGACGCTAATATTGTTTCTCATGGGCTCGTCCGGTATTTTAAACATTTACAGGGGTAAGTCGGTGATTTTAGTGCCGTCCGAATCCATAATATCAGTGTTTTTTTCTCACCCAACTCGCGTAAAAATCCCTGGCCAAATTATACCAACAGGTCGTGTGGTAATTTAATTGCCGTCTGAATCCACATCTCTGAGTTTACAACAAGAGATTCAAAATTCACTGTTTAAATCCTTTTTGATCACCGCCGAGCACCGTACGTAAGATGTAAACTTTTATTACTGAAATGCTGGAAAGTATTTACAAGAACAATTTTTCATCGCAGCTCCACCTCAGCAAACAAAAATGGGAAAGAGATGAAAGCACGTACAATTTTTGAAATGGTTATTGTGGCAGCAATATATGATACAATTTTAAAATATGTAGGCTAGGCTATTATAGGCTATTATAGTTTGGGTTATTTTTTATAATATCCAATAGTCCTAATAAATGTAATTTCAACTATTTCTGAAGTGCTTCTTTTATAAAGAACACCGCTTTCTAGCATAAAGCAGTGAAACAGCGCCTGGACAAGAGAATAATTGATTCTAGAGCCATCGATATCAACCAATTCAGCAGCATCGCCACGGACAGCACCCGGTAACGTCGCCGTAAGAAGGAATATCTTAAGCAGCTTTATAAGGTATAGTTTGGGGTACACGCCTAGTAATGGTATACCTTTAGTTAAGTTATACCTTACGAGTCTTCGTAGCGCTCTAAGAGACAACGTTATCGGGAAACCCAGCCCAGCTCATTAAACCACAGAGAACTGAGGGATGGAGGAGGTTAGGAACCAGTGCAGTGCCAGAAATATTTACCTGGAATGAATATACAATTAAACCACCATGGCTCAGTGTGTGGGAGAGGAGAGAGAGACCTGTCGAAGTTATCGAATGTTGAACTCGTACCTGTATGTAATGATGGGTCATCATGATTACTGTGATGTTCCTGAGACATCATCATCATTAGACATGGCTTGTGCTAAAATACACGATCTGTCCCATGAAGTCGGGAGCTGAAGAAGCTGCTACAGGAGCTGTTTATTTCTGGCTGTTTACAACAGGTAAGCCTGCAGTTTGCTACAAGATACAAACCCCTAATGGTTAGAAAACAAGCTAAATAAACATTTACTACATTGTTTTCAACCCTGGAGCATTTTTATGTCTCCTTAATCTGAAACTCAAAAAATTAGATCTTAGAGTTTCTTCTAATGAGTTGAATGGTGTTTGATTAGGGAGATGTCCAAAATGTGCGGTGTTGACAGAGCTCAGGACCAGGGTTGGGAATGGGAACTACTGATTTAAATGCATATACTCACATAACATGTTAATGTAAATACAATATAGAAGCCATTCTATACAGCAATATTTAATATTGCATTAACACACTTCTTCAAAACGTTCCCTAGTTACCGTCACCTGATGTCCATTTGGTGGTTAATCGTCCATCCACGATTGGCCTTCCATCCACAAAATCATTTGTGTGTCCAGGTCCAAAGCGACTGCTTTTTTGTTTTTTGAAAAATTCGGGACAGTCCCGAAATCTAAGCTGTTGTCCCGAATCCCGAATGCGGCCATAATTGTGCCTAATGTGTGATGTCGGGTTACACAAAGCAAATCATCTCCACAATTATTTAGTTTTCTTATTAATGACCGACAATTTAGTTGTAACAATAATTTTGGCATAAGGCTTATTAGCGTTAGGCTATAGCCTGAAAGGTCTGATTTATGCACTGTTACAACAATCATTGTTTTTTTCTTTTCACAATGACATTTGAGTTCATGATTTTAATGTTGTTGTTTTTTTGGGGTAGACTAAAGACTAATGACAGACTTGATCTTTGAATAAAAATATATTTTATTATGGCTATGTAGTCTAATATCATAGTAGGCCTACTACTAGGTCTAGGGGAGAGTCGGGACAATTGAAACGCGGGACAAATGAACCATTGAGATTTCCTTGAAAACCACTCACATCATGTAGGCTACATCAAATTTCGTTAGCATGTACAGCACGCAATGCCTACCATACCTGCGAAAACATTTCTTCTTAACGTCGTGCTGTTTTGGAGTTAAAGCCACAAAGCTGTTTTTGAGTGCGGTAAGTGAATTCTTTCGCGCTGTACTTTTTTTTACTAACAAGTTGTATTTATTGTTTCATGTGTCACTGTAATAATACGGCAGGTGTATTAGTACTGCAACACACCCTTAAGTGTGCAATATCAGAGTTTTTTAGTTTAAGGGCAAAACAGGTTTAACTGGCAACGTCCCGACAGCGATAGGAAAACCGCTGTTAATGTAAGATATGTTAATGTACAGTTACAGTTAATTCAATGTAAGATGTGTTTTCAATGTTTAATAGTTATTTAACCATATTAACCTACAGAAAGGCTACAGGCTACTGTTCATAGATGGTTGTTTAGCCTATACTGTTCCTAGACTTGTGTTTATTTTAATGGAAATTCATTTTCAATTATGCAACACATGTTATCTCTTTAATAATCATCAATTGCCCAATCTTCAATAAATTTCATTTATCATCTTCCGGTTGACCTCGTTTTCTTCATAACAACAGGCTATTCAACTGGCAAACACTCAATATGACTCAAGGAAGAAATGTAAGAAAATTAATTGTAAACGGATTTGTCTGTCTTCATCAAAATAGCCTATTTGAAAGATTACGCAAAATGAGCATAGGCTTATCGCCTATTGGGCGACAGAACAAAAATGGTTAATATGAGCCTTTAAATTAAGATAAATTACAAGATATGTTTGTAACAATAAGTACATAAGGTACTTGTCAGGTATTGTTCATAAAAACAAGCATTCGATGAATAGTTGCCGTTTAAACTGTTATGTTTCATCCGTCCCACCCTTGTGTTTCAGTCTCCCAGCTCAGGCGGGACGATTGAAACAAAGCACAACTACAGTACCTTTAAAAGTTAATTTTTACTATTTGTACCAAATAACACATGATACAAAGAGAACACATATGTGAGTTGTTGATCACACACTCAAAAAAAAAAAAAAAAAATCTATCTGTAACTTTATCTTAGAAAATGACGTTTATCTGAAAAGTGTTTCAACTGTCCCGGCTCTCCCCAACTACCTGGATTTCACTTATTATAACTCGTTACATATCTCTTTGGACATAAACCAACACATTCATGTCACAAATGACATTTTGAAATCAGTGATTTTATGCACCAGTTCATAAAATCATTAATTTCAAAAGGTCCTTTATTAATTAACACATTTCTAATATGAATATAGACAATAACACTCCTCCAGAGGTAGATGGAGCTCACTGGGATTTTCATGCAAGTAAAACAATAAAAGCGAATCATGTAAATAAATGTAACGTCATTTTGCTGGTTCATTGAGGATGTGCTCAAATATCCACACGGTTGATCTGATGTTTGACCTCCTGATGCTCTTGTAAACGCTGTGATAAACCTCATATTAATGGCCACGGGTTTATAATTGAACATGTATAAATGACTGTGATGTTCAGATTTCCATGTTCTTTAGGCTTTGATGATGGAAGTAAAGCTCTAGATCTGATTCTTCAAAACAACCTGAACATCCTCGATCTTCTAACCGGAGTCATCGCTGTCCTTTCTGTCTTGAGCTGAAGAAAACAACACAACATTTCATTTCAACTGACGGCCATTTAAAACCGGAGAACTTGTGTGTTTCTGGTTCAAAAACACCAAAATTAAATAGAAAACATTTGAAGTGCAAATGGATGAATATGTTTATCTTTAGTTGAAATGAACTGAAACATTACTGAGGTTTGGCAGTGAAATGTCCTTGGATCTGCAGCGTCCTGAAACACAGAATAACAGCATTATAATATCTTCATAATCAGCACAGATATTGGCAACCATTTGAGTAGTTACAGTATGTTTCATGAAATGTAATTTGAAGGAGAGACTATTAACATTACTTGGCAGTGGCAACAGCAGGGCATTCTGGGTAATGGTGTTCTGATCTGTGTCTTCTCTCTCCATGGCTGGAAGAACACATCTATAGTTTCATATCTGTGTTTCTGACAGACTAAAACTACAAAACACAAGAAAGTCTCAACTCACCGAAGTCAGGCAGAGAGAAGTTCTTGGAGCCCATCGCACCTATAAAAGTGATGAAGGACACGTTGAGTGAGTGAGATGAAGAATCAGCGTCAGATAAGAGATGAATTCAGATGTTCTGACCTCGAGCTGCTGCTGGAGTCGCTTCAGTTTCACACAGACTGAGTGTCATGAACCTCCTCAGCTGAAGGAGAACGAGAGGAGCCATTAATGAAACAGTGTGTGTGTGTGTGTGTGTGTGTTCAGGACCTACTGTGAACCTCCTCAGCTGAAAGAGAACGAGAGGAGCCATTAATGAAACAGTGTGTGTGTGTGTGTGTGTGTGCAGGGTTTTTCCTGGGTCAAAATTGGTCTTCGGTGGTGGCTCACCGACATGGTCATCCACACACAGCAAAGAGTACCCTAGTACCCACATGATCCGCAAGCCCAATATTGACAATTCATGTTAAATTTAAAATAAATACAAAGAAACAGTTTGTGATTTTTTTTCTTATCCTATTTATTCATGAAAAAACTATCACTGTCAGGCTAGATAGTAAAAGAAAGCGATTACAACTTATTTTATATCTATACCTTGATGTTTGTTTCTTTTGTTCCTCGTTGTTAATATTTGGTTGTTCATTCTTTTTATTTTATTTTTTTGGGGGGCCATCATTTTCTTCCAGACTGTGGCTGATAATTATTCAATTTTAAACCTCTTCCAAATTATATATAGACTATGCAATTATCAGACACAGATATTACCTGTCACTCTCACTGTCATCCTTTCTTGCCCTCTTTGCAAAAAAAGCTGTGATTTTTCCACGACTGGCTTTCATTGTTTTGAAAGATGGTGGGCGATATGGCAAAAATATCATATAAAGATTTTTTTCAGGAAAATCACGATTCACGATTTTATCACGATTCTTTTTATGTTGGTTTTACTATTTTGTGACTTAGCATTACAGCCAAACTAATGTCCATATTTTAAAAACAAAGCCTTAGGTAACAAAATATAAAAATAAAAAAAGGCAGACAGGGGCAAAGATAAAAATATTTGTCATTATTTTCTTTGTTATTAAATATTAAGATCAAAGATACACATTACACATACACAACTTAATATACAAATTAAATAAACAGTGCTTTGTTTTCAGCTATAGGTGTATTTAACAGTAGCATTGAAGAAAGTAATTAAATGAACAAATATGAAAATAAAACAAAACATAGACTTCACTGTATAAATTAAACATTGATACTTATTAAAGCTACTATTAAAGTTATCAGTCAAGAGCATTGAGTGATTTTCTCTTTGCATTTTGTTGTCTTATTAACATTAAAGGGATAGTTCTCCTAAAAATTCAAATTATCATAATTTACTCTCTCAAGTTGTTTTAAACTCGAATAAGTTTCTTTCTTCTGTTGAAAATAAAAGTTATTTGGAAGATTGTGGGTGACCAAACAGTTGATGTACCCCAGTGACTTCCATAGTATATTCTCCTGTAGGATGGTATCGAAGTCAAATGGGGACTAGCTACTTTTTGGATAGCCACATTTTTCAAAATATTAATATTAGAAAAATATTAGAAAATATTAGAAGGAAATTAATAGAGGATTGGAACAACATTAGAGTGCGTAAATGATGAGATAATTTTAATTTTTGGGTGAACTATCCCTTTAAGGACAAGCGGCAGCGTGTTTACTATAACTACTGTCTCTTTAAGAGTTGCGCGCGACGCGTCTAATATACACGCATTTGACAAGCAGATTTTCTCTCAATTTTCTCAAGTTTGCTTTCACTTTAGACATAACCGACTTTATGTAAACCTTGTGTGTAGTATAAGCACAATAAGACTCGAAAGATAACTTAGTCCAGTATCCAGGCGCTGGTAGACAGGCTTTAGTGCATGTGAGCTTCACATACGCGCTGAGAAACGCACACGTTAGAACAGCGCATCAGCACGCGAATTAAAATGTTTAACCGACAAGGCATTAAAGCACATGCAAATTATGAACTGCAGTGTCCCGTTCCGTTGTTAACATTTTATGTGAATATACGTCGCGTTGTTCAGTATGTTGGGACAGAGGCGCCAGAACAGATATAATGCTCGATTCTACGATATTTTTTCAAAAGCAGTGTAGACATTTTAATCGTCCACGATCAAAAATCGTCATATCGCACACCCCTAAACCACTTCAAACTGGATAGATTTATTTATTTATTTTTGCGTTTATTTAAAGTTATGTCAGCTGCATGTGCGGAATGCCTGTCACATAAGTTGTAAGAGAAGATAAGGCAACTTTTTTTTGACTGCAATTCACACACAGCGCTAATTCAGCAAAAATATTCTCCGAGTGCACCACGTGAAACATGGATTCGGTCTTCCGACCTTTAGGATCAGTTGATTTTGATGCGAGGGAGAGAGCAAAGACAGAACTGAAGACGGAGAGTGCGCGCGCGGGGGTGGGGCGCTGTGATCGTTCTCTCCGTCACTCCGCTTCACTCACAAAACCCAATTACAGATCAAATAAGGCTTTGGCGGGACAAAAAATCGTTTTGGCGGCCGCCAAAAAAATTTCAATGTAGGAAAAACCCTGGTGTGTGTGTGTGTGTGTGTTCAGGACCTACTGTGAACCTCCTCAGCTGAAAGAGAACGAGAGGAGCCATTAATGAAACAGTGTGTGTGGGTGTATGTGTGAGTGTGTGTGTGTGTGTTCAGGACCTACTGCGAACCTCCTCAGCTGAAAGAGAACGAGAGGAACCATTAATGAAACAGTGTGTGTGTGTGTGTGTGTGTGTGTGTGTGTAGGACCTACAGTGAACCTCCTCCACACTGGGATCTGTGGGGTTTTCTTCTTCTTCTGGATCAGTGTTTAAAGCAGCTGCACATCTTTCTGGTCCTGATGAAGTTCAGAATGAATAAAATGATGGTTATTAAACATGTTCATGCATTTAGTTATCAGCTGTACAGTGACAGGAGCTTTTTAACAATTCAGACTCACTCATTTCCTCCCACAGTTCTGGCTCCATTTCCCATGTTTGCAAGGATACACATTCATCTAAAATAACGATTATTAACACAGTCAGTTTCCTCATATCATCTCATGTCACTTCAGTTTATGATCAGAGAGATCTGTGTAAAGATTTCAGAAGATTTACTTTTATACGAAGAATGATTTAATAAAATTATGTTGTATGTGAACGGGTCATTTTGATGCAGTTTTTTTTCTTCTTAATGATATGTTGATTTTTATGCTAAATAAATTGACCAAATAAAGAAAGTAAATATTAGTGCATGTGAACTCACATATTTCATCATAACCTGAGAGAGAGAGAGAGAAAGAGACAGAGAGAGAGAGAGAGAAAGAGACAGAGAGAGAGAGAGAGAGATTTTTTATTACAATTTACAAAAAACACTATTACAAACTGCCAAGCAACACCATTGATATTAAAAACAAAAACTTAAAAGAAAGAAAACAACAACTCTTCTTCAACAATTTCACAAAGGATCTTATTTAAACACCATATTACCTCAAAAGATAAAAGATCATGCATTAATCTATAATAATGATAATCAATCAAAGTCCTAGATTTGACTAATTTTACAAAAATTGCTGCCAAACTGTTACAAACATTTTGCTCAATTTTTTCTTTTCTTGTGGTATAAATCACCATTTTTGCTTGACCTAACAAGAAATTTAACAATTGACACAGATGACGAAGTTTTTTCACATATTTAAACCCACAAATAAACACTTTCAGTGAAAACACCACATCAAAAGAAGAAAAAAGTTTTTTCAAGTTATCAAATAAAGGTTTTAACCTCACACAGTGCATAAACGCATGAAAAATAGTCTCTTTTTCCAAACGAAAAGGGCAACCTTCAGTCACTAATTTATCAAGGAGACAAATGCATTTACTGCAACAGCACCATGTAACTCTCCACTGTAAATCCCCAGTGTTTCTGACTAATGATGACTTGTTTTACAAGGCTCTCCATTCTGGTTTTTCATTAACCACAAGATTGAGTAAATTTCGCCATGGTGTATCACACTTGTTGTCTAAAGATTTCTTATTAAAAGCTTTTACACAAACCTTGTACAGTTCTTTTCCACGTGCAACATCTGAACCCACAATCATTACTTCTTTACAATCTAAAAACATACTGTTGTGTTCTCCCAAAATGGGAGATATACCCAACTTCGGAAAAGGGTCTTTACAATCAGGATTTATTAACCCCTTTGAGTATTGATCCAACAGTTCTGTCTCTTCCTCGGTAAGAGCCAATCTCCATTTTTCAAGTGCTTTTGCTACTATACGGCATGTTTTGAGTCCCAAATACTCAGCAATCGTGGTCACGTTCTTAAAAGCAGATCCCGCTATTTGATGTAAATGATCAATTACTGTCAACTTGGCATTACACAAAGTCCTTTCTGGTATGAGGAAGTCCAAACGTGAGCCACAGACCAAAGGTTCTTGAAGTAACCAAAACAGAGAAGCAACATTGCTTTCCCTATTTTTCTTAAATAGAGACCAGTTGCGATAAAAAACTGGAGAATTAGATTTGAGAGTCCAACCAGAATAAAAAGGTGTCCAGTCCAAGCTCTTCAATATTCTGAAGAATTGCACAGGCAAGCTCCCATCCAACTCGACTCTGAAGAGCACTGTAAAATTCTTTGTAAAATTTTATAAAAAGATTTATAAAATTCAGTTGTAATGCCATCAATACCTGATGCTTTTCCATTTTCCATTTTTAAGGGCATTTTCAAGCTCAACTAAACGCAAAATTTTACTAATTTCCTCATTTGCAATTTTAGTTACCTGTGGAAAATATTTTAAAAAATCCAAATGACCATCTTGTTCTTCTGAAATTTAACTTTTGTCCAAATCTTTATAAAAATGTACAGCTCTTTTTCTAATATCTGAGGGATTTGTCAATACAAACCCTTTTTTCCGACCGCAAGGCATGAATAAACTTTTTCTGACCATTCTTTTTTTCTAAACTGAAAAAGAATTTTGAAGGAGCATCCATTAATTCTACACTTTGGAAACGTGATCTAATGATAGTACCTTTTGTTGTACAACCTAGCATATCGGCTAACAAATTATTATTTATATAGGTGGCATCTTTTGTGGACTCTGCAAGCTCCTGTAGCTTCATCAACTCTTCTTTAACACACTCATTGAGCTATTTATGTCTCTTGTGGCGTTGTGAGTGTATTGTTGACACAACTGTTTGATTTGTGTCTTCACAAAATCCCACCACTGCTGCAAAGTTAAGAAAGAAGCTTTCATAGATTTAGCATTTGTCCAAAACGCTTTAAAAACTTCTCTAAAAAAGTGTCACATAATAAATTATTGTTAAAATGCCAAAAAGCACTTTTTGATTTCACAAAACGTTTTGCTACAACACATTTTATCAAGCTGTGATCAATAGACAAGCAATTCCCGCACACTATCGTAACTTGCAAAGAAGTAATATTTATTCACACAACGTTTCGGTCACACGACCTTCATCAGGAGTATACAAATGTTCAAATTCATCTCTTTTAAGATAAACACATGACTAACTAACAAAGTTCCATCTGTAAACAATTAAGCTCATTAGTATAAAATTAGCATCACATCATAAACAGTTACAGACTATGATAGTTACAACAATCAATAAAGATCTCCCTGTAAGTTAACAAGATCATCTAAAACACATGATCAACACATCGTCATCAAACAGCATCAAAATGTTACAACAATCAGTCAGGCTCCACAGCCACTTAAACTCTTTGTGAATACATAGTAGAAACAGCACATCATTCAAATTGTTACAACAAACAGTCAGGCTCCATGGCCACTCAAACTCATTGTGAATACATAGTAGAGACAACATCACATCATTCAAAACAAATACATCACTATAACATTACATGAAATGGTGCTTCATCGTTCATACCCATAGGTGATAAAGTCTGAAGGGTGTAAATCCAGAACAGTTCGCGTCTCTGTAGAAGTAATTCAATATCTCCACCTCTAGGTGGCAAAGTTACTTTCTCGATCCCACAGAAACGTAAAGAGGTAACATCGTGATTCAAATTTAAAAAGTGTACCGCAACTGGATAATTCATATCTTTTCTTCTGATCGAACTCTTATGTTCACTAATCCTTTGTTTCAATTGACGTGACGTTTTTCCCACATAGCCTATACCACAAGGACAACGTATCAAGTACACAACATGAGTGGAAACACAAGTAATCACAGATTTGATGCTATATTTTTTACCAGTTCTAGGATGACAAAAAAATGATGTTTTAAAAGTATTATTACATTGAGCACAATTCCCACAACGATAATTGCCCTTCTGTATAGGACTGAGTAAACTCTGAGATGCACGAGGACTAACACTTTGAAAACGAGCTTGTACCAAGCTATCTTTTAAATTCCTGGCACGTTTATATACAATCAAAGGAGGATGTCTAAAAATATCGTTCAACTCCGGATCAGAAGACAATAAATGCCAGTATTTTTTAAAAATTGATTTTATCATGTAGGATTTAGGTGAATGTGTTGTAATACAAGCAAAAGAATACTTTCTTGTTTTCTTTGTCTTCTTTTTTAGCAATTCGGACCGTGTCTTTTTAAAAGCTGTATCGTATCCTTCTTCGACCCAATCCAAAGGATAACCTCTGTTCAAAAATTTATTTTTCATGATTTTCGATTTCTCAATAAAGTCGGAATCAGAATGACAAATCCTCCTCAATCTGTAGAACTGACTCTTAGGTAGCCCTTTTTTTAAAAAAGTCGGATGAAAACTGGTAGCAAGTAAAAGTGTGTTACGATCAGTCTCTTTTGTAAACAAAGTTGTAGTCAAAATGCCTTCGTTCTTCTGTACCCACATATCAAGGAAGTGTACTCTAGACGAATTAATTTCGGAAGTAAATTCTAAGTCGTCAACCAAGTTATTCAGATATGTCACAAATTCTCGAGCCTCATCGTGATCACCTAAAAAAATACAAAATATATCGTCAATGTATCTATACCACTTGATGATCTGTGAATAGAAAGGATTCTTGTCTGTATTCAATATATAACTCTCCTCAAAAAAACCCATAAATAAATTGGCATAGTTAGGGGCAAAATTCGAGCCCATTGCTGTCCCACTTATCTGAAGAAAAAAATCCATATCGAAACAAAAATAATTATATTTCAAAAGGTACGAAGCCATCTCGACGATAAAGTCTGATGGTGGATTAGAGTCCTCGCGTAACAAAAGATAATGTCTAAGTGCATTAAGTCCTTTTTCATGTGAGATGTTAGTATATAAACTCGTTATGTCCAAAGTTAATAATAAAGAAAAATCCGGTAAATCATACACCTCAGAAATCTTATTGATAAAATCGGTAGAGTCTCGAATGTAAGATGGTAACGAATAAACAAAAGGTTTAATAAAAAAATCAACATACTGAGATAAAGGAGATAAGAGGGAATTAGTCTGTGCCACAATCGGACGACCTGGAGGATCAATAAGTCTCTTATGAATTTTAGGAAGAGTGTAAAAGACAGGTCTAATCGGATGTTGACAATACAAGAATTTAAATTCTGATTGAGATATCCAACCCTCTGTTTTAGCATTTGTTAAAAATGACAATATCTCAGATTGATAAGTATTGGTAGGATCACTGGGAAGTTTTTTATAAAACCTAATATTCTGTAATTGTAAAAGAATTTCATCTTGGTATTTTTTCGTATCTTGGACTACAATAGCCCCTCCTTTATCAGCAGGTTTTATAATGATACTTGGGTCGCTTATCAATTCAGTCAAAGCTCTTTGCTCATTCAATGAAAAATTATGAGAGACTTTTTTACTAGACGAGCAAGTCTCCATCACCTCTTTTTCGACCAAACGACAAAAAGTATGAATAGTGTGGTTAGACACATTAGGGCAAAAATTACTTTTAGGTCTAAAAGGTGTCATAGATGAACTCGACTCTGATTTGGAGAAAAAATACCGTAGTTTCATCTGTCTAAAACATTTGAACAAATCCACTTTTAGACCAAAACAATTAACACCACTAGTAGGCACAAAAGATAGTCCTTTAGATAAAACCACAGTTTGATCATCAGATAGTTCCTTTTCAGAAATATTAATTACCGTCTCTTTGAGTAGCTGCGGGTCCACGGTCGTAAATTTCTTTGAGGCTCTTGAACCTCTTCGACATTTCTTCTTTGTAGTCTCCGTGGAGGGGCTCGTCCGTCCAAAAAAGAAGTCGTCGAAGCGTGTGCACTCGAATCACTGTCGATGGTAAACTCACTCTCAGTGGAATCACTCTGTCTATTGAAAAAGGTAGATCCATTTCTTCTTGTACGATTGCGAAATCGAGCCGTAGCTCCAGATGATCCACGGACTGGTGCGTTGGTCTCTCGGGTAACATTGTCTCTTATGTCAGGCATATCCCATGGGTAAACTTCATTCCGAAGGTAATCCTCTGTATCTCGTTTGTATTTCTTCAGCTTGATTTCTTTCAAATAATCTCGGTATTTCTCAGTAGACAACTTGATCGAAGAAAGAAAAGAATCAAAGTCAATTTGGGAAATAGATTTGATCTTTTCTTCGAGTAGGACGATTTTTTCGTGGGTCTCATGAACATCAACAGATACTTGTTCCACAATCAGAAGCATCAAGTCCATAGAACACTTGTTAAGAATCTCGCTCCATCTCTTTAAAAACAGTTTGTTTTGTTTGCACAATGTTGGAGGTTTGGGAATTCTCAGACCGCGTGGGATTCTCTTGTTCCTCCAATATTCGCTCAATGTAGAACCATGCATTTTCAGACGCATTTCGTTATGGTACAGTCTTTCAAGTTGCTGAGATTTGAGAACAAAGGAAACATGACTACTTTTCAAGAGATTAATAATTTGACAGACAATTGCGCTAACATATTGGCGTTTACGCAAGAAGATGCGGATAAGATCCTTTTTCCAGAGAAGACCATGGATTTTAACTTATCACATGATGAACACCGGGTGCAACTTGAAAGACTGTACCATAACGAAATGCGTCTGAAAATGCATGGTTCTACATTGAGCGAATATTGGAGGAACAAGAGAATCCCACGCGGTCTGAGAATTCCCAAACCTCCAACATTGTGCAAACAAAACAAACTGTTTTTAAAGAGATGGAGCGAGATTCTTAACAAGTGTTCTATGGACTTGATGCTTCTGATTGTGGAACAAGTATCTGTTGATGTTCATGAGACCCACGAAAAAATCGTCCTACTCGAAGAAAAGATCAAATCTATTTCCCAAATTGACTTTGATTCTTTTCTTTCTTCGATCAAGTTGTCTACTGAGAAATACCGAGATTATTTGAAAGAAATCAAGCTGAAGAAATACAAACGAGATACAGAGGATTACCTTCGGAATGAAGTTTACCCATGGGATATGCCTGACATAAGAGACAATGTTACCCGAGAGACCAACGCACCAGTCCGTGGATCATCTGGAGCTACGGCTCGATTTCGCAATCGTACAAGAAGAAATGGATCTACCTTTTTCAATAGACAGAGTGATTCCACTGAGAGTGAGTTTACCATCGACAGTGATTCGAGTGCACACGCTTCGACGACTTCTTTTTTGGACGGACGAGCCCCTCCACGGAGACTACAAAGAAGAAATGTCGAAGAGGTTCAAGAGCCTCAAAGAAATTTACGACCGTGGACCCGCAGCTACTCAAAGAGACGGTAATTAATATTTCTGAAAAGGAACTATCTGATGATCAAACTGTGGTTTTATCTAAAGGACTATCTTTTGTGCCTACTAGTGGTGTTAATTGTTTTGGTCTAAAAGTGGATTTGTTCAAATGTTTTAGACAGATGAAACTACGGTATTTTTTCTCCAAATCAGAGTCGAGTTCATCTATGACACCTTTTAGACCTAAAAGTAATTTTTGCCCTAATGTGTCTAACCACACTATTCACACTTTTTGTCGTTTGGTCGAAAAAGAGGTGATGGAGACTTGCTCGTCTAGTAAAAAAGTCTCTCATAATTTTTCATTGAATGAGCAAAGAGCTTTGACTGAATTGATAAGCGACCCAAGTATCATTATAAAACCTGCTGATAAAGGAGGGGCTATTGTAGTCCAAGATACGAAAAAATACCAAGATGAAATTCTTTTACAATTACAGAATATTAGGTTTTATAAAAAACTTCCCAGTGATCCTACCAATACTTATCAATCTGAGATATTGTCATTTTTAACAAATGCTAAAACAGAGGGTTGGATATCTCAATCAGAATTTAAATTCTTGTATTGTCAACATCCGATTAGACCTGTCTTTTACACTCTTCCTAAAATTCATAAGAGACTTATTGATCCTCCAGGTCGTCCGATTGTGGCACAGACTAATTCCCTCTTATCTCCTTTATCTCAGTATGTTGATTTTTTTATTAAACCTTTTGTTTATTCGTTACCATCTTACATTCGAGACTCTACCGATTTTATCAATAAGATTTCTGAGGTGTATGATTTACCGGATTTTTCTTTATTATTAACTTTGGACATAACGAGTTTATATACTAACATCTCACATGAAAAAGGACTTAATGCACTTAGACATTATCTTTTGTTACGCGAGGACTCTAATCCACCATCAGACTTTATCGTCGAGATGGCTTCGTACCTTTTGAAATATAATTATTTTTGTTTCGATATGGATTTTTTTCTTCAGATAAGTGGGACAGCAATGGGCTCGAATTTTGCCCCTAACTATGCCAATTTATTTATGGGTTTTTTTGAGGAGAGTTATATATTGAATACAGACAAGAATCCTTTCTATTCACAGATCATCAAGTGGTATAGATACATTGACGATATATTTTGTATTTTTTTAGGTGATCACGATGAGGCTCGAGAATTTGTGACATATCTGAATAACTTGGTTGACGACTTAGAATTTACTTCCGAAATTAATTCGTCTAGAGTACACTTCCTTGATATGTGGGTACAGAAGAACGAAGGCATTTTGACTACAACTTTGTTTACAAAAGAGACTGATCGTAACACACTTTTACTTGCTACCAGTTTTCATCCGACTTTTTTAAAAAAAGGGCTACCTAAGAGTCAGTTCTACAGATTGAGGAGGATTTGTCATTCTGATTCCGACTTTATTGAGAAATCGAAAATCATGAAAAATAAATTTTTGAACAGAGGTTATCCTTTGGATTGGGTCGAAGAAGGATACGATACAGCTTTTAAAAAGACACGGTCCGAATTGCTAAAAAAGAAGACAAAGAAAACAAGAAAGTATTCTTTTGCTTGTATTACAACACATTCACCTAAATCCTACATGATAAAATCAATTTTTAAAAAATACTGGCATTTATTGTCTTCTGATCCGGAGTTGAACGATATTTTTAGACATCCTCCTTTGATTGTATATAAACGTGCCAGGAATTTAAAAGATAGCTTGGTACAAGCTCGTTTTCAAAGTGTTAGTCCTCGTGCATCTCAGAGTTTACTCAGTCCTATACAGAAGGGCAATTATCGTTGTGGGAATTGTGCTCAATGTAATAATACTTTTAAAACATCATTTTTTTGTCATCCTAGAACTGGTAAAAAATATAGCATCAAATCTGTGATTACTTGTGTTTCCACTCATGTTGTGTACTTGATACGTTGTCCTTGTGGTATAGGCTATGTGGGAAAAACGTCACGTCAATTGAAACAAAGGATTAGTGAACATAAGAGTTCGATCAGAAGAAAAGATATGAATTATCCAGTTGCGGTACACTTTTTAAATTTGAATCACGATGTTACCTCTTTACGTTTCTGTGGGATCGAGAAAGTAACTTTGCCACCTAGAGGTGGAGATATTGAATTACTTCTACAGAGACGCGAACTGTTCTGGATTTACACCCTTCAGACTTTATCACCTATGGGTATGAACGATGAAGCACCATTTCATGTAATGTTATAGTGATGTATTTGTTTTGAATGATGTGATGTTGTCTCTACTATGTATTCACAATGAGTTTGAGTGGCCATGGAGCCTGACTGTTTGTTGTAACAATTTGAATGATGTGCTGTTTCTACTATGTATTCACAAAGAGTTTAAGTGGCTGTGGAGCCTGACTGATTGTTGTAACATTTTGATGCTGTTTGATGACGATGTGTTGATCATGTGTTTTAGATGATCTTGTTAACTTACAGGGAGATCTTTATTGATTGTTGTAACTATCATAGTCTGTAACTGTTTATGATGTGATGCTAATTTTATACTAATGAGCTTAATTGTTTACAGATGGAACTTTGTTAGTTAGTCATGTGTTTATCTTAAAAGAGATGAATTTGAACATTTGTATACTCCTGATGAAGGTCGTGTGACCGAAACGTTGTGTGAATAAATATTACTTCTTTGCAAGTTACGATAGTGTGCGGGAATTGCTTGTCTATTGAAACGATCCACCTGGTCTTATTATCCTACGCACCTATTACCTGCAGGTGTGCGATGGAGCTTGTTTACTAATCAAGCTGTGATCAGAAAGACAAACCGGACTAATTGAACATTCACTATGGGTCTCTTGTACAAACAGCACATAAAATGTTCTTGTGTTTCATTAATTCAAATACTTGAGCTCTCTTCTTAAAATCCCTTGCTCCGTTAACATTCAAGGAAGCAAGATTTATTTCCCCCATAAAGGATAAAAAAGAGAGCAAAAGAAATAATAAAGCCATAAAAGATGCATCAATTTATCCATTCCGGCTGGTTTCACTGGGCCCACCTAGTGAAACAACTTTCATTTCTAAAAATCTTTACCTTCTCAATGAACTGTATTATGTCTGGGAAATACTCCTCTAATTTGACCCTTTTCACATTTTTCATCGTTTTCAAAAAGGACTTAATATCTCCAACTGTATACGTACAGCTAGAGAAACCACTTTGGGGCAGACTAGCAGTGACACTATACATTCTGAAATGTTGCTTTTGCTCTCAGTGTCAGTCTGGCTCATGTGAATACCATCTGTTCTTTTTGCTTTTTTATCAGCAGGGCAACAACTCCCTTTTTGGGGGATTTAAAAAAACACAGAACCCCCATCCTCTGGGTTTACCCTAGCCTCATCTTCATTATGACTAACATCATCTGAATCACATTTTGCTTGTACTCCTCTGGGAACTTATGACCTCTTCTTCCTCAGCTACAGCTACACTGACTTCCTCAACAATTTATTTTTCTATAATCTCAGAAACATTCTCCACCATTGTTGGAGCAACCGACACCCTGCTTGGAGCCCGCATCTCCTCAACAACTGGGGCGATTTCACCCTGCACTTCAATTACATTTTCTGAAGCAACAGTTGATGCAGTTTTATTTATGTTATCCTCTCTTTTTGGACAAGCACGAATCAGGTGTTCATTTTCACCGCAACCAAAGCACCTCATTGTATTAGTAGTGGCATATATCACATAATTAAATTCTTCATGCTGAAAATTTAGAGTCAGATCAAGTTCCTCAACGTTATCTTTCAATACAATGTAAACATAACGCCTGAAAGACACCACATGTTTCAACAAAGATGACTTACTTCCAATTGGAATCATTTTAATTGGAGAGACCAGTTTTCCATACCTAGCGAGCATTCCAACTAAAACTTCATTCTTGATAAACGGCGGCAAATTTACTCTCTTAGACGGCATAGAAAGAGGCAACACTGAGGTCGATTTTCACACCATGACGCCTCACCAATATTACCTAAACCTTAATATAAATGACTAAAAACAATTACTAAAGATAGAAAAGGGTAGAAACGCCATCACACACTCTCCATCCACACACCTCATTCACTTAAAGGGGTCATATAATGGTACATGCACTTTTACAAGTTGATTGTACTGAAATGTGTGTTGGCAGTGCCTGTACACAACCATCATAAAATGATAAAAATCCATCCAGTGTTTTTTTTTTTAATCTTCTTATATGTTTTCCCCCCTCTCAAATCAAGCCGTTCGATTTTGTGACGTCACAAAATCGACGCCCCTCCCACGATTGTTGATTGACAGCAGCTTTTCAACACAGACCCGCCCTCGCTCGTGAGCGAGCTGTCAATCATAGTCCGCGCGGACCGGCGCGGCCATTGTTGATACGCTGGAGCACTGTCTATGAGCAGAATGGCGTCTAAGTGATTGTGGTGTTCTATTCAATCCGAACCGCTGAAGACGCAGTGGCTGAGTTTGTTTTCGAAGGGAATATTCCCCACGATCAATGTCAATGCTTTCATGTTTGCGCGAATCATTTCATACACCAGACTGCTTTATAAACGAGGGTCAGTAATGTTATAAAGCTGGTTTTGCTAAGAAGCTGCTCCTGAAAAAAGAATCGGTTCCAACTATTCATGTTCCTGCTGAACCTCCAGAAGAACTGAAGTGAGTGTAGGGCTGGGACGGTATGGATTTTTTCTTACCGCGGTTGAAAAGCAAGAAATTCCCGCGGTATTGCGGTAAACCGCTTTAAACCTCAACCCCCCTCCCCACCCTCCCCCAGTTTTTTTTTCTGCGACGTTGCGGCTGGAACAACAAACAAAGTGTGGCAATGATAATCTCAGGTAGTGTTTATGTGCTTTATTTAATGTTAAAAGCATGCAATGTGACTTTGAATATCGTTTAGTGCTCCAGCTTTGTAGCTGTAAAAGCAACAATGGATAATTCACCTCAGATCTTGAAATTAAACAAATGGAAACAAGAACGTTCAAACTGTGAACAAGTGTATTCTTTGACAAATATTGTTTTAGTAACTCATAGCCTATGTATTTTTAATAATGTTTAAATGGTGTAATATTTGTGAATTTGATTATGTAGCCTACTTATCCATTTTCTTGCAAGTGCCATCAAGATTACTCTCTGGTGCTGTGAGTGTGCACTTGCCGCGACTCCGCGAGGGTTGACAAATGCGGTCTTCACGTGAGAGAATTGTTAAATAAGCACTTGTAATTTAAAGCTGAGGTCCTGCTTTTACTTTTTTTTTATTTACGGTGCGGCTTGGACGTGGCGTCCGTCGAAAATAGACTAGGCGCCTATCTTTAGCGAAGCGGCGCGGAGAGACGCTTCTGAAACGCGCCGCGTCGTGGCTGTTGTAAACACAAGCATTGACTAGAGTGGGCGCGATCAGCTCCGGTAGCCGCGTCGCAGCCGTAACGCGCCACAGAGTGTAAATAAGGGGTTATAGTCAATAGCCTACGAATGGAATGTTATTATGTGTCATGGAACAACTTGCGAACTTGCGAAAGGTCGGATTTGCTCCATCTTTTGATAAGTTTTGTTTAGAAAACCTTGAATCCTTGTAAGACACAATGTTATTAGACACAATCCATGTCATTAGAATCAATGAATCCATGTCATTAGACACAACGTGAACACATGAAGGCCAGTGTTTATTTTTTTCTTTTTTCTTTTTTTTCTTTTTTTTTTGCGGTGATGACGGTGACGAGCTCAGACCCGCGGTAGGCGTCACGTGACCGCGGCATTGCGGTAATGCGGTAACCGTCCCAGCCCTAAGTGAGTGTAACGTTTTATTAACCTTTATTAATATTTATATTAATCTTTGCAAATCGCTTGCTGTACGCTTCACGATGAATGCGACTGTTTACACTCAGGGTACATTACGGCATGTTTTCTATGTACGACGTTCTCAATATAATTCATAATCCCACGTTTATAATGAACAACGCGTTATGGTTATTGTGTTATTGTGTTACAAATGGTGTACGCACAGAACAGAGGGGCGGGGTGAGCAAAGCTCATTATCATTTAAAGACACATGCACTGAAACGGCGTGCTGAAAACAGAGCTGTTTTTGACCAGGTAAAATTTGTGTTTTCTTACAATACTAATGAGAATTTTTAATTAAAGTATATTACAAACTTTTAATTTAGACCCTAAATAAACATATTAGCTTGTACAAAAATGGCATTATATGACCCCTTTAACGCATGCTCAGAGAGAGTGAGAGAGAGAGAGAAAGAGAGAGAGAGAGAGCACTCCGGTTGAAAGTACAGTAAATTAATTATTTCAAAACAAATGAATGTAAATAATTCAGAGATTATGATTTGTGTTCATAAATATTAACACATACAGTCTCTTCATTTATATATATAATATATATATATATAATAGAATAATAGAATAGTATTCTGTGCCAATATATATATATATATATATATATATATATATATATATATATATATACACAGTATATATTGGCACAGAATACTATTCTATTATTCTAGCAGCTGCACATCTTTCTGGTCCTGATGAAGTTCAGAATGAATTAAATTATGGTTATTAAACATGTTCATGCATTTAGTCATCAGCTGTACAGTGACAGGAGCTTTTTAACAATTCAGACTCACTCATTTCCTCCAACAGTTCTGATTCCATTTTCCATGTTTGGAAGTATCGCCCTTCATCTGAAAAAACTAATATTAACACAGTCAGTTTCCTCATATCATCTCATGTCACTTCAGTTTATGATCAGAGAGATCTGTGTAAACATTTCAGAAGATTTTCTTTTGTACGAAGAATGATTTAATGAAATGATGTTGTACAGGTATGTGAACAGGTCGTTTTGATGTAGTTTGCTTTCTTAATGATATGTTGATTTTTATGCTGAATAAATTGAACAAGTAAATATTAGTGAATGTGAACTCACATCTTCGCACAAGAGCTAAGAGAGCGAGAAAGAGAGAGAGAGAGAGAGAGAGAGAAAGAGAAAAAACATGTCAGCACTTCAGATGAAAGTACAGTAGAGAATTAATTATTATTTCAGAACAAATTAATGTAAATAATTCAGAGATTATGATTTGTGCTTGTGCAACATATACATGCATATATATTAATATATATTATATATATATATACAGCGGGGGAAATAAGTATTGAACACGTCACCATTTTTCTCAGTAAATATATTTCCAAAGGTGCTATTGACATGAAATTTTCACCAGATGTTGATAACAATCCAATGAATCAGTACATGCAAAGAAACCAAAACAAATAAGCTCAGAAATTAAGTTATGTGTAATAATGTGAAATGACACAGGGAAAAAGTATTGAACACATGAAGAAAGGGAGGCGCAAAAAGGCACTGAAAGCCAAGACAACTGCTGAAAACTTACAGTAATTAAAAAGCAATCCAGCCCCCTGTCCGTGCAAATTAATAACAGCTGGTTCAGTCCCAACGTATGGCCTACAAAAAGGTCTCATTGCCAAGGTGTCACACAAGACACATCTCATGATGGGTAAAAGCAAAGAGCTGTCTCAAGACCTTCGCAACCTAATTGTTCCAACACATAATGATGGCATTGGTTATAGGTGCCATTCTAAGCTTCTGAATGGTCCAGTGAGCACTTTTGGGGCCATAATACGGAAGTGGAAAGACAATCATTTCACCATAAATTTGCCTCGACCAGTGCTCCTCGCAAGATTTCTGATAGAGGAGTGAAAAGAATAATCAGAAGAGTTGTCCAAGAGCCAAGGATCACTTGTGGAGAGCTTCAAAAAGACCTGCAGATAGCAGGTACTGTTGTCTCAAAGAAAACAGTAAGTAATGCACTCCACCGCCATGGCCTGTATGCACGCTCACCACACAAGACTCCATTACTGAAAAAAAAGCATGTTGAAGCTCATTTAAAGTTTGCTGCACAACATTTGGAAAAGCCAGGGAAATACTGGGAGAATATAGTGTGGTCACATGAGAGCAAAATTGAACTGTTTGGATACCATAATACACAACATATTTGGAGGAGAAATGGCAGTGCACATTACCCTAAAAAAACCATACACCTTGGTGTTGGCTCTTGGACAACTCTTCTGATTATTCTTTTCACTCCTCTGTCAGAAATCTTGCGAGGAGCACTGGTCAAGGCAAATTTATGGTGAAATGATTGTCTTTCCACTTCCGTATTATGGCCCCAAAAGTGCTCACTGGAACATTCAGAAGCTTAGAATGGCGCCTATAACCAATGCCATCATTATGTTTTGCAACAATTAGGTTGCGAAGGTCTTGAGACAGCTCTTTGCTTTTACCCATCATGAGATGTGTCTTGTGTGACACCTTGGCAATGAGACCTTTTTGTAGGCCATACGTTGGGACTGAACCAGCTGTTATTAATTTGCACGGACAGGGGGCTGGATTGCTTTTTAATTACTAATAGTTTTCAGCAGTTGTCTTGGCTTTCAATGCCTTTTTGCACCTCCCTTTCTTCATGTGTTCAATACTTTTTCCCTGTGTCATTTCACATTATTACACATAACTTAATTTCTGAGCTTATTTGTTACCGCCACAGCGACAGCTTTTGTACCTTTTTTTTCTGAGAGTGTATATATATATATATATATATATATATGTATATATTATTGGCACAGAATACTATTCTATGACTGAATTCTATAATTGTTCTGAAAGCTCTCAAAATGTTTCCCAAAATATACAAATTTTACATACTGTACATGGACTCACCTTCTTCTGATTCTAGATGATCAAAAGACGTGTCTAAAAGATACAGAGAGTAATGTTTAATGACACAGTTCTGTTCTCTGATTCACAACAAGACTGATAACATGAGAGTGTTGCAGAATGTATAAATATATTATAGTGTTTCGACTTGTAGAAGACTCAGACTCACTTAATAATTCTGATAATTCTGGTAATTGTAGGCTTTCATTCTGATGTTTCTGGTGAAATTCTGAAATTATAAATATTAACAGTCATTCTGCGCTTCTATTCATCCTATATAAAGGTCTTACAGGAATAATACTCACTTCGACGTTTAACACATTTTCTCAGCAGATAAAAAACAAGAAGAATGATGGCAAGAACAACTAAAGCAACTATAAATCCAATGAGCACTGGCAGCAGAACACTCGCTTCTGTCACAGAAAAACAAAAAGATTTAGTTCAGTTCTAATGAAGCAAACGAAACAGTAATAATGAAGTGATCTTGTGAAAGCTAGATAAACTCTGATGAATGATCCTGTTACCGCAGCGGATGATGAGCGGTTCAGTCAGAGTCTGGTGCTTCACCACACACTGATACTGGGATCTTTCAGACGGCAGGATCTCCAGGCTCTTCTTCAGCTGAAAGGATCCGTCAGCGTTCGGTCTGATTCCCTCTGAGTTCAGCTGATCATCAGGGAACGGCGTATGATCATGTCTGATCTCCATCTGCACATGTTTAGGGTAGAAGCCTGTGGCCAAACACACCAGCAGAGACGAGACTGAAGATCCAGACGCTTTTACAAGAGTGTGAACACGAGGACGAGCTGCAGGACAGACAATGAAAATAATAAACCTGCATGAAAGAATGCATTCAAATAACAACCCTAGAGATTCTGATGTAAACTCACATTTCATGATGATCTTTCCCTCTCGCTGAAGTTCAGTGAATCTGGTTAATGTTTCCACACATTTCCTCTCCAGGCTGGAAACTGATTCTCTGTCCCAGATGATGTCGTGGTCGAGGACTAAAGGCTTCCAGTGCATTGAGAGGTCAAAGGTCAAGGTCTGGCCATCATAGGCGTATTCATCAGAGCCTTGAAGAAACATTACTGAACCATTAGAGTGACGTTCAACTGCACAGCCGTGCCTCCACTGAAGAACATGAAGATCTAGAGAAACAAACAGAAGATTTACACCAGAAGATAAAATTGTGCTATTATTAAAACTTATCCAGTTCAAAAATATATATTAGTTAATTGCATGTATGAAATACATATAATCTTATTTGGTTGAAGATTAGCCATGTATTATTAATTTATGATTTTTCTCAAAATAAAAATGGTAGCTTTGATACTAAAACATAATTAAAACACTCTAGTAATAAAACTCTAGGCTTGTAAAACAAATCATACTAGTGTAGGCTACTGCATGAATAAAGATATTCATTAAAGGTCCCGTTCTTCGTTATCGCATGTTTCAAACTTTAGTTAGTGTGTAATGTTGTTGTTAGAGTATAAATAATATCTCTAAAATTATAAAGCTCAAAGTTCAATGCCAAGCGAGATATTTTATTTAACAGAAGTCGCCTACATCGAACGGCCGTTTGGACTACATCCCTCTACTTCCTTCTTTAATGACGTCACTAGAACAGTTTTTTGACTAACCTCCGCCCACAGGAATGCTCCCTCAACTCTACCGAAATTCGTTTATGTACTTGCGCACTTCTTATAACTTACTGTGTTTACTCAGCTCGTACGGTGATTTTTTGAAGTAAAACTGACGCTTCATCTTTTGTGTGATGTACAATAAACTTTATTAAACTCATCAGTATATGTTTGATCATCAATCAGACCTGGTCCAAAAAAGCAGACTTGTAGGCTATTAATAAATAATGGATACATACAAGCAGATGACAAATACGTTATATAACCGTAATTAAACTACTAAACTATACCTGTTCCATCTCTATACAGCACTCTGACTCTGTAGGCATTATTGTCCGACTCGAAATGAACACCGTTACTGAGAGTTTCTGATATTATCATCATTCCGTGAGATGAAATTGTCCTGAGAGACTGAGCGCGAGCTCATGAAGCTCCGCCCCCTGGGTCGTCCAGCAGCAGCTTATTTGCATTTAAAGGGCACACACTAAAACAGCGCGTTTTTCTGAGCACCAAAAAATGACCATTTAAACATGCTGTAAAAAATTATCTGTTGGGTATTTTGAGCTGAAACTTCACATACACACTCTGGGGACATCAGAGACTTATTTTACATCTTGTGAAAAGGGACATAATATGGGACCTTTAAAATGCAACTTGATCCAGAGAATTAGTCAATTACAGGCTGATCTCAAATCTACCCTTTCTGTCAAAAATTTTAGAAAAGGCAGTATCCTCACAACTATGTTTCTTTTTAGAGAGAAATTATATCTGCGAGGATTTCCAGTCAGGATTTAGACCGTACCATAGTACTGAGACAGCTCTCATCAGAGTCACAAATGATTTGCTCTTATCATCTGATCGTGGTTGTATATCTCTGTTACTCGATCTTAGTGCTGCATTTGATACTATTGACCACAACATTCTTTTATATAGACTCGAAAATTATGTTGGCATTAGTGGAATTGCATTAGCAAGTTCAGTTTGGAGTACCACAAGTCTCAGTACTAGGACCGTTGCTGTTCACCCTGTACATGCTACCCTTAGGAGATATCATTTGTAAGCATTAGCCGCGTTTCCACTGTCGGGCTTGGGCCGGGCCGTGCTAGTGCGTGCCAGGGCCAGTCGCGTTTCCACTGTCACTTCCGGGGCTTGATCGGGGCTGGGGCCAACGGCCAGGATTTCTGGCCCGTTGAATACCTTGGGCCAAAGCGGGCCAGCTCAGGCTAGAGGAGTGGTTACGAACAGAGGCGGAGTTCACCTGAGTCGGGAGACGATTCTGTCAGCATTAAAGACTTTTAAAATAATTTAACTCGCGTTCATGTTTGAATGCCTTCTGTTTGTGATGCAAAAAAGACTATGCGCGCTAACCATTACCATAGTAAACGCTTGAAGATACGCATAGTAAAAAAACATAGTGAACACTTGAAGAAATCAGACCAATCATAAAGGCTATCACAGTCATGTTTTTATTTTATCTGTCAGTAGCCTACGTCTCGTCTCTTTACACCGGACTATTATAAAATAAAGCAACTTTTTTTTCGGGTGCTTCCTCTGTTTCTCTGACTGAAAATATCTGTATGGGAGTCGAGAGAGTGCTAAAGCTCCTCAGGTCGTATTTTTGGTGGCATATATTTGTAGAAATTATCATTCTTTCTAAATGTGATGTAAATATGTCCTGTAACTACCAGATAAACAGAAACAGACGCGACTGAAGAAGTAAGTGTGTCCTCTACCTCCTCTTTCTTTTTTGAAATAGACCTAACGGTAATTTATTTCTGAGTGACTAATGTGCAATTTTGACATAAATTAATTCATTATGATCAGTGTATCACTTTTTATTGTAAACCTGTGGTAAAACATCGATGCTTGGGTTTTAAATATTCAAGTAAACAACAAAAATGCCAGCAAACGGACGCTTTTATCATGTTTGTTTTCAACGCTGTTTCCAGTGATTTCTGATTCGTTTTCTGATAAAACTTCCATTTGTTGGTGAAATTATGGGTTAGTGTGACGTCGTTCCAGAGAGGCGTGTTACGGGCGTGTTTTAGTGAAGCGCTGTGGAGCTTCTGGCCCGACAGTGGAAATGCAGGCCCGGTGCTATTAGCCCGAGGCTATTAGCCAGGCACGGCCCGTTTAAAGCCCTGGCTCGCACTGGCCCGACAGTGGAAACGCGGCTATTGTATTAGTTTTCACTATTATGATGATGATACTCAGCTCTACATTTCTTCCCGCCCCAACGAAACTTACCAATTCACAAAATTAACAGATTGCATAGCTGATAGAAAAAAACGGGATGACTAGTAATTTCCTACTACTTAATTCTGAAAAAAAAATGAGTTTTTAATTATTGGGCAAAAAACCTGTCTAACAATTGATGGCTGCTGTCAAGTCTTCTTCGTCGGTTAGGAACCTGGGTGTGCTCTTTGACACCAATCTTTCATTTGAAAGCCATGTGTCAAGCATCTATAAAACCGCATTCTTCCATCTTAAAAATATATCTAAATTACGACATATGCTTTCAATGAAAAAATGCAGAACAGTTAGTTCATGCATTCATGCCCTCAAGGCTAGATTATTGTAATGATCTACTGGGTGGTTGCCCGGCACGCATAATAAATAAACTACAGCCAAAACGCAGCAGCTCGAGTTCTTACCAGAACCAGGAAGTATGACAATATTAGCCCGGTTCTGTCAACACTGAATTACTTACAAAGCACTAAATGGTTTAGCTCCCCAGTACTTGAGTGAGCTCTTAACGCATTATAGTACTTCACGTCTATTGCGATCTCAAGATTCTGGCCAGTTTATAATACCTAGAATATCAAAATCAACTGCACCATTTAACATCTGCGGATCTGCGCCTAGATATGACCACAATGAATGATGTAGTTAGCCGGATCCGGGCCGCATTCAGATCAGATGGAGGACCTGCGCCTAGACACGACCACAACGAATGATGTAGTCAGCCGGATCTGGGCCGTATCCAGATCAGATGGTGGACCTGTTCTAGACACGAACACAACGAATGATGTAGTCAGCCGGATCCGGGCCGCATCCAGATCAGATGGAGGACCTGCGCCTAGACACGACCACAACGCATGATGTAGTCAGCCGGATCCTGGCCACATCCAGATCAGATGGAGGACCTGCGCCTAGACACGACCACAACGAATGATGTAGTCAGCCGGATACGGGCCGCATCCAGATCAGATGGTGGACCTGCTTCTAGACATGACCACAACAAATGATGTAGTCAGCCGGATCCGGGCCGTATCCTAGATCAGATGGTGGACCTGCTTCTAGACATGACCACAACGCATGATGTAGTCAGCCGGATCCGGGCCGTATCCAGATCAGATGGTGGACCTGCTTCTAGACACGACCACAACGCATGATGTAGTCAGCCGGATCCGGGCCATATCCAGATCAGATGGAGGACCTGCGCCTAGACACACCCACAATGCATGATGTAGTCAGCCGGATCTGGGCCGTATCCAGATCATATGGTGGACCTGCTTCTAGACACGACCACAACGAATGATGTAGACAGCCGGATCTGGGCCGTATCCAGATCAGATGGTGGACCTGCTTCTAGACACGACCACAACACATGATGTAGTCAGCCGGGTCCGGGCCGCATCCAGATCAGATGGAGGAGCTGCTTCTAGACACGTTCACAACGCACAATATATATGTACATGTGGACAACGAAAAAGATGCATTGGGATTGACATTTAAAGACATTCTGAACTCTATTGGAGTTAGACAACACGTGTCAGGACCTACTCATTCTCGAAATCATACTCTAGATCTAATGTTATCACATGGAATAAATGTTGATGCCGTTGAAATTTTGCAGCAGAGCGATAACATCTCAGATCATTTTTTCGTCTCGTGTAAACTTCATTTAGCCAAGGCTGCAAAGCCAACTCCATGTTATAAATATGTTAGACCTATCACCACTAAAGATTGCTTTATTAATAATCTTCCTGATCAGTTTCATCATCTCAGCATCCCGGATAGCTTAGAAGAACTAGATATTGCGACAGAAACTCTTAACTCTTTCTTTTCCAGCACTTTAGACATAGTTGCTCCTTTGCGCTTAAACAAGATTAAAGAAAATAGTCCAACGCCGTGGTACAACGAGCACACTCGGGCCGAGAGCAGCCAGAAAAATGGAGCGCAACTGGAAGAAAACAAAACTAGAGGTATTTCGCATTTCATGGAAAGACAGTTCGATTGCGTACAGAAAGGCCTTAAAAGCTGCTAGATCTGCTTATTTTTCAAACCTATTAGAAGAAAATAAACAAAACCCTAGGTATTTATTTGAAATTGTGGCTAAACTAACGAAAAATAAATCTTCAACCCCAGACATTTCCAAGCAGCACAGCAGTAATGACTTTATGAACTTCTTTACAAACAAGATTGATAATATCAGGGAGAAAATTATAACTACGCAACCGTCTACTACAGTATCACATCAGGCAGTGCATTGTAGTCTCCTTGAAGAAAAATTTGATTAATTCGTTGCTATAGGAGAGGAAGAATTTACTAAACTCGTTAAATCATCTAAATTCGACAACGTATATTAGACCCTATACCGACTAAGCTACTGAAAGAGATGCTTCCAGAGGTCATAGATCCTCTTCTTAATATCATTAATTCATCTTTGTCAATAGGATATGTACCAAAAGCTTTTAAGCTGGCTATGATTAAACCGCTTGTTAAAAAACCACAACTTGATCCTACAGAATTAGTCAGTTACAGGCCGATCTCGAATCTACCTTTTCTGTCAAAGATACTAGAAAAGGCAGTATCCTCACAACTATGTTCCTTTTTAGGCAAGGCAAGGCACGTTTATTTATATAGCACATTTCATACACAATGGCAATTCAAAGTGCTTTACATAGAAGAAATTAAAATAATAAAAAGAAATAAGAATAATTAAAACAGTTTAGAAAAATAAAAAATAAAATACAGTACAGTACAAACAGTCGGACGAACATTGGCACAGTGCTCATTCATTAAATGCATAGCTAAACAGATGTGTTTTGAGTCTGGATTTGAAAGTGACTATTGTAGGAGCACGTCTGATCTCCTCTGGAAGCTGGTTCCAGCTGCGGCAGGCATAATAGCTAAAAGCGGACTCGCCATGCTTTGAGTGAACCCTTGGTATTTCTAGCTGATATGATCCTAGTGATCTGAGTGATCTGTTGGGTTTATATTCAGTGAGCATATCTGCAATATATTGAGGTCCTAGGCCATTGAATGATTTATATACCAGTAATAATACTTTAAAATCAATCCTAAATTTAACTGGGAGCCAGTGTAAAGACCTGAGGACTGGTGTGATATGTTCATATTTTCTGGTTCTGCTCAGAATCCTGGCGGCAGCGTTCTGCATGAGCTGCAACTGTCTTATGGTCTTTTTGGGAAGGCCAGTGAGGAGTCCATTACAATAATCCACCCTGCTAGTGATGAAAGCATGCACAAGTTTCTCTAAGTCTTGTCTGTAAACAAAGCATCTAATTCTTGCAATATTTTTCAGATGATAGTATGCTGATTTAGTTATTGCTTTGACATGACTACTGAAACTAAGGTCTGACTCTAGTGTCACACCAAGATTCCTGACTTGATTTTTAGTTGTTTGACCCCTAGAGTGAAGGTATGCGTTCACTTTGAGAACTTCATCTTTGTTTCCAAAAGCAATGACTTCAGTTTTGTCTTTGTTTAACTGAAGAAAGTTTTGACACATCCAACTGTTGACTTCATCGATGCATTGGCACAGGGAGTCAATGGGGCTGTAATCGTTAGGCGATAGGGCTAAGTAAATCTGTGTGTTGTCTGCATAGCTGTGGTAAGCAATTTGGTTCTTTCTCATTATTTGGCTCATTGGGAGCATATACAGGTTGAACAGGAGTGGCGCAAGAATTGAGCCTTGAGGGACTCCGCATGTCATGGATGTCCACTCAGACTTATAATCTCCTATACTAACATAATAACCTCTCCCATCTAAGTATGACCTGAACCATTTTTGGACTATCCCAGAAAGCCCCACCCAGTTTTCCAGCCTGTCAAGAAGTATGTTATGATCGACAGTGTCAAATGCAGCACTGAGGTCGAGTAGTACCAGCACTGATAATTTGCCTGAATCAGTATTTAAGCGAATATCGTTTATTATCTTTATGAGCGCTGTCTCTGTGCTGTGGTGCGGTCGGAAACCAGATTGAAAATTGTCAAAGTATCCATTCGAGCTTAAGAATTTGTTCAGCTGATTGAAGACAACTTTTTCAATGATCTTACCTATGAAAGGAAGATTTGAGATCGGCCTATAGTTGCTTAATATGGTCTTATCCAGATTGTTCTTTTTCAGGAGGGGCTTGACAACTGCAGTTTTCAGGGAGTTTGGAAAACTCCCAGAGAGAAGTGAAGCATTTACCACTTCTAGAAGATCTGCTTCTAAACAGTTTAACACACTTTTGAAAAATGATGTGGGAAGTGTGTCAAGAGGGCAGGTTGATGTTTTAAGGTGCTGTACGGTTTCTTCCAAAATTTTGCCATCAATTTCTTTGAAGTCAGACATAGTAACTACTTTCTCAGGTGGTTTGATCTGTCTAACCCCAGGGCAACTCAAGGATGTGCTGATCACATTTCTGATATTATTGATTTTCTCAGAGAAGAAAGAAGCAAACTCACTACACTTGTTGTCTGAGAGCATTTCACTGGGAATCTGGCTTGGGGGGTTTGTCAGTCTCTCTACAGTAGCAAAAAGAGTGCGTGTGTTGTTTAAATTACTGTTTATAATATTTGAAAAGAAAGTCTGTCTAGCTTTGGCTAGTTCCATATTGAAAGCATGGATGCTGTCTTTGTAGATGTTATAATGGACTACAAGTTTTGTCTTCCGCCACATGCGCTCTACTTTTCTGCATTGTCTTTTCATATTTTGCACTGCTGTTGAGTTTCTCCAAGGTGCTTTTTGTCTGTCACTCTTCTTCCTGACTTTCACAGGAGAAATATCATCAATTACACTTTTAACTTTTGAGTTAAAAGAATCAAGGAGAAAATCAACAGAGTCTGCAGATATGCTTGGTGTTAAGGATATAGCCTTCATAAATAGTACACTAGTGTTCTCATTTAAGCATCTCTTCTTGACAGACACAGATCTAGCTTCAGTGGCAGGAGAGATCAATATATCAAAGAAAATACAGAAATGATCAGACAGTGCTACATCCTTAATAACAATCGATGAAATGTTTAGACCCTTACTGATAAGTAAATCTAGAGTGTGTCCACGATTGTGTGTGGGTCCATGTATATGCTGAGTCAGATCAAAAGTTTTTAAAACACTTTTGATTTCTTTTGCCATATTGTTCTCTGCACTATCTATGTGGATGTTAAAATCTCCAGCAATGGCAAAACAGTCAAACTCTGAGGTAATTGTTGATAACAGTTCTGTAAAGTCCTCAGCAAAGGCTGGAGAGTATTTTGGAGGCCTGTAAATAATGATAAGTAAAATGCCTGGAGCACCTTTTAACACAATACCCAGATATTCGAAAGACAAGTAATTCCCAAATGATATTTTCTTACACTGATAGATATCTTTTAAAAAAGCAGCTAGACCCCCACCTCTCTTAACAGCTCTGCAGACACTCATAAAAGTAAAGTTGGGGGGGGGGCTGCTTCATTGAGGACTGTTGCACTGCAGCTGTCTTCTAGCCAGGTTTCATTTAGAAGCATAAAATCCAGATTGTTTGTGGTTATTAAGTCGTTGACTAGAAGTGATTTATTTTTAGGTGAGCGGATGTTAAAGAGTGCTAACTTAACAGACTTACTTTTCCCCACAGCAATATTAGTTTGACGTGTAATAGGCACCAGATTAGTTAGGTTTGCTGTACGGCTGTTGAAGGCCTTAGCCTTTCTATCTTGTAATAGAACAGCAATAGAGAAAGATACAGGCACACTGGGTTCCCGCTTGTTCTGTAAACATTTGAGAAAGTTACTGTTATCAAAACGGGGACCCGACACATATCACTGAGAGCTGGTATCAGTTGTTTTTGGTTCACCTCGAGCAGATGGAGGAGGGTGTGGGCCCTGGCGTTGTGGCAGAGGCCGAAGAGCTCTCACAGGAGGAGGAGGAGGAGGAGGAGGAGGAGGGCGAGCTGGGCCCGCAGGCTTTGGTGCGGGTGGTAGCGGTGCCTGTCTTTTTTTGGTTGGTATCTGGGGGCTTGCAGCAAAAGAGTGGGATAGTCTGGTTCCAGCATACACCAGTTCTTCCATTTTCTGTGAGAAGCACAGAAGTGGCGATGCTGGAGAGAGGGAAAAAGTGTCTGGTGAAAGGGGCTGTTGCTCTGGTGTTATCGGAGGCTGTAATATGCTGTCCTGGCTTCCCTGGCTGTTTTCCAGGAAGTCGTCCTTGGGTGCTGAATCTTCAAGCAGTTCTGATATGTCTGTCTGTGGTGAGCTCTGTGGGCAGGTCTCAGCTGAGATTGTGTCCGTGAGCAGAGGTTGTTGTGGCAGAGTGGTGTTATCATGTCCATTTTGCTGCTGAAGCGAAGTCCCAAGGTCATTCATACTGTGTCCAGGTGTGTGTGTGACTGTCAGATTGAGTGGATTGGCACAAACTGCAGAAGGATGATTGAGGGTGAAGTAGATATTGTCCTTTAACACTCTTGGACCAAGTTTGTTTGGGTGATGGCCATCCCGATGAAACAGTTGTCTCTGACTCCAGAAAATATTGAAATTGTCAATGAAGTTCACTCCTTTTATATTGCAGGTTTTTTGCAGCCACGTATTAAGCCCAAGTAACCGTGAAAACCTGTTTGTTCCTCTTGCAGGTCCACTGATGAATGTTTGAACTTTCAGTCTTTTAAGTGTTTCAGAAAGTTCATGGAAATCCTTCTTAAGGAGTTCTGACTGCTCTTTATGAATATCATTCTTCCCCACATGAATGGTGAGTCGATTTGCAGTCTTATGTTTCATCAGAATGTTCTGAAGTTCCCTGTTTACATCAGAAGTTGTTGCTTGTGGAAGGCAGCACGTAGTTGTATCACTGCTGCTAATGTTTCTGATTATGGAGTCCCCCACTATCAGAGTCCTGGGCTCGGCAGCGCTCTGAGCTGAGTGCCGCTGTCTGCTCAACCTTGAGCGCCAGTTAGCATCAGTGTTAGCTACTGGCCCATTCAGTCTGTGTTCGATCACATTCATCACGTTTGGGGATTCCTCATTTACATTCCTTAGTACTTCAAATCTGTTCTCAAGATGTATAGGCGGTGGTAGGAGACCAGTGTTTGCAATCCTTGTCAGAGCTGTATCTGGGGTAGAGGATGCTACTGCGGCAATATGTGATGCTCGTGACAGTCTGATGTCTCGAGTGCCTTTGGGTCTCGCTCCCTGTTTGTGCCATCGATTAGTAAGTCGATCGGCTTGTTTCTCTACCTGTCGAGGAGCACTAGTTTCATGGGACTCACCGGTATGCTGAGGGTATCCATGACAAAGCTCTGTTGTGTGCTCCGTCTGGTTTGGTGGTCCCGTAAGTAACTTTGTTTCAAGAACTGCAATCCTTTGTAAAAGTCTGTGGCAGTTGGTGCAGCAAGTAGATTCCAGAAGAGGCATTTTCTCTTATCCTTGAGGCAGTTGTGTTTTCCTTTCCCGGAATGTAAGCTGGTCGGGTAAAAGAATTCTCAGTTTTTGTAGTAATCCAAACTTTGTCGTATGAGCACTGTGCTGATTTGCTAAAGTTAAAATTAGGTGATAAAACGAAATAAAATAAAGGAAATAAAATATAAAAATAGGAGATAAAATGTAAAAGTGATAGAGCAAAGCACGGAGCAGTAAGCAAGAGCGTCCGAACAGTAGCTAAGCAGGAAGTGGAAGTCCTTTAGAAAGAAAAATTATATCTGCGAGGATTTCCAGTCAGGATTTAGACCGTACCATAGTACTGAGACAGCTCTCATTAGAGTCACAAATGATTTGCTTTTATCATCCGATCGTGGTTATATCTCACTATTAGTGTTACTCGATTTAAGTGCTGCATTTGATTTGACACTATCGCACTATTAAATCACACTTATCTGACCAGTATCAGTTTGTAGCAGTAAATGAAGAGATGTCTCATTGATCACAAGTTCAGTATGGCGTACCACAAGGCTCAGTACTAGGACTGCTGCTGTTCACTCTGTACATGCTACCCGGCCTTAGGAGATATCATTAGGAAGCATGGCATTAGTTTTCACTGTTATGCTGACGATACTTAGCCAGGGTTCTCAAGTCTCACGCATTGGCCGTGAGACACACGCAATTCAACCAGTTCACACGCTCACGCTGAAAAGGCAATGCAGTGAAGTTTCCTGCCGCCAGCACGTATCTCGCGGCCAGATTGCGTTCGTAACTAGGCAACATAGATGCGCGAACACACGGAAGTTGATGGAACATTCTCGGCCACCGTACGTTCGTTACTAGGTAACCAACAACATCGCGCGAACACCCGGGCTGCATTCAGCCCCGACAAAACGTTGCACAACGTTTTTTAAACAGAAACGGTGATGCGTTGAACACACTGTTCTGATGACGCAAGAGTTGCAACTATGGCAGCTGAGAAGGCCATTCTTTGTGTTCTTTGTGAAGAATTTTCGGAGCCTGATGAAGTCGGTATAAATATGTGTTTAATACTACAAAATATGCCCGATGTTACAGTTACTGCACTTGCCGCCCAGAACAAAAGAGAACATCCCAATCGAGTGAAGGGATTGCTGAAACTGAAATGGAAGCACACACCTATTCAGACTAAGGGCCCGTCCACACGGAGACGCGTTTCGCTGTATACGTATACATTTTTTATCGTATTGGCGTTTCGTCCACACGGATCCGGCGTTTTGGGAGACTGAAACCGCTATTTTTTGAAACCGGGTCCCAAAGTGGATAAATCTGAAAACGACACCCTTGCGGTTTCGTGTGTACAGCCAATCCGTATATTTTGTGAAACGATGATGTCATCACATCACGTGTCGTCTGTGTCACGCGTAACAGCAACAAAAATAATGGCGGACTTACATGATTGTGTTCGTGCTGCAGAAGCTACTAAGCCTACTAACTTTATTATAGCAAAATATATTGCTTCACTGCAACTGTGGTGAGCAACAAGCGATAATCTTCGTCCTCTTCTTCTTGGTTCGTATACAGCGCGCAAGGTTATGCGCATGCTCAAAGTCTTCTTCTCCGTGTATAGTGTATCTCTGTGTCAGAATTACAGCGCCCCATACTGGTCTGGCATATATACTACACCGTTTTCAGTCGGTTTCAGTGGTTTCGTGTGTACGCAGATATTTCCTGAGACGACGCCGTGTTTACGGAATTTTTTTTTAGAACGAGGAAAAAAAAAAATCGGATCGGGAACGCACCGGCTTCGTGTGGACGTGGCCTAAAACACATCTATTTAGCCTCACATACTGACTTTATTTGTAGGTCATACTGTTTTAATACCCTGTATTTTCTTTCTCATTTTTAGGAAAAACACTTAATTACCATTGTTTATTTCTATACTTGCAATGAAGCTAAAAATATAAACAACTACATCATTTTGTTGATATCCTATATTTTTTACAATAAAACTTTCGACAAACATGTCTTCTAATATCCTCAGTTGTTGCGTATACCGAGCTGCATCAAACAAATTTGTAAATTACTTTCCTTGAACCCATTTTGCGAGTTCACTTTAATACCACGTGCTTTATATACATGTTGCTGCTGATTGGACTTTAGTTCTGACACACCCACCAAACAAGAGAAAACGTATCTCAAACCCCGTTGCACACCGGTGCACGCCGTTTCCAGGAAACATGACGTTCAACCCGGAAACCGTAGCAAAACGTTGTGCACCGTTTTGAATTTGAACATGCCCCCGGTGTAATGCATTGGTCAAAAAAAGTCAGCGTTAGTTGTTTTTTTTTCCTGACAGACCAGCCCATGAAACACGTAGATCAGCGGCCCATTGGTTCTTTTCTTGATTGACACTGGGCTGGCCCAATCACAACTTTAAACGAGTGAGCGAGCGTGCAGCAGTGTCAGTGTGTATCTGTCAAAATAGTCAGCGAGATGCAGATGGAGAAGATGGAGAAGAAACGCAAGGAATGTGCAGAGAAATAGTGTGAAAAAATAGAAACATGCCCTTAAAGCAGACACTGTAAACTGTGTCAAAATATATGTTTTCTGCCCTTCATCAGCTCCTGTGGCAGATGATGATAGTGAGGAGGATCAGGAGAGAGATGAGAAAGTGTAGTAGAGCCTGCGGTAAGCAGAACTACTTTCAAAACACTTAGGGCATGTCATGAGTGTAGGAACCCATAACCCAGTTACAGATTATTTCCACATCTGCATAGTTGACGATTATCGCAATTCACTAGAAATTTAATGAGACGCGTTTGTAAACCATGTTTTCCGCCAAAATAAAAGCTTGATGTAGTTTGCGTCAAAATAAAAGATCATGTGCTTATCTCTTTCAAGTGTAGAAATTGGTACAAAACTAATTATGAAAGTTTCCTTTATTTTTTAATGCATTTGTTTTACAAAATATGGATATTACTATCATTGGATTAATATTATAACTATTATTATGTAGTAGGTGTAATGTAAATAGACACAGTAACTAAAAGAGGTTTTAATTTTTCTTTGTTTAATTGGCACACTGAATGGGTTGGAGTTTTTAATTTTGAACTCTCAAAGTGCACCAGATTGATGAATTTAACATTAAAATTTGTATATTTGTAATTATGAAATATAACATTAAATAGTATATTTGATGTGATGAATTGCTTTGTCATTTATCAGATTTACCAATTGTTATAATTTCAATTTGTGCTGGTTAATTATGAACAATGGGTACAATTGGGGGGCGGGGACAGGTGGGGGCGGGGCTCCATTAGGGCTCCTCCCCTAACCGCATGTGATCTCACTCCAAGCTTTTGATAAAACTTGAGAACCCTGACTCAGCTGTATATTTCTTTACACCCTGACAAAACTTACCAATTCACAAAATTAACGGATTGCATAGCTGATATAAAAAATTGGATGACTAGTAATTTCCTACTACTTAATTCTGAAAAAAACAGAGATTCTAATTATTGGACAAAAAACTTCCTCACGTAATAACCTAGAATACTGTCTAACACTTGATGGCTGCTCTGTCAAGTCTTCGTCGTAGGTTAGGAACCTGGGTGTGCTTTTTGACACCAATCTTTCATTTGAAAGTCACATGTCTAGTCCTTATAGTCCTTCACGTCTATTGCGATCTCAAAATTCCGGCCAGTTAATAATTCCTAGAATATCTAAATCGACTGCTGGCAGTAGATCCTTCTCCTATTTATCACCAAAACTCTGGAACAGTCTTCCTACCATTGTCCGGGAAGCAGACACACTCTGTCAGTTCAAAGCTAGATTAAAGACACATCTCTTTGACCTAGCATACACATATAACATTATAGACTTCTATAATTCAATGTTAGGCTGCATAGATTAGGTCAGCTGGAACCGGGAACACTTCCCATAAATCCTGATGTACTTGTTACATCATAAGAAGAATGGCATCTACGCTAATTTTAGTGTATTTGTTTATCCCGAGGTTTTCCCGCAGCCTGCCGGATCCAGGCCGTATCCAGATCTGACGAAGGACCTTTGCCTGGACCCGATGTCAACGCAGTGCTGAAGTGCCAACTAGTCTCTCCCTATGGAGGATCCCTTTACCACTCTACAGATAAGGCGTTGTCGGGAAAATTCATTTCGCGTACCTACCCTGAAGTGACAAAATAAAATAAAATTCTGTAGCAAAATTTATAAGGAAAGACCAGTACTTTGTTCAGGCTTGGTTTGTAGGGAATTCTAAACCTGCGCACATATATTCAAACGCACATAACTATAGAAACAATTATAAATGCGCATGTGAACGCCATCAGTGTTTCTCACAGGTTTGCGTTTAAAGTCTGTGTAGAGAGAATGGTGTCGTCTTAGCGGCCCCTAATTTAATAACAAATGATCGTTGCGACGGAAGCAAATCAATCAAAACTAACTTTAGCTGGAAAATAACTTTATTAAAGAACCGCTATAAAGCCAAAACAATATCTGTTACCTTAAATTATACGCTTATCTCTGTAAAGCTGCTTTGAAACAATCTACATTGTTAAAAGTGCTATATAAATGAAGATGTCTTGACTTGACAACGCATAATGTAGTCAGCCGGATCCGGGCCGGATCCAGATCAGATGGAGGACCTGCTATATACAGAGCGGCTATATATATAAATGAACTAAATTAATAACTTTTTTTACAACAGAAATTAAACATCACTGAACTAACTTACATTGGATAATACTATTTTCTTCTAGATCTGCAGTACAGCATAACAAACTTTGTTTCATTATTTTCCTCTTATCACTGTTAAGCTGCTTTGAAACAATGTATTGTAAAAAGTGCTATATATAAATAAAGGTGACTTGACTTTATTATAAATATTCGTTTTGTATATATAAGCTATATATGACACTATATTACAAAAGTACGATTTTAAGAAATACTCGGCAACAATGCATTAAAATTGATCAAGTGCAGTAATTACATTAATAATGTTGCAAAAGATTCCTGTTTCAAATAAATGCTGTTCTTTTGAACTCTCTATTCATCTTCATTTTCATCTATGATAATAATCATAAATGTTTCTTATATATATATATATATATATATATATATATATATATATATATAAACACAATGACACATTTTACCCCCAACTTTCCCCTTAACATATTTACCTGTGTCCCGTGTGCTGTTCTCATTCCTCTTGTCCATCAGTGTTTTAATGTTGATCTGAAGCCACTGTTGTTTATAATGCAGATCATCACTTTCATTAAAGAGCCTCTCAGATTCCTCACACAATCGAGTCATGAAATCTGCTTTATTCACACTGTTACACAAACTCATCTGTATGTCATCGAGTTCGACTGAGTTGTAGAATTCATAAATTTCTCCAGACATCAGAGGTTTAGATACGGCGCTGTATGTGTAGTATAGAGAGTGCATTTCTGACATGAGAGAAGAAACAAGTTACAACAAGAACAGGCATATAAAAAAAGTTTAAAGCAAATACACAATGGACATCAAGATTAATTACATTAAATACTACCAAACTTCTCATTGTTCGCTCAGTTTGGATCACTTTGTCATTGGAATACTATCTAATACAGACACAAGTGAATACAATGAATATACATTAAGAAAATGGAGATAAACCGAGTAAAAAAAGAGATTTCTTACCACTTTGAGATGGAAAAATAACCGAAATCAGAAGAAGAACTTTGATAGAGGCCATTATCTTTGTGTTTCAGCTTCAAACTCTTAAGCCAAAATGTCTGCTAACATGTGTGTAGACTTTAGTCAGGGCTGCTACTCACACATCTGACTCATGATGGGAATTGAAACTGAACAGATTTTTAAACTTTGTAACATTACAGGTCTTTAACATTGTGTTTTGCACCATTGCTTTGGCAAATCTGTCAAACAAACTAAAATCGCTATGTTATATGACATAGTCATAGTGCCCCTTTTTAAAATGTTAAAAGTGAAACGCAGAATTTGCTGACTGTAACGCACTGTCACAGTTATGTTCTGTTCAGCTGTTGCCTAATAGTTTCCTTTGTTTGTTCCCTATAAGTTCCCTTGTTTCATTAGTGAGTTTTCCTGTCTTGTCAGTGTCTCATCGTTGTTACATTGTCAGCTTTTTTCTGAGTTATGGTTTGTGAATTATTAATCCCAGACAGCAACGATGGATTCCACAAGTACCAGATGTGGGCCGGATCTGTGTTGCTGTCTGGGATTAAAGACTTTTGAATCTAATCATGTTCGTTGTGTGTTCTGAACAACTGGTTTGTGACAACTATACTATTACAGGTTAAAAGGTTAACTGCTTTGTATACAATTAATATACAATTTATATTAAGGATTTTTTTTTTTATGATATAAGAGTAAAATATCATGAATATGTAATATGTCTATAGTGCATATTGTGGTGGCAAACAATTTTCTAATACTGAATAAGAGACAAACATGGATCAATTGTCTTTAAATATTATTTATTCCCTTGCAAGGAAAGGTCAGCAGTCATACAGTCATTACAAAGTGCCTGCAGAATGTGACCAAGAGTGGCCAAATGAACAACATGTCCCATAACGAACACATTGTTGCATCCTACTACCCTTGAGTAAAGGCGCTTTGTCTTAGTCATACATTCAGCATAACTTTTTGTCAAGTCACGTATGCAAGGTCATACACGTATACACTTTGTTCCATAAATGTAGCAGAGAATCATGGGACTCTGCATGCAATCGTCGTCTCATTTCTTCCACAATTTATTTAGCAAAATGCTCTTCTAGAGTTTTTTTTTTTTTGCTAAATAACATGGTCATTGTATGGCTTTCCTGAGGTAAATGATTTTAGAGAGAAAGAGCAAAATATAACTCGTCCTACACTAATTAATGGGGAGCAAATCGAAACTAATTATATATGCCTCTGTATATTTTTGGACCACTAGCTCAATGGGACGCATGGACTGATGGTTTTATTTCTTAATGAACTGCTGTCTTTTAATTTCCATAGCAGAATGATTGTGATATTATGACATTCTGTGTGAGTTGCTGGTATGGTAATCTTCAGAGGCTCAGAAGAAGAGTAGAAACACAAGTAATCTGGAATTACGTTAACAGATAGACCTTATGCGCCAGAGAAACAAGGGCACAGTCATCTTTAGAATATTGTCTTTTAACTTCAGTTTTTGCGGTCGATCTGTAGTATATTTCTATGGCATTGCTGTCCAGGAGTAATTAGCTTTTGGAGTGGATTAACTTAATGTAAAGTAAACGAAAGTTATCATGAGGACTGCAATGTTTAAAACAGACGTCTTAACAAATGTCAGTAGACCGGGAATATTTTAACCCGTAATTTCATGAATTCTTTAAAAGTGTGTGGCTCTCGGGTTCATGCTGCCCTCTGCTGGTTACAATAAGAAGTCAATACAGTCTCAATATGCTCCATTGATAAAAGCTCTTGAATGACACGAGAGAAACCTCTTACTTAATACAGTCTGGTTTGTTTCATCTCTGCTTCGATTAAGAGAAAACATTAAATCTACAGTAAAATCCTTTAAACCGCTTATGAAAAGGTGCCTGTAAGCTACATGACAGCAGAAAGATAATTCTACTGTATACCGTAAAAAATACTTTTAGGCGAAACTAGAAAAAGATAATATTTTTACAGTTGTTTATAGCACAAAAAGAAACCTGCAAAAAATAAAATTTGAATACATTGAAAACGCATTGAATATAAGATTGTTCAGGCAACATATCATACGAAAAAGAGTGCAATGTGCCGATAAAGTATTTTAGAGCTAATCAAAACTAGAAAAGTTGCCTTTCCAAATTTCACTAAATAATACAACAGTTTATATATTACTCTAATGACTTTTACTGGACTAGAAAACGGTACTTTATTCCCTGGTATGTACAGGGTTTCCATGACTATGTACAGGGTTATCCATGATAAAATAATAGAAGAATAATAACATTAAAGTAACAGCCTGCAGTGTGCTGACTAAATTTAGTGTCTAGTTTCCTCAAAGTCGAAATGAAACGGAAGTTGAGATAATCTTTTCTTCTCTATTGTGATGTATATCTGAGTGAAACACTTCTGGAACAAGAACAAATGTGGGCGGGGCTTGATTTTGTCTGTGGGGAATTGATTGGATGATTGGATGGTGGTGGTTTGCTATTGGCTGATCTCATGTGAGTGACAGGTTGCTCCGTCCACATCATCAGAGAGGAAAAGAGAAGAGATGCATATGAATTAAAAAAAGGCCTCAAAAAGCTGCTCAGAAAAAGTTGAATTATAAGGAAATGGAGAGTAAACTCAATCCATGACCACATATCCTCATAACACAGTGTCTGATGAAAACTGTGAAAGCTGTGTTGACGGTGTGGAAACCTCCTATGACTGATGTTCAGGTGTCCACGTACTCTTGGCACTGATGATGATGACTATGGTGATGGTGATGGTGATGATGATGATGATGATGATTATGATGATGATGATGATGATGATCTGATTCAACCAGAACAAACTCATGAGCAACTGCTTGATCTTCTGACTGGAGTCATTGGTGTCTTTTCTGTCTTAAACTGAAAAAACAAACAAACTGCTAATTTACAGTCATTTAAAATGAAAATATCAAATAGAAAACTATAAACATATAAATTACTGACAGACTATTATTGTTATTTATATTTTGTTGAAATTAACTAAAACATTACCGAGGTTTGGCAGTGAAATGTCCTTGGATCTGCAGCGTCCTGAAACACAGAATAACAGCATTATATATATACCTCCTCAGCTGAAGGAGAACGAGAGGAGCCATTAATGAAACAGTGTGTGTGTGTGTGTGTGTGTGTGTGTGTTCAGGACCTACTGTGAACCTCCTCAGCTGAAGGAGAACGAGAGGAGCCATTAATGAAAGTGTGTGTGTGTGTGTGTGTGTGTGTGTGTGTGTGAGTGTGTGTGTGTGTGTGTGTGTGTGTGTGTGTGTGATCAGGACCTACTGTGAACGTCCTCCATACTGGGATCTGTGGGGTTTTCATCATCTGAATCAGTGTTTAAAGCAGCTGCCAAACCTGCACAGAATAAATAAAATGATGGTTATTAAACATGTTCATGCATTTAGTCATCAGCTGTACAGTGACAGTAAACCAAACATTACATGCAGAGAGTTTTAATTTACGGGCCTTTTTGCAACTCTGACTCCCTTATTTCCTCCAGCAGTTCTGGTTTCATCTGTGTTTTATGAAGAGCTGCAGAATCACATGAAATAATAAATGACACAGATGCTCAGTCTCCTCATCTCGTGTGTTGTGCTTTAATAACTTCTAGAAGAGTCAGACTCGCCTGATAGTTGCACTAGTGATGGTGTCTTCAGTGTGTCCTGCTTTCCTGAAATGTTAAACATTAGAACAGTCATTCTCCTCTTCTATCCGTATTTATGACTTTAAGGGATTTAAATGGTACTTGGATATTTACCATAATATCTAAGTAGATTACATGAGAGGAAAATGAAGAAAACAACAAAAATACAAGCAGAAACTCCAATGACTGCTTCCAACAGCAACAGTGAGCTGGATCCTCTTGCTGGAACAATTAAATCTAAGTCGGCTTCTTTTAGATCTGTCACAGAACAAAAATCGTACTCGGTTACTAACGTAACCTCGGTTCTCTCTAGAAGAGGGAACGAGTACTGCGTAAGTAGCTTACCTCTTACCTCTGCGTAAGTAGAAAACCTCTTTTCCACGAGATATTGAAGCCAAAAAAATTATCCTATAATTTTGTATTATTGCAAAACGCGTTGCAGCAGCATGCAGACATGGGCGAGACAGCTCGCGCGCCCATTGGCTGCTCTGCGGCAACTGCATCAGCCTACCGAGCGAGGCCTATAGTGACGTCAGACCAATGAGGGCGCTTCGCGGCCATTGCGTCATGTCCCGCCGAAACGGGCGTGGCTAGGCCTATAAAAGGAAGGCTCGGGGCAGCTGATCCCTGGTTTTTCATCGCCGAAGCGAACCAGAGTGTGTTGCATGCACGGCAAGATACGAAGTACTCGTTCCCTCTTCTAGAGAGAACCAAGTTTACGTTAGTAACCGAGTACGTTCTCTTACGAGAGGTCTCTCGTACTGCGTAAGTAGCTTACGCTAGGGCACCCAATGCAAAACGCCGTGCGTGCTGGGATCTAACACTAATAAACCTGAAGGCGAAGCCCAGGATTTACAGTGCATAATCACCAGGGGAACTCACAGAGAGTCCTGGAAAGAGGGGGAGGAACCACTCTATCCATATACAGCAGCGTTCATAGACGCAAGTATTTATTGTAACATCTCACAGACAGGGATCCGGCCTGAACTGATGTGGGAAGATGCGGGTCTTACGCAATTTTGCCCATAGCATATACAGTCGGCAGCGCGCAGCGCCCAGCGACCTCAGAGTCTTGAATGAGCGAAACAGACAGCACTGATTTGCCTACACCGACAACAGCTTGGCCTGTAAGGCGGGAACCTCCAGGTTATAAAACCTTAAAAATGTAGACGTGAGGCCCAGCCCGCCGCCATACATATGTCTTGCAAGGAAATCCCCCTAGACCAAGCCCACGAAGAGGCCACGCCTCTCGTGGAGTGCGCTCTGACACCCAACGGGCACTGTAAGCTCTTGGCAGTGTAAGCCAGCGCTATGGCGTCAACTATCCATCTGGATAGGCTCTGTTTCGAAGCAGCCAGACCCTTGGAACGTCCGCTGAACGAAACAAACAGCTGCTCTGTCTGTCTAAAAGCAGACGAGCGAGACACATAAGCTCTTAGCGCCCTAACTGGACAAAGAAAGCCTGCGTCCCCTTCCTCGTCAGAGACCGGTAGGGCGGACAGGGAAATGACCTGAGCCCGAAATGGTGTGTTGAGGGATTTTGGAACGTAACCATGCCTAGGTTTGAGTATGACTCTTGAGTCATTCGGCCCAAATTCTAAGCACGCCGCGCTCACCGAGAGCGCGTGTAGGTCACCTATGCGCTTCACTGAAGCGAGAGCCAGTAAGTACACTGTTTTGAAAGACAAGTGTTTGAAGTTAATCGTTTGGATTGGCTCGAATGGGTCACCTTTCATGGCTTCCAACACCTTAGAAAGGTCCCACACAGGGACTGAGGGAGGTCTGGGAGGATTCAGCCTCCTAGCTCCCCTGAGGAAGCGGATGACTAAATCGTTCCTTCCTATTGACTGACCGAGTGTTGATTTAGAAAAACGCTGCTATGGCCGCCACATAGACTTTGAGCGTGGAGGGGGCCCTGCCCTTATCCAGCAGCTCTTGTAGGAAGGAGAGAACCTCCGTCACCCCACAGTTTAAGGGTGAAAAGCCCCGAGCTGTGCACCAGCCGGAGAATACCGACCACTTTGAGGAATAGAGCCGTCTGGTAGACGGAGCTCTAGCCTGAGTGATAGTATTCAGCACTCCCTCTGGGAGGTCAGCGGGTACCCGTTGAGCGCCCATACATGAAGGGACCACAGCTCCGGGTGAGGATGCCAAATCGAACCCCTGACCTGAGAGAGGAGGTCCCTCCTCAGTGGCACTGGCCATGGGGCAGTGTCCGCTAGCTGCATCAGAACTGGGAACCAAGGTTGGTTCTTCCAGAGCGGCGCTACGAGCAGCACTGAGCATCTCACTTCCCTGATCCATTCTATCACCTGAGGCAGGAGAGAGACGGGGGGAAAAGAGACGTTTGGGCCAGCGCGCTCTTGCTCTTGGAGAAAAATTCCGGGCAGTGAGCGTTTTCGTGAGACGCGAACAGGTCCACTTTCGCTCTGCCGAATCTCTCCCACAACAGTTCGACTGTATGTGGGTGTAGAGACCATTCGCTCGCCGTAAGGTTGTTCCTGGACAGTCTGTCTGGCCCCAAATTCTGTAGCCCAGGCACGTGCACTGCTCTCAGCGAGCGCAGGTTGCGCTGAGCCCATAACAGGAGGCGTTCCGCCAGCCTGTATAAGTTTCGGGATCTGAGACCGCCCTGGCGATTTATGTAGGACACCACCGACATGTTGTCCGAGCGGACTAAGCCGAGCGGCCCTTTATCTGAGGACAGAAGCGCGTCAGCGCGTTGTCCACTGCCAGCATTTCTAGGCAGTTGATATGTTGAAGCTTTTCCCGTTCTGACCACTGGCCAAAGAACGGTCTGCCCTCGAGCAGCGCTCCCCATCCCGAGGTGGAGGCATCCGTCGACACCACTTTCACCCTCGAGGAAGTCCCCAGGCTTACACCTGATTGGTACCAGTCGTTCGCTTTCCAAGGTTTCAGAGCTAAAACGCAAGTCTGATCGACCTTGAGACGAAGCTGACCGGATGCCCACGCTCTGCGCGGTACCCGCGCTTTTAACCAGAACTGCAGGGGGCGCATGCGGAGCAAGTCCAGCTGAAGAACTGATGATGCTGAGGCCATGAGACCCAGCATCCTCTGAAATGTCCTGAGCGGGACGATCGCGCCACAGCGGAAAAAGCTTGCTGCGCGCTGAATGTCTAGTGCGCGCTGTGATGAGTCCAGCTCTGTGCCCAGAAAAGATATCATCTGACTGGGGATCAGAGAACTCTTCGCCCAATTGACTCTTAGACCTAGGTTCTCGAGGTGATCGAGTAAAACGGTCCTGTGCTCTACGAGCTCCGAGTGAGATTGAGCTACAATCAGCCAATCGTCCAAATAGTTCAACACTCGCATGCCCCGGAGTCTGAGGGGCGCGAGCGCTGCGTCCATGCACTTCGTAAATGTACGGGGTGCTAGGGACAAGCCGAACGGTAGGACTGTGTACTGATAAGCCTGGCCCTCGAAGGCGAATCTCAAGTATCGCCTGTGACGTGACGCTATCTGTATTTGAAAATACGCGTCCTTCAGATCTATCGACATAAACCAGTCTCCTCTGCGAATTTGCGCGAGGATTTTTCTGGTCGTGAGCATTTTGAATCGGCGTTTCGCCAAAGCTTTGTTCAACTGTCTTAGATCCAGTATGGGTCTGAGACCCCCGTCTTTTTTCGGTACCAGGAAGTATCTGCTGTACAGCCCCCCTTCGCTTTGAGCTTGAGATAAAGGCTCTATTGCCCCTTTGCTCAACAGTTTTGATATTTCGGCTCAAAGTAGTTGTGCTACTTCTATATTCACCGTGGTTTTGACGCGCGCCGTCACACGGCGAGGGCGTCGACAGAACTGTAGCGAATAGCCTCCTTTTATAATATCTAGCACCCATTCCGAAACCCCGGGAAGCGCTGCCCACGCATCTGCATGGGTGGCTAGGGGTTGGATGCGAAGCGCGCTCTGCTCGCTTGGCGGCAGAGGCGCTTCGGTGTGCTGTAACATAGGCGTTATGCCTGTTACATTTGAGGCGGGGAGCGCGCTGATCACAGCGGGCAGAATGCCCGCGCTCGACCCCGCTACGGTGTTTAACCGAGTGAGGGAGGGCTGGGCGAGTCCCGTAGGACTTGTAATGTCTGTGAGTAAGTGTGGGTGCGGGGGAGCGAGCACATTTACTGCTTTGAACGCGCTGTCTGCCTGAGCAGAGTGAACGCGCACAGGTTTCAGAAACCGTGAGACATGCAGAACATAGTGTTTGTGGGCACTGGGCAGTGGGCACGTTTACTATGTTGGGTGCGCGATCGACCTGAGTCGATTTTATGAGCGCGGGCCCTGTGTGAAGGGCTGTGCTTGTGCGCAGGGATGGGCACTGGGCAGTGGGCATCTTCTCTACACTTATAGCACCATCGGCCGTGGCCGGGACACCAGAAAATACACTCTTTATGGGATTTATCTGGGTAGCCGTAAAAACGGCTTTTGTGTGCAGGCAAGCGGGCAGCTGTTCCGGCTTGTACACTGCAGAATACGCTGGAACAGTCACATTTCCTGGAACTGAACGAGCGACGCGCTTCGGTGAAAGTCTGGCGGGATTTGAACACCGACGCTTTCCTAGGCATGCTAGGATGGCTTCGGGGCTTCAGGCTTCACCGCAATTCTTGGCCGTGGCCCACGGGGAGCGGGGCGGCGGCAAGTCGAGCGAGAGCGAGGCCTCGAGCTGCGGTCCTGTCGGCGCTGCGATGAAGCGGCAGAGGGCGGAGGCTGTGGCTGAGAGCTCCGAGCAGGTGGTTTCGCACGGCCCGCTGCGGAACTGGAGCGCTTCGGGAGGAAGTGCTTTAAAGCCTGCGACGCTTTCTGCACCTCGGCGAATCTCTCTACGAAGTCGTTGACAGAGGTTCCGAAGAGGCCAGCAGAAGAAAGCGGGGCGCCGAAGCGCTTCTTAAGTCTGCCACGCAGATCACATCTGGTCCCATCTCGTCCAGTTTTCGGAGGAGATCGGCCTGGAAAATCTGCAGAGTGGCCATCGTGTGCAGCGCTGACGCAGCCTGCCCAGCGGCGGAGAAAGCGTGACCGAGCAGTGTTGACGTCATGCGGCAGGCTTTAGAGGGCAGAGCCGGTTTTGCACGCCGTCCAGCAGAGGGCAGGCAAAGGTGGGCTGCTATCGCCTCTTCGACCGGCGGAAGTGAATGGTATCCCCTGCTCTTAGCACTGTCAACAGTGGCGAATGCCGGAGAAACAGACGAGCGCATTCGAGCTGAGAAAGGAGCGTTCCAAGCTTTGGCAACTTCTTCGTGTAACTCAGGAAGAAAGGGTGCCAGTTTGGACACCCCAGGAAGGAAGAAACCATCCAGCCGGTTGTGAGAGGGAAGCTCAGGTGTAGACCACTCGAGCGGTCTCGAAAAGCGCGAGTACACGCATCAGTTCCATCTCGATGCTAGCTCTCTTACTAGGTTTATGAGCAGAAGGAGCAAGATCCACAGAGCTCGCCCAATCCTTGCTGCCCGATGTCAGCAGAGAGCAGGTGTCATCTTCTCCAGATGCGGCTTTCAAGTCAGCATCCTCGATAGAAGCGGCGGCGGACCGCGGCCGCTGTGCATCAGGATGTGACTCCACTAAAACCGGCGAAGCAAGCGGGCGAACCGGCGAGCTTTGGCGGGCTGGAGAAGGTTCCGGGACCCGCTGAGCGCGACGCTTTTTACGGCGCGGCAGCACAGCGGGAGGTGCAGGCTCGGAGAAAACTGCCAGACGAGTCCCCAGAGTCGCCATAGGTAGTAGCTCGCAGTGAGGGCAGCCGCCGTCGGCGAGCGCTGCGTGATCTTCACCCAGGCAGGAAACGCAGATAACATGGTGGTCCCCGTCGCTGAGTGGGGCTCTGCACGAGCCGCAGGAAGGCATCTTGAGAAAGACGCGAGCTCTTTTAGAGTGTGTGTCGCGCCAGCGAAGACACACACACACAGAACAGAGAGTAAAAGGATATAGGCGCCGGATAGCGCAGCGGGAGCGGCAGTAGAAGGCGGCGTGGCCAGCGGCTTCAGGTGATGGCTCGTCCCGCTGAAAAGCTTCTTCAGACGGCGCGGCTTCTCTCGGGATCCAACGATGCGTGAGCTTCGCTGAAGAGATGAAAAATCAGGGATCAGCTGCCCCGAGCCTCCTTTTATAGGCCTAAGCCACGCCCGTTTCGGCGGGACATGACGCAGTGGTCTCATTGGTCTGACGTCACTATAGGCCTCGCTCGGTAGGCTGATGCAGTTGCCGCAGGGCAGCCAATGGGCGCGCGAGCTGTCTCGCCCATGTCTGCATGCTGCTGCAACGCGTTTTGCAATAATACAAAATTATAATTTTTTTGGCTTCAATATCTCGTGGAAAAGAGGTTTTCCCCTAGCGTAAGCTACTTACACAGTACGAGAGACCTCTCGTAAGAGAACCATTATTTGTCAAGTTTTAGTACAAAATCACACATAACTGATGATGGTCATTAGGATGGCGTCGCTGATATTGGCCTCAGTTTGCAGCTCTTCAGTACTTTTACCATTTTATTTGTTTGTCATACTCTAGGTAATTTTATTCTGATGATTATGATCCATGATCCATCAAGTATTAGTTTAGTTTAGGGATGCACTGATACCATTTTTTCCAGAACAAGTCCGATACCTTTGTTTTGGTATTGCAGATACAGAGTACAGATACCTGTATTTTCACTCCATATGTTATTTTTAAATGTATTTGGTAGAGAAACGAAAAGAATATAAATCATTATTGTATAAATTAAATATAGATGGATCTTTATAAAGTTACAAAAGTTATTTAGTCAAGAGCAGTGAGTGATTTTTTGTCTTTTGTTTGATTAACATTAAAACACTGCATCAGGTTTATTAGGCCGCTGTCCCTTTAAGACCGAATGCACAAATTTGAATATACTGTCTACGTTCACTTGAGATATAACCGACTATGTTCACTAATATATTCGCCAAGACGGACGTTTTTACATAATTTTGTGAGAATTCGCCCGTACAAGCGCAAGACGTGAAAGATAATTCAATGCAGTATTCGCACGCTGTCTGACACGGGTTGTCGGTGCGCGTGCTTCAGATGTTTATGTTCATGAAACTGCTTGACTTGCAAACGTCCTGTAATAATGTAGGGAACCACTCGTTATTCATAAATCCAAGTGGTTCTCACTGCAGAGTCAAACGATGACCAGCTCCTCCTCTCTAGAGGGATAGAGTTGTGGGTGGGGTTAGGGTGTGGCTGGATATTCTAGCTCCACCCACTAGGCCCAAATTACATTGGCTCCTCCTCACTTGACCTCTAGCGAGGAGGAGCTAGACTTAAGCTCCACCCATTTTTCTCTGCAGTGAGCAGCTTCATAAATCAAGTAACAGTTCTACGTTTTACATTCATATACAATTTAACTTAATCTAAACTACGTGTGCTGAATGAACGATCAGCAATCAAGAGCATTCAACATTTCAACTCTTTCTCTCTCTCGTCAGTTAATGTTAAAGGGGTCGTTGATTATAATTTCACTTTTCTAACTTTAGTTAGTGTGTAATGAGCTGTGTAATTGAGCATAAACAAAATTTGTGGCAACAAACGGCTGGTAGGGACTACACAACATTCCTCCCGGGTTAGTGGCATTACAAACCCTAAAATTTACATAAACCCCGCCCCCTGAACACGATTTAGATTATCATGACAGAATATGCTAATCAATTACTAGAAGATAAAAACACATAAACTACATAAATTCATCAACTAACTATTCAGAAATGTCTACATGTTGTCACTTCTTTAAGGGCCGTACACACCGGGACAAATATCGGCCCACGTTATTCGCCAGCGTTTTTCAACGCGTTTTTTGTGTTCACACCCAAGCGATTTTCGCTGACGATGAGCCGAGTGAACATGCAAATTCATTCCCTGACATTAGATGGCGCTTAATGTAAAACAGATTTTTTTCTTTTATCAAGATATTGTGCTCGGCAAGACCATTTTGTGTTTGAGCACCCCCAAGTTGTGTTTTACTGTAACTTCAGAAGCTCCAGACACTTGAGCAAAATCGCCAATCTCATTGGTCGGATAGTTTTTGACGTGGCGTGTCAAACCAAAAAAATTAACCCGAGGCGTTTTTAAAAAAATGATGTTTTTACGCGTGGCGTTTTTTCTTCACATAAAAACTTCACATACACACTCTGGGGACATCAAACACTTATTTTACATCTTGTGAAAAGTGCATTATATCACCCCTTTAATAATAAGCTACATGCCTACAAGCTTTCTTTGCCATTGACATCCGACTGAACTACAAACTTTCCACTGACGTCTGTTAAAAAGGGATGCGCTTGAGAAGCTCGCGCACCACAGCTATATAGGCGTTACTATATTTAGTTTAATATTCCACTAATTAGATACATTTACTTCATAGACAGCCTTCTTTTATATCCCCATTATACTCTCTGTTGTCAGTGTTTGTCTGGACACAAGTGTACAAACGCTGCCTGGTATCGGTTGTTGGTATCAGATCAGATTTATGAGTACGAGTTCACAAGCTCAGTATCGAGTCTGATACTGATACTGGTATCAGTGCATCCCTAGTTCAGTTACACTGGTGCAAAATCAAATGTAGCACAACCAATGAAGTGTTCATATGAAACCATAAAGCAAAACACAGGTCAGCCAAACAGCAGTACCATTTATTACCTCGGTCAGCATCATAGGCGTATTCATCAGAGCCTTGAAGAAACATTACTGAACCATTAGAGTGATGTTCAACTGCACAGCCGTGCCTCCACTGAAGAACATGAAGATCTAGAGAAACACAGAAGATTAAGAACAGAAGATAACATTCACTAAATGTGACAGTGATATTATTCTAAAAGTTTACAGAGGAATGAAATTTGATTAAAGTGATTAGCATTTTTGTGCCAACAAAGTAATGTCATGTCAAAGTAATTTTCCTACATGGCAGGTCAAATTAATTTCTCAAACCAAACTTAATTTGCCATAACCTGTCGGTTAGTGCTATGCAAAAAATTAATCTTAAAGGAACACGCCGACTTTTTGGGACTTCATCTTATTCGCCGTATCCCCCAGAGTTAGATAAGTCCATACATACCCTCCTCATCTCCGTGCGTGCCTTGACAAGCCTAAACAAATTTATTTAAATCGAAACGGTCGCGCATCTCTCATTCAGTCAAAAGTTTTCATATTTGCAATGTAACATGTGGATGCTACATGTGGATGCTAACTATTAATATAAAGAAGGCTTCATACTTCAGTGGAGTCCCAAAATACACATAGGCTAAATCAGCGCCCCCACAGTAAGGGAAATGTTTGGAATAACAAGTAGGACTGTGTGCGGCACAGCTTGCCCTTTATATTGTACAACAGACCAATTAAATTAGGCAGAATAACTTTTTATATGTTTGGTTAACTGTGTTTCATTTTGATTATGAGCAGTCTGCGATATGAAGCAACGCCAGAACTGATAGCCTACTATGTTGTGTGAGAGCGCGATGTGCGAGCGCCATCACTTGGATTTGTTCCACTGCTGGGAAATAACTTAATACTCTGTTATTTATAGTCATACAGATAATATGACATTTCTACATTTCGAAACAGTAAAATGTATGTTTTCATTTGTGTTCATTCAAAATGACTACAAAATATCATGTCATTGAAAAATAAATAAAACAACATGATGAGCTGCTTTAGCGCGTCTCGGTCTCTTTAGATCTTTCTGGCGCTCACCAAAAATGAACCAAAATACAGAGAATAGCCGTGTTTCATGATAAAACGTGACTTATACAGTCCAGGAAATAGGCTATAGGTTATAGCAAATTCAGACCAACTGCTGGTCTACACAGAGAAAAAGCCCTTTCTAGGCTCTTCTGTTGTACCAAGCCATTCGTTAGTCTAGTTGTTTGATGAGAAAATTAAATGTAGCCTATAGTTGCAATCAGTGTTGGGGAAGTTACTTTTAAAAAGTAGTGTTTGCTCGTTACTCGTTACTTTTAAAAAAAGTAATCCATTACTTTACTTAGTTACCCCGTTTGGAAAGTAACTTTTTACGTTACTCGTTACTTTTACGTTACTTTTATGTTGCTTGACTTTGGTCAGAACCCAATATCTGTTCCTAAATATGTAGACATAAAGTTATACAATGGAGGACATAACAGGTAATTATTTTGTGCTCTTTATTATAAAAAATAGTATCAATTTCGAAAGAAAAAAAGTCCTTCTCATTGGCGCTGCTGTGTGCGGCAAGACACGCCGCGATGAGCTGCGCGCCCGCGTCACTTCTCTCCGCTCTGCTTCCCCTATCCACCGAACTTTAAATTTCGGCAACAGCCAATAAAGAGCTCCTGCTCTCTAACACCGGTGCGAATCGCATCTTGATAGCATAGGACAAAATGATATAGAAGACATAAGCTTAGTTTTCAGACATACGACTCACTCTATCAAGGGAGTAGGAGAAAAAAAAGAGATTTTGAGAGAAAAAAATATATTTTGTTTAAAAGTACACATATTCAAGCTTTCTATATATTTCTCAGGTCTGTGAGACGAGTAGCTTATCTGAGTTTTGGTTCATTTACAGTATGGAGACGAGCTCCAGTTCACGCGCTGGTGCCATCATGATTATTGCCATATTTACTTATTTATTAAATTCAGGCAATTAATTGGTTGTTAAAACATTGATTAAAATTAAGATACAATTAATACAAAACGAAATTCGTTTTAAAGAAAGTCTTTCTACAAAAACAAACTTAATAAAGTGGACTAAATCATGTCTGCCCACTCCATTTATCTCCCGATATATTGCACAAAATTATGATCTTACTCATGCTTTTCACTTTTCATATAATCAACATAGATTAAATTATTTATTTATTTATTTTATTTAAACATAAATATGAAACTAAATAGTTTTCTTTAAGTTACTTATTAAATTCAGGCAAGTGGTTGATAAAACATTGATTAAAATTAAGATACAATTAATACAAAACGAAATTCACTTTAAATACAGGTTTTCTACAAAAACAAACTTAATAAAGTGGTCAAAATCATGTCTCCACACAAAATTTTTATTTTATTTAATTTAAACATAAATATGAAACTAAATCGTTTTCATCAGTTCTCAACAGTTCTTCACTTCAGTTCTCAACAGTTCTCTTCTCTCAAGCGCGCAGCTGAGGCAGATATAAATATATATATATCCATGATATAGTCAAAATATGTCAAATATATCCATGGGAAAAGTAACTGCGCCGAATTGAAAAAGGAACTACGTTTCCTTACCAAATTTTTAGTAGTAACGCGTTAAACTACTTTTTACCCGAAAAAGTAGTTACGTTACTGTAACGCGTTACTTTGTAACCGTTACACACAACACTGGTTGCAATACACGCGTTTTGTAAGCTCCGTGCAACTGCTGCAGCGGGCTATTATTACTAGAATATTAGAAATCTAATAGTCAAGCTGTTTTCTCATTTTTCTACTCTTAATATTAAATAAAAAACGACTGAACGAAAGATACATGGATTCTCTTGAACCTCCACCGCGTTTGCGGCAGAAAACTACAGCAGTGCAGCCAAAATGCTCTGCTCGACTTATCTGAGATCCTTTACTCTTCCCTGTGGATGACCTGTGACCTATTTTCTGTAAGATCTGAATTTTTGAACTTGAATTTTTGAGATTGAATTTTTTTTTTAAACTGAATATTTGCAGTATAGGAATTCAGAACAAAAAAACTAGCTGTTTGAAAATACATGTCTATAAAATTCAGCCATAAAAACATTTCAATTTGTTCAATTTCAAATGTTCAATATTCGTTTAAAAAAATCAAATTCAGAACTATTTAAACTACCACCTCAAATTTAATTTTGTTAGATTACACTTGCAAATAATTCAAATTTACACAATTCAAATTCAAATCATTTTGTCATATTATAAGCTCCATAGTAACGGTGAATAAGCTAAAGTCCCAAAAAGTCGGTGTGTTCCTTTAAAAAAGGTGGAAAGTAAATATATTAAAGATTGTCATTTTATGCATTCTTAAGTGCTATTACAAATATTATGTCAAAATGTTATTGGATATAATTATCCGTGTCCTGTGTGCTGTTCTCATTCCTCTTGTCCATCAGTGTTTTAATGTTGATCTGAAGCCACTGTTGATTATAATGCAGATCATCACTTTCATTAAAGAGTCTCTCAGATTCCCAACACAATTGAGTCATGAAATCTGCTTTATTCACACTGTTACACAAACTCATCTGTATGTCATCGAGTTCGACTGAGTTGCAGAATTCATAAATGTCTCCAGATTTCGATATTACACTGTACATGTAGAGAATGCATTTCTGAAATTGGGAAAAAAGAAGAAACTTGTTTAAACAAAAAAGAAACAAAGTTTAAACATAAATCTGCCTAAAAAATAAATCTTAAGTTTAATAAATGGATTAAACAAGGGTACATTCTGTACGGAACTTTTCAGCATTCTCTCAACACAGATCTATTTGCCCCAAAACACTGAATGCGCATTATAATCCACTAGAGGTGAATGTAACGTTTCACAGAAAAATACGGAGGCATTGGTGTTTTCTTACCACTCTGAGAATGCAAAATAGCGGAAAGCAGGAGAACTTTGATAGAGTTCATATTGCAGATTTTTGGCTTTCGCATACATCCGCATAGCCTGCATGTGCACGTAATGTGTTTGCATTTAAAGCGGAAGAACTGATTATTGATTTTCTTCAATAAAAATCAATAATATATATGGGCGTTTCTTCAACTAGGGGCACTTTTAGGCTAGTGAAGTTAAATAAAAAAAACGTGTTCAAAAGTCACGTAACACAGTCTCATAAGTTTAAATAGTTTGTCTAGTTTTAAGGTCTGTAAGAGGACAAACTTAGATTACAAGTGTAGTTGTTAATATTTTACATTTTTTCCGACCTGCAATGAACAAATGTCATTTCCACCACATCTCAATATACAGCTGTTATTTAAAAATAGAATAACTTATGTCACTCAAGAATTGTCTAAGATCATTTTTGTAACCAGTTTTATCAGTTTTTCCACAATGTACAATAATTATACATTTGTCAATGAGATAAATTAACTGTCCTAAGGACCAAATGGTGAACTGTACATCTGTCACACTCTGAAATTTAATATTGGTTTGGGCAAGAGCTTATTAGAAAATAAATAACTTGAATTTTTATATTAAGTAGATCATGATCTCGTAAGTTGTGGATACATTTTTAATGTGTGATGAGAACTTTTTAAATGTTTTTTAAAAATGTGTGTGGTGATGGAAATGACAGGGTGTTGTGGAAATGACAATGAATTGACGTGAATGAAGAGAAACAGTGATATTTATTAGAAAAACTCTTAATCTCATCACACTCAGCAAACTCATTAAACATAACCACACTTGTTTTTAGTGTAGTGCTGAGTTTGATGTATACAACTGATTTGTCTCACGGTTACAGTCAGGGTGGGAATTATACCGCGGCCACGCGGCCATGGCCGCCGTTGCCCTACACTTTGGCCTTCATCATGCCCTGTGAAAAAAAAAATCATCGTACGGCCACAGTGGCCTGTGTGCCCTGGCCCTGTCCAAGTTCCACCCAAGTAGTCTGTGAACTTCAATTAGTTTGTGGATTCGCGCAGGTGCAGTGTCATAATCACATCGATGATCTCACGCATCAAAACAGCAGTGCAAGAAGCATGTAACGTCAGCACCAACAGAAGAACGACACTCTGTTGTCGACACTGGTGCATAGATATATACACTAGATTTCGCCTTGGCTACGGCATTCGTTCATGAACTGCCGTAGCAAAGGCGAAATCTATATGTCTATCTATGCACCAGTCTGCGCACACGTCACACAGCAGGAAGCGCGGGCGCCCTCAGATCACTTGGACGTCGCTGTGTTACAAGAGGTAAAAACGATATAAATACTGTTCGTTTTCTCACACAAACCGCTCGTTTCGTGTCTTAGGCCATCAATGTGTACTTACGATGGGGAATTGTTTTAATTTGGACTCTGTGGATGCTCTTTGAGACCGTGACCATAAACCTGCATTAACGTTATATGACTGACAGACAAGAACGGTTTGACCTAAAAATATCAAAATCTATTTAGTAGATAAGTGCCCTTTTCAGAAAAGGGCCCTATGCAAGGTTCCAGAGGTAACGGCGTCGGCGCACTATTTTTTTTAATAGTTCAAAGTTACTATAAGATTTAATGTTATTACCTTGACAAACTATAACTTACATCATTAAAAAGATATAAGACTAACGTTTCAGTATTTGACCACTATTGTATTCTGAGAAATTTATATTGACAGTTATGTCTTAATTTGTGTCAGGAGTTATGAAATGCAAAAATGAGTCGATACCTTTAATATGAATTATGAGCGTCAGACGCTCCTATTCATAAAAAACTCCTGTGCTGTCCTCATGAAAGCGATTCACAAAACAACATCCCTCACGGCTTTTAGCTCAAAAGTGTGCAGATTTGGAGAAATATTGATATATTCTCAGTTTACATCAGATTTCTATTGACAGGAATAATATTTTATTGAATTTATAGCCAAATGCGTCGATGTAATCATTATGAGCGCTGTATACTGATGTGCTGTGTTTTCAATTCATACCAGCAGCCTGAGGGCGCTCTACTGAACATTATAGTCCATATTTGAAACACATGAAGACGAGCGTTCGACAATGCAGGAAATTATTAATTTATTGGCATTTGTGTTGTTTCTGAATGCTTTTATTGGCATTTGTGTTGTTTCTGAATGCTTTTATTGGCATTTGTGGTGTTTCTGAATGCTTTTATTGGCATTTATGTTGTTTCTATTGTTGTGTGAGGGTGTATACCTTCTGGATGTATGGCGCTCTCTCTCTCTCTCATTAAAAAATGTTTTCTTTTATTAAAAAAGTCATAATCCATGTCTTATTCCAAATTAGGATGTTATGGTATCAATCTGAATGGGAAAACCATCGAATTGTACGATGGCCTTTGTGCCCTGTCATATGGCCTTGGTGCCCCAAAAAAAAAAAAAAAAGGTGGAGGCCAAATGGCCTTGCCCCTAAAATTACATAATTCCCACCCTGGTTACAGTGCATACTGTAAATAAAAATATAAGCAATAAATGATGCGACAAAATTGAATTTTCATTCAACTAAATGAAATCAATAATATAAAAGTATAATTTAGAAATAAAAATAATATTATAATATAAATATAAAAATTATTGTAATTTATTATAATATTATAATATAAAAAGTATTACACAAATCTACTCTTGCAATCCATATCAATTGTACTTTGTACTGTAACCATAAATGTCATTTCCACCACATGCTGTCATTTCCACCACAGAGGGCAGTGTGGTGGAAATGACATTTCTGTAGATTTTTGTGAAAAAATGGAAGATAGCTTCACTGAATAGCTTTGAATTAATACTTAGCATTTCATGTATGCAAAATACTCTTATTTAACTTAATTTTAACTTTTTAAAAACACCCTTGAAGGTACTGCATGTTTGGAAATTACGTAGAATAAATATATTAACTGATCAAGTAATATTTACCTTGATTTTTCTTATTTTGTTCTTGATGAAAATTTAAAATTGCCTCCATGTCCAACATGTGCTCTGATGTCTCTGAACATTTCCATAGAAACCACCTAAACAATCTTTCACACAAACTGTTTAAAGGGACATTACAGTGTTGTGGTGGAAATGACACCAATACTGTGCGACAGCTATATTTTGTATACAAAGTAATATTGATGATGCACATTAAATACTATAATGTAGGCCTATTTTAATTATTTTACTAGTGCTTAATTTAGGTATATTAATAGTTACCAGATAGGCCTAAGTCACATTTTATTTTCATTGTTGAAGTTAAAAAGCCTGGGTGTGTGACAAGGAGAAAACGGAAGGAGATTTTGACACCTATAAGGAGGTTGAAAAGTATGAACAAATCATAATAGAAAGGTAGTAAAAAGTTTAAGGTTTTATTGTTAGTTTGAAAAAGAAAGAGGAATTTGTCCAAAATTATATGTATTTTTAAAAATATGACTAAAGTACACATAAAAGTGCCCGTAGCCTAAGAATCACCCATATAGCCTATATATTGTTTTGTGGTAACCGATGTGGCTCGGGTTAAATTGGTACGTCTGGTCAGGACACTTTGAGGATTTATTGAGTGTACTTGTTTTTTTGTTTGTTTTTTTTAAAAGAAAGAAATATTTGAATGCAAATATTACACATTATACACAGTTACATATGCATAAGCCAATATGCCTACAACAGAAGGCTACTAAAGGGAAAAAAGAGAATAACTAGCCACATAAATAAAAGGCAAACGTGTAAAAATTACAGCTATACAAAATAATAGTCTATATAAAAATACATTGTAAAAAAGATTACACACGTTTAAGGTTTTTTATTATAGCTTTCTTATTTAAAGAGTTGATTGAGTGATGCAACAATGCACGATTATTCTCCAGCACTTCATATCTCTCACAACAGTTTTAATTAGCATTTAGTCCAAATTTGCGGTTTAAATAAACAATATGTAATACGTCGCAAAGATGACGAGTTAAAGTGGTGTTTGAGTGATTAAAATTACAATTTATAAAAACTTCTTCCTCCAATTCCTCCATCCTCATTCTGGATAAAGGTCAGATGTTTAGAGTCTGGCATGGTGTCAATACAATTTAACAGTAAGGATTCAACATCAGAGTTAGGATACTAAACTTACAAATGAATAAGCTGCGATCCATAACTTAATTTACACTGAAAAGAAATGTCTTTACAGAAATGTACAAAACTGCTGAGCTATTTATACATGTTTTACTGTGAAGTTGGAGTGGATGTGTTGTGAAACACTCTCAGTAACCAGTCAGAAATCAGTGTCAAGAGTCATCAGTCAGGCAACAACGAAGTTGGAAGGAAAAAAGCGTGTAAAACTGTAAAGGATTAAAAGTATTTAGAGTAAGAAAGTAAACAATCACATCTGGTTTATAATGTGATGTTCTCAATACATTTGCATTAAAGGCTTAATTAACATCTAAAAACAAAATGTAAAAAATGTGCATGTTTTCCTGGTAGTGAGGAAGGTTTACCATCAGCACTGCTTTACACCAGTGGTGTTTACTGATGTACAGGGATGAGGAGGATTCACATTTGAGACTAGTCTGTTTCCATCCACACGTTTTTATCCGAATTAAGTGATATCGAATGAAAAATACCTTATGGAAACAGTAAAATTCGATTGAATTTCATGAATGTCGACTCAAATGAAATGCGTTCGGTCTCATCGGATTTTATCTTGATCGATAAACGGCTTATGCGATAAACGCTGATGGAAACGTTATTTGTATAAATCCATTTTGTCTAGCAAAACTTTGTTCGCAAATGTTTGCTTGAATGTTGTGCGATTCAGTGCGAAAATGAATGGAAACACCTTAAAATGTCTCAAATCAATTCGATATACCAATTTGATCGCAAAACAGCATGTGGCGTCATTACGGTTTTTATTCGCTTTAAAGCTGTTGGATGGAAACACACTTTCACCAGCATGAGGTTTTTTTTACCGAACTTCAGATAATTCGATTGACAAGTGGATGGAAACTTAGCTACTGACAATAGTGATGATACAGTAACAAACATTAAAGTTGTCATTGACTGGACACAGATCAGCACAGCTTTTTAAGGAGGACATTTTTAGTGTCTAGCAATGTCTATTTTTTTCAATGAATTTTAGAGTCTTTTCAGAGGCGGCAGTAAAGCAGTAATATTAGAGGGAAAGAGGAACTGCATAAGAACTGCACTTTAATAATAATAATAATAATAATAATAATATGTTTATTTTCTATAGCGCCTTTCAAGAACCCAAGGTCGCTTCACAATGCAATACAAATAACAAGCAAACAGCAAGCAAACAGAGACAAAGGCCATCTGCTTATAACAGACAATCAATTGACATGAATCAAAGAAAAACATATTGTACTATTTATCAAAGCATACAATTATGACAAAGTAAGTAGCAAATAGGGCTGAGAAAGTGGAGAACAGAGGAAACAGTGTCGAGGATATTTATTTATTGGGCAAGCTTGAAGATATGAGTTTTAAGTTGTTTTTTGAAAGACCGGATGTTGTCGGTCGCACGAAGATTCTGGGGCAGCTTATTCCAAAGCTTAGGGCCAACAACACTAAAAGCCCTACCGCCCACCGTAGAGAGTCTGACCCGGGGTACCACAAGTAGGTTTTCAGTGCTGGACCTAAGGGCCCGAGTCAGGGTTCCCACGGGTCCTTGAAATCCTTGAAAGTTTGTGAATCTGAAAAAATGTTTTCAAGGCCCTGGAAAGTTTTTGAAAATAAACATACATAGAGACAGGTGCTTGAAAGTGCTTGAATTTATTTTGTGCAATAAGTTTTCTGGAAATAATTCCATATTCACTCCAGTCCCCTAATGTGTTATTTCACCAACACTTCATGGCCTTTGCATACTAGCTTGCTTGATTTACACTAGTTAAGCGCATTTACGCGTTACGTTACCAGGGTTTTTCCTGCATAGAGAATTATTAAGGCGGCCGCCTCCGTCAAATTTTGTGCCGCCTCCATCTCTCAACAATAAAAAATAACTAGGGAATCACCGAAAACGTGAGGATGATTCTGTTTTATTTCATTTAAAGTAAGTGGTGATTGATAGCCTATAGTTGATAATAATATAGGCCTACCTAATGTACTGACGGTAACAATGTTGCTGTTGAGGTTCGCGCAGTTATTTATAACATATTATAGTTAAGAAACAATATATAGCCTAGGATACACGCGACCAGAGAGCTGTTTTCCTGAATGCCATCAAGATTGAAACCGAGACTAATTTCATAACAGTTCAATAAACAAATAGTTAAAATTAAGTCACTTACATTTTAGACGCAATGACTGTTTTTGTTCTGTTTCAGCAGCGAAAATAGTTCCAAACAAAGATCACAGCAGAACCATCGCGCATCTCACAGCAACACTTGCTGCATTACTGAATGATTCAGCGTTTTGAAAGAATCGGTTGAGTCAAAGATTCAATTACCCATTCATAAACTGCCTCATTCTGAATAAATCAGCCATTTGAACGAATCGTTTGAATGAATGACTCAATGACTCGCTCATTAAGACGGTCGCCTGCCGCCTCCTAATGGCGGTTTAGTTTCATAAAGTATCATTCTTTTCAACATTCCTTATTTCTATTTTCTAAAATATTAAAAATAATCTAATTTAATACAGTTATAATTTTTCAATGTAAATTATTTAATTTGATTGGTAACAGCCTAGTGTCTTATTTAAATTTGATCAATATATTCAATTATATTTTAATTGAATATATTGATCAAATTTAAGAATTTGAAATGAAAGATGGAGCATACATTTAATAAAATTAGGGGAAAAAATGCCCTTTATAAAAGGTACAAAAAATTTGTGTATTCAAACAGTAATGTAATGAAAGATTGAAACAACAATGAAATTAAACAACTTAAGTTTGAAGGAAGTAAAGCCTCAGTTTAGGCTATTAATGAATTATGTAATTTTGCCAAAAAAAAGAACTTTTATTTTAAATAAATGTTAATTTTAAATCAGCCTACTTCAGTGTGATATGTCATGCTTAACACTGAGAATTTGAATAATTGTAATGTGATGATCAGATGCAGATATCTAAATCAAAGAATATAGGCGGTTTGCGGGTGGATTATCTATTTTTAACAGTGGATTCAGGTGACTCAAAGTGCACCAGATTAATGAATTTATCTTTAAAATGTACAAAATTTTCTTCCGGGGGGGCATGCCCCCGTACCCCCCTAGAGATACCAAGCTATACCCACAAAAACAATGTGGGAAACACATTAGGCTATATGATGATCTACAAAAAAATACTAATTTTATTATCTTATTATTAAAATACATTATTAGGATTTTACCACATCCGCCTAATTTTGAGCCAGGAAAAACCCTGAGTTATGTTAAGTGTTTCCCGCATGAGGTGCTTTGTGTTGTAAGTTGCCATGAAGTTCACATGCGCATGAAACTACGATGGTACCTCATCGTTTGTTGTTGGACACAACAAATGTGTCCCCACATTAAGTCCTTGAATTTGAGGCTATTGGACCTGGAAAGTCCTTGAAAGGTCCTTGAATTTGAAGTCAACCAAGGTGTGGGAACCCTGCCGAGTTGGAACATATGGCTGTACCAAATCAACAAGGTATTTGGGTGCCGGGCCATGTAAGGCTTTATACACTAGGACTAACAGTTTGAATTGGATGCGGTTTATGACAGGAAGCCAGTGCAGTTGGTGAAGGATAGGAGTGATATGGGCAGATTTTTTATTATATGTGAGGGCTCGTGCAGCAGAGTTTTGTACCATTTGTAGGCGGTGTATTTCTTTGGAGGGTAGTCCGCTGTATAATGAATTACAGAAGTCCAGTCTGGAAGTGATGAAAGCGTGAATGACAGTTTCCGCATCTATAAAGGTAAGAGAGGGGCGAATACAAACAATATTCCGCAGGTGAAAGAAGCATGATTTGACAGTCTGACTAATGTGTGAGTGAAAGCTGAGCGTGGGGTCGAACAGAACTCCCAGATTCCGTACAGTTTTTGAAGGCCTAATCTCAATACCATCTATATCAATAAAAATGTCATGTCCGGGTGAACTCTGTGATCTAGAGTTAATCAACAGGATTTCCGTTTTACCAGCATTAAGCTGTAAAAAGTTAGAGGACATCCATGTTTTAAGGTCGTGGAGGCAGGAGATAACTGAAGAGGGTGGAAAAGATGAGTTGGGATTGATCGTGAAGTAGATTTGAATATCATCAGCGTAGCTATGAAAGTTGAGGCCATGCTGTCTGATGATCCGGCCTAACGGTAGCAAGTAGATCAGAAATAGAAGCGGACCAAGAACAGAGCCTTGGGGCACACCGTGAGAAACAGACACAGAGCGTGAGCGATTCTTACCTATCAAATTGTTGTCTATCACATAGATACGAGGTCAACCACTGAAGTGATGCCTATTGCAGACAATCGTGAGATAAGTGTAGAGTGGCACACAGTGTCGAATGCTGCACTGAGGTCAAGGAGAACCAGAATACTATGTGCACCAGAATCAGAAGCCAGAAGGAGATCATTTAGTACTTTTAGAAGAGCTGTTTCTGTGCTGTGATATGTACGAAAACCAGATTGAAGGGGTTCAAAGAGATTATGTCTCTCTAAGTGTGATTGCAGTTGTGCCACAACTACCTTCTCAAGTAGCTTGCCAACGAAAGCGAGGTTTGATATTGGTCTATAGTTGTTATGAGTGTGGTTGTCGAGGCCGGGCTTCTTGAGAATGGGAGTAATGGCCGCTACTTTCAGATTAAGCGGAAGAGTGGCAGTGGCAAGAGACCTGTTAATAAGGTGGGTAATAGGTTGAATGAGTAAAGACAAATGAGTTTTTAGAAGGTATGTTGGAATAGGATCAAGTGTACAGGAGGTAGAATTTGATTTGTTAATCATTTTTTCAACCACAGATGTAGTAGTGAGTGAAAAAGTGTCTAGCGGACAACCAATCAAATATGGAGTTGAAGGAGTAGTGGCAGTAGAAGAAAACGACTGATAAATGTTGTCAATTTTTTGTAGGAAAAAAGACTGAAAACTTTCACAAAGATCAGCAGAACCAGTAAGAGCTACGGTGGATGGTTTGACCAGTTTATTTATTTCTGTGAAAAGAGCTTTAGGTTTGCATTTAGCTTTGTTAATAACAGTAGAGAGATAGTTAGAGCGTGCAATGTTTAGTGCTTCTTTGTATTTCACTACTGAATCAGAAAAAGCTATGGCATGGACAAGAAGGGAGGATTTGTTGTGGAGTCTTTCAAGATGCCTACATTGAGTTTTCAGAACTCTGAGCTCAGGGGTAAACCAAGGAGAGGAATGAGTAGACGGAACAGTTCTAGTTATTAAAGGAGCAAGCTTATCCAATACATCACCAATCGATTTATCATAGGTAGAAACTATCTCATCAGGACATAGCAGATTGAGTGAAGAAGGAAGAGCAGAAACAGCAATGGCAGCGGAGAAATTTTCAACAGTTATAGTTTTCAGATTTCGGTAGGATATAATGGTGTTAGTTATAGGTTTTACAATGGGAAGTGAGAAATCAAAGAGAATTAGTTTATGATCAGAGATGCCAATATTATGACCCTGAACATGCACATTGTCAATACCAACAATACAGAGCAGATCAAGAGTATGAGAGTGAGAATGTGTTGGGAAATCGATATGCTGAGATATTTCAAAATAATCCAGAACAGACAAAAAGTCTTTTGCAGCAGTACAATTAGAATCAACATGTATATTAAAGTCACCAAGCATCATTATTCTATCGTGCCGGGCAAAAGCGAGAGTGAGAAGTTCAGTCAGATCAGAGCAGAAGTTTGGGTTGTTTCTAGGGGGTCTATAAATCAATAGAATCAGAAGCGGAGCAGGGCCAGCAAGTTGAAGTGAAAGACATTCAAAACTTGGAACATCCAGAATGTCATATTTAGTCACTTTGTAATTGTTCTTAAAGATCACTGCCAGACCACCACCTCTACCACTAAGTCGAGGTTTTGTCAGATAACTATATCCAGCAGGGGTTAATAGGTTCAGCTCAATGAAATCGTCAGGTGTTTGCCAGGTTTCAGTCAGAAAGAGTAAATCCAGGTCTCTCTCAGTTGTAACTTCATTCAGTAGTGTACCCTTGCCAGTCAGGGAACGGGTGTTCAAGAGTGCGCAGTTGTGTCGATGGGGAACATGCGACGAGTAGGTCACATCTTTGGTTAGGGGTATGAGAGTCCTGGCGCGGTGGAGAGTCACATCGTTACTATGGTAACGCTCCGATCTCGGCGACAGGATCACAGGTATTGAGAGACAGGAGTCGTAGTTATAAAACCATCTACGTTTAGCAGACCGATGGATATAACGTGTGCAACGTGCAATTCCGAGAGTAGTACACAAATTAAACGTGGATGATTCCAGACGGAGTAGACGATTTAGGTTGTGCAGTTGCAATGAAGTATAGTTTAAATCCATACCGTGAATGAGAAGCAGAACAAGGCCAGCAAAGCCCAGGGCCAGCAGTCTCAATGCCGGAGAGTTATTAATGGCAAAGTACATCTCTTTGCAGTTTAAGACAGCACTCACAGAAAGCCGAATGGCCACTCACTTTACTACAACACCACGTTAGCCAAACCCAGCTGATTTTAAGTGTAATCCACAAAACTAAGCTAAACAGCTCGCTAAACAAGTTAAAACTTGCCTACCTGCTGCATCAGATGTTATGGGACTCACAGATATGCAGCGGTAGAGGGCTCGCGGGGAGAGTAATGCGAGGCCGCCACGTTAGCCAGACCAAAGAGGGCAGAACCACAATAAAACACTATGCAATGAATAAGGGGAGACTTACCCACTGAGAGTGCAGAGTGGTAAAGCCGAAACAGTGGGCAGAGGGCTCGCAGGGATTTCACAAAGTGAGACGCTGAACAGAAGTTAGCAGAGATTGTCCAAATTGTCCAGGGAATGTCAGGGACTTCAGAAAATGTAACATCCATGCAACAGATGCTTAACTCAAACATCCAACACTGTTCCATTAAGATTTTATGTCCCAAGAAAGCACATCCAGAAGCCAAACAGCAGGTTTATCCCGATTATATAGCCAGATTTCGTGTCCCGAGAAAAGAAAACATCCAGATTCTCCGTTCAGCAGTGCTGCCCAGAAGCAAACAGCACAATGTTGAGGATGAAACGTAACAAACAGAAAAAGTCCAGATTCTCCGTTCCAGCAGTGTCGCCCAGAGGCAAGCAACACAGTGTTATTAGAGGAAACGTAGCAAACAAAGATTTACAAAACAAAACAAAACAAGGATTTGCGATGAGAAGCGGCAGCCATTTCGCGCACGGCGTACTCTCACCGGATGATTTGCAATGCATCTCTCCTGAACATAAACCAACACATTCATTTCACAAAGGACCTTTTGAAATCAGTAAAATCAGTGGTTATTAATACATTTCTAATACAAATAATGACTCGTGTTTATAGCACTTCTCCAGAGGTAGATGGAGCTCACTGGGATTTTCATGCAAGTAAAACAATAAAAGCGAATCATGTAAATAAATGTAACTTCATTTTGCTGGTTCATTGAGGATGTGCTCAAATATCCACACGGTTGATCTGATGTTTGACCTCCTGATGCTCTTGTAAACGCTGTGATAAACCTCATATTAATGGCCACGGGTTTATAATTGAACATGTATAAATGACTGTGATGTTCAGATTTCCATGTTCTTTAGGCTTTGATGATGGAAGTAAAGCTCTAGATCTGATTCTTCAAAACAACCTGAACATCCTCGATCTTCTAACCGGAGTCATCGCTGTCCTTTCTGTCTTGAGCTGAAGAAAACAACACAACATTTCATTTCAACTGATGGCCATTTAAAACCGGACAACTTGTGTGTTTCTGACACCAAAATTATTTAACACCAAAATTAAATAGCAAACATTTCAAGTGCAAATGGATAATATGCTGTTTATCTTTAGTTGAAATGAACTGAAACATTACTGAGGTTTGGCAGTGAAATGTCCTTGGATCTGCAGCGTCCTGAAACACAGAATAACAGCATTATAATGTCTGCATAATCAGCACAGATATGGCAACCATTTGAGTAGTTACAGTATACTTCACATAATAATGAAATGTGATTTGAAGGAGAGACTATTAACATTACTTGGCAGTGGTAACAGCAGGGCATTCTGGGTAATGGTGTTCTTATCTGCGTCTTCTCTCTCCATGGCTGGAAAAACACATCTATAGTTTCACATCTGTGTTTCTGACAGACTAAAACTACAAAACACAAGAAAGTCTCAACTCACCGAAGTTAGGCAGAGAGAAGTTCTTGGAGCCCATCGCACCTATAAAAGTCATGAAGGACACGTTGAGTGAGTGAGATGAAGAATCAGCGTCAGATAAGAGATGAATTCAGATGTTCTGACCTCGAGCCGCTGCTGGAGTCGCTTCAGTTTCACACAGACTTTGAGTGTCATGAACCTCCTCAGCTGAAAGAGAACGAGAGGAGCCATTAATGAAACAGTGTGTGTGTGTGTGTGTGTGTGTGTGTGTGTGTGTGTTCAGGACCTACTGTGAACCTCCTCCACACTGGGATCTGTGGGGTTTTCTTCTTCTTCTGGATCAGTGTTTAAAGCAGCTGCACATCTTTCTGGTCCTGATGAAATTCAGAATGAATAAAATGATGGTTATTAAACATGTTCATGCATTTAGTCATCAGCTGTACAGTGACATGAGCTTTTTAACAATTCAGACTCACTCATTTCCTCCAACAGTTGTGGTTTCATTTTCCTTGTTGTTCTCAAGGCTCCAAATTCATCTTCATCTAAAATAACGAATATTAACACAGTCAGTTTCCTCATATCATCTCATGTCACTTCAGTTTATGATCAGAGAGATCTGTGTAAAGATTTCAGAAGATTTTCTTTTGTACGAAGAATGATTTAATAAAATTATGTTGTATGTGAACGGGTCATTTTGATTTAGTTTTTCTTCTTATTGATATGTTGATTTTTATGCTAAATAAATTGAACAATTAAAGAAAGTAAATATTATTGAATGTGAACTCACGTATTCGCCTACGAGCTGAGAGAGAGAGAGAGAGAGAGAGAGAGAGAGAGAGAGAGAGAGAGAGAGAAACATGTCAACACTCTGGATGAAAGTACAGTAGAGAATGAATTATCATTTCAAAACACATTAATGTAAATAATACAGTGTTCATAAATATTAACACATACAGTCAGTCTCTTCATTTCACTTCAGTTTGTCATCATCAGAATGAGATGTAAAGATTTAATGCCAGATATGCATCTTGACTCATGAACAGCTTGTGCAACATACACTCACCTAAAGGATTATTAGGAACACCTGTTCAATTTCTCATTAATGCAATTATCTAATCAACCAATCACATGGCAGTTGCTTCAATGCATTTAGGGGTGTGGTCCTGGTCAAGACAATCTCCTGAACTCCAAACTGAATGTCAGAATGGGAAAGAAAGGTGATTTAAGCAATTTTGAGTGTGGCATGGTTGTTGGTGCCAGACGGGCCGGTCTGAGTATTTCACAATCTGCTCAGTTACTGGGATTTTCACGCACAACCATTTCTAGGGTGTGCGAAAAGGGAAAAACATCCAGTATGCGGCAGTCCTGTGGGCGAAAATGCCTTGTTGATGCTAGAGGTCAGAAGAGAATGGGCCGACTGATTCAAGCTGATAGAAGAGCAACTTTGACTGAAATAACCACTCGTTACAACCGAGGTATGCAGCAAAGCATTTGTGAAGCCACAACACGCACAACCTTGAGGCGGATGGGCTACAACAGCAGAAGACCCCACCGGGTACCACTCATCTCCACTACAAATAGGAAAAAGAGGCTACAATTTGCACGAGCTCACCAAAATTGGACAGTTGAAGACTGGAAACATGTTGCCTGGTCTGATGAGTCTCGATTTCTGTTGAGACATTCAGATGGTAGAGTCAGAATTTGGCGTAAACAGAATGAGAACATGGATCCATCATGCCTTGTTACCACTGTGCAGGCTGGTGGTGGTGGTGTAATGGTGTGGGGGATGTTTTCTTGGCACACTTTAGGCCCCTTAGTGCCAATTGGGCATCGTTTAAATGCCACGGCCTACCTGAGCATTGTTTCTGACCATGTCCATCCCTTTATGACCACCATGTACCCATCCTCTGATGGCTACTTCCAGCAGGATAATGCACCTTGTCACAAAGCTCGAATCATTTCAAATTGGTTTCTTGAACATGACAATGAGTTCACTGTACTAAAATGGCCCCCACAGTCACCAGATCTCAACCCAATAGAGCATCTTTGGGATGTGGTGGAACGAGAGCTTCGTGCCCTGGATGTGCATCCCACAAATCTCCATCAACTGCAAGATGCTATCCTATCAATATGGGCCAACATTTCTAAAGAATGCTTTCAGCACCTTGTTGAATCAATGCCACGTAGAATTAAGGCAGTTCTGAAGGCGAAAGGGGGTCAAACACAGTATTAGTATGGTGTTCCTAATAATCCTTTAGGTGAGTGAATACATATATATAAATATTAGGGTGCATCAAATTTGAATGGGAAATTTTAATTTCAAAATATCAATTTAGCTGGCATTGCATTTTGTTCCAATACAAATAAAAATGACTTTTGCAAAGTTTTGAGGAATTCCATTGAGATTTAGGGGTGTCACCTAACACATGAACTTTGGCGAAATTTCGAAAAATGTGCAATTTTTAGTCTAATTGCCAAAAGGTTGACCTGGAAATGTTGAGTACAGTGAACTTGTATACAGTACCATGTTCTATAGGGTTATCAAAGTAAAAGTTGTTTGTTTGCCCTTTGGGCAACTTGGGCATTTCTCAGAATTCAACTTTCAAGATTCTCCATTCATTTGTCCTATAGACAAAATGAATGGAGGTCAATGGGACATGTTCACGTGGCCTTACCCTGTTAATTTACTGTAACAACTACAATGCTACTCTCAATACACATGAGAAATGTATCATCTACATCTACAGTGGGGAGAACAAGTATTTGATACACTGCAGATTTTTCAGGTTTTCCCACTTACAAAGCATGTAGAAGTCTGTAATTTTGATCATAGGTACTCTTCAACTGTGAGTGACAGAATCTAAAACAAAAATCCAGAAAATCACATTGTATGATTTTTAAGTAATTAATTTGCATTTTATTGCATGACATAAGTATTTGATACATCAGAAAAGCAGAACTTAATTTTTGGTACAGAAACCTTTGTTTGCAATTACAGAGATCATACGTTTCCTGTAGTTCTTGCCCAGGTTTGCACACACTGCAGCAGGGATTTTGGCCCACTCCTCCATACAGACCTTCTCCAGATCCTTCAGGTTTCGGGGCTGTCGCTGGGCAATACGGACTTTCAGCTTCTTCCAAAGATTTTGTATTGGGTTCAGGTCTGGAGACTGGCTAGGCAACTCCAGGACCTTGAGATGCTTCTTACAGAGCCACTCCTTAGTTGCCCTGGCTGTGTGTTTCGGGTCATTGTCATGCTGGAAGACCCAGCCACGACCCATCCTCAATGCTCTTACTGAGGGAAGGAGGTTGTTGGCCAAGATCTTGTGATACATGGCCCCATCCATCCTCCCCTCAATACGGTGCAGTCGTCCTGTTCCCTTTGCAGAAAAGCACCCCCAAAGAATGATGTTTCCACCTCCATGCTTCACGGTTGGGATGGTGTTCTTGGGGTTGTACTCATCCTTCTTCCTCCAAACACAGCGAGTAGAGTTTAGACCAAAAAGCTCTATTTTTGTCTCATCAGACCACATGACCTTCTCCCATTCCTCCTCTGGATCATCCAGATGGTCATGGGCAAACTTCAGATGGGCCTGGACATGCGCTGGCTTGAGCTGGGGGACCTTGCGTGCACTGCAGGATTTTAATCCATGACGCCGTAGTGTGTTACTAATGGTTTTCTTTGAGACTGTGGCCCCAGCTCTCTTCAGGTCATTGACCAGGTCCTGCCGTGTAGTTCTGGGCTGATCCCTCACCTTCCTCATGATCATTGATGCCCCACGAGGTGAGATCTTGCATGGTGCCCCAGAACGAGGGAGATTGACCATCATCTTGAACTTCTTCCATTGTCTAATAATTATGCCAACAGTTGTTGCCTTCTCACCAAGCTGCTTGCCTATTGTCCTGTAGCCCATCCCAGCCTTGTGCAGGTCTACAATTGTATCCCTGATGTCCTTACACAGCTCTCTGGTCTTGGCCATTGTGGAGAGGTTGGAGTCTGTTTGATTGAGTGTGTGGACAGGTGTCTTTTATACAGGTAACGAGTTCAAACAGGTGCAGTTAATACAGGTAATAAGTGGAGAACAGGAGGGCTTCTTAAAGAAATACTAACAGGTATGTGAGAGCCGGAATTCTTACTGGTTGGTAGGATATCAAATACTTATGTCATGCAATAAAATTCAAATTAATTATTTAAAAGTGAATTTCTGGATTTTTGTTTTAGATTTCTGGAAGATTGCTTTTGAAGTGTACCTATGATAAAAATGACAGACCTCTACATGCTTTGTAAGTGGGAAAACCTGCAAAATCAGCAGTGTATCATATAATTGTTCTCCCCACTATATACTCTGAATATGACAGTATCCACTCTAGAATACTGTTGATGTTAAGCTTAATAGCTTAGCTAACTTAGATAGCTAACTGTGGTTAGCAAACTGTTGCTAGCTAATGTTAGATAGATGTAATGAGCACCAAATACCTATTAATTTGACTTAAATGACTTATGATAAATTGTCCACTCTAGAATACTGTTGATGTTAAGCTTAATAGCTTAGCTAACTTAGATAGCTAACTGTGGTTAGCGAACTGTTGCTAGCTAATGTTAGCTAGATGTAATGAGCACCAAATACCTATTAATTTGACTTAAATGACTTATGATAAATAAGTATACAAAGACACAACTACAGATATGATAGTAATATGTAATAATACATACCCAACACAGAAAGATCACCTCAAACAGAAAGGTCACCTCAGTTTTCTTGAGCTGTAGTATTGTTTACCTCAGATCTCAATGGTAACCATTGAGCACTGTTAACCACTTTATCCAACAAAAACAGTTTTGCATGTGTTGTTTCTACATATATTGGAACACTTTTAGCACCCAGCCATATCAAAATTCAAGAATTGTGTTTTTTGATGCACCATAATATATATATATATATATATATATATATATATATATATATATATATATATATATATATATTATTGGCACAGAACAGAATACTATTCTCTGACTGAATTCTATAGTTGTTTAGAAAGACTAATTCTTTTTTTCTTTTTTTTGGGGAAAAACAGCACAGAAATACTTGAAATTATCAACCTGACAAATAGTTTCCTAAAATATACACATTTTATATACTGTACATGGACTCACCTGATGATGGTTGTAGACATCCATACGTGTCTAAAAGATACAGAGAGGAATGTTTAATGACACAGTTCTGTTCTCTGATTCACAACAAGACTGATTACATGAGAATGTTGCAGAATGTATGAATATATTATAGTGTTTTGACTTGTAGAAGATTCAGACTCACATGGTAATTTTGATAATTCTAGGGCTTCATTCTGATGTTTCTGGTTAAATTCTGAAATTATAAATATTAACAGTCATTCTGCCCTTCTATTAATCCTATATAAAGGTCTTACAGGAATAATACTCACTTCGTTGTTTAACACATTTTCTCAGCAGACAAAAAACAAGAAGAAAGATGGCAAAAAATACTTTAGCAACTATATATCCAATGAGCACCGGCAGCCGGACATTCACTCCTGTCACAGAAAAACAAAAATACATCCTTCATCACGATTTAGTTCAGTTATAATGAAGCAAACAAAACACTAATAATGAAGTGATCTTGTGAACATTAACTGTAATGAATGATCCTGTTACCGCAGCGGATGATGAGCGGTTCAGTCAGAGTCTGGTGCTTCACCACACACTGATACTGGGATCTTTCAGACGGCAGGATCTCCAGGCTCTTCTTCAGCTGAAAGGATCCGTCAGCGTTCGGTCTGATTCCCTCTGAGTTCAGCTGATCATCAGGGACCGGCGTCTGATCGTGTCTGATCTCCATCTTCACATGTTTAGGGTAGAAGCCTGTGGCCAAACACACCAGCAAAGACGAGACTGAAAATTCAGACGCTTTTACAAGAGTGTGAACACGAGGACGAGCTGCAGGACAGACAATGAAAATAATAAACCTGCATGAAAGAATTAATTCAAATAACAACCCTATAGATTCTGATGTAAACTCACATTCCATGATGATCTTTCCCTCTCGCTGAAGTTCAGTGAATCTGGTTAATGTTTCCACACATTTCCTCTCCAGGCTGGAAACTGATTCTCTGTCCCAGATGATGTCATGGTCGAGGACTAAAGGCTTCCAGTGCATTGAGAGGTCAAAGGTCAAGGTCTGGCCATCATAGGCGTATTCATCAGTGCCTTGAAGAAACATTACTGAACCATTAGAGTGACGTTCAACTGCACAGCCGTGCCTCCACTGAAGAACATGAAGATCTAGAGAAACACAGAAGATTAAGACCAGAAGATCAAATTCACTAAATGTGACAGTGATATTATTCTAATAGATTACAAGTGGAGGAGAGCTGTGCTGTCGAAAAGCCTTGAGAAGAACAAGCCATCTGCATTGCAGTTTTGAGGACGCCGGCTTCCTGGTTTTCACTAGATGCCGCCTTCAGCCCGCTCTTCTGCTGTGCCATCTGGTGCGCCATATCCTTTAAACGCTTAGTGTGCTCACCGTTGCGTCGTTGCGCTCTCTCCCTTTGCTCGAGCCACGCAAAAAGAAGCATCGCTCACAAAGGATGCCAGAGCGGACGGATACGAGCAAACACACGCCAGCCCAGTCCCCGCGTGCCTTGCTCTCTCCTAGAGGAACTCCCTCGCTAGTCCTGTTCACACTTGTGGACCAGCACCCCTCTCTGCGAGCGGCAGGTTTCATCTCTTTTGGAGCATTGGACGAGGATGACAAAAAGGATGACAGCCTTTCCATCGCTGCATCCGAATGCGACGAGTCGACGGGCTACGTTTCTGGCCCCGGACCATCAACACAAGCCAGTGCGAGAACAAGCAGGGCTAACCATGGCCGTTAAAGACCTCGGGCTCAAGTGGTCTTCGCCCGACGAGCCCACGCGCAGCAGGCTAGATGAGTGGTTCCCCTCAGCAGAGACCCGCCCCCTTCTTCCCAAAAGTGCACGACGAGCTGACGAAGTTGTGGAAAGCACCACACTCAGCTCTCTTAAAGCCTTCCTTCTCCTCGACACTCTCTACTGTAGACAGCGCTCTGGAGAAAGGTTATGAGGCGATTCCTCCCCTCGAGGAAGTGGTGGCCGCACACCTCTGCCTGCCCACTGCCACAGGATGGAAAGCCAAAGCGTTGCATCCGTCCAAGCCTTGCCGCGCCACTTCAGCTCTCGCTGGTCGTGCATATGCCTGAACCGGAAGCTTTCAGGGACCTGCGCAACGCCACAGATCTGGCCCTGTGAGTCACAAAGTCAACAGCCCAGGCGATCAGACGAAGCATGGCGAACTTGACGGTGCTTGAACGGCACCTATGGCTGAATTTGACTGACATGAAGGATGCAGACAGGGCAGCTTTTCTAGACTCCCCTATCTCCACCACCGGTCTGTTCGGCCCAGCAGTCAAAGGTTTCGCGGAGTGCTACACTGCGGCTCAGAAAGCGTCGCAGGTTATGCGTCACTTTCTCCCAACGTTCCAGCTCTGCTTCGAGTTACAAGAAGGCGCCACCTCCTCAGCAGTTAAAATCAGCGCCCCCGGTCTCTCAGCCCGGTCTCTCAGCCCCGCCCAGCGGCTGAAGTCTGTCACAGCTCTCGCTATGCAAAGCGCCAGCAATTCCCTGAGAGGCGGGGACCCCGACCCAAGATTGTGTTGGACCCCGAGCCTCGTAAGCCTTCCTAGCCATAGGAAGAAAGAGAGAGAGTTTGAGTGCCGCCGAGGACGGACCAATCTCCAAAAAGAGTCTCCCACATTTCCCAGTCCCCTCTTTTCAAGCGGCTGGAAATACTGATGTTGCAGTAAATGGATCTGTTATAAAACACGCACACCTGCAAACAAACGCCGTTTTTACGGCGACACAAATAAAGCACGAAAAGAGCTCTTTTCTGTCCGTGTCATATGTAGGTCACGTGCCCACGATAAAGTACGCACCCCTACACATAAGCACTGTTCCCACAGTATCAATCTCTCCTCCAGCTCACACTGGGAATGCAATAAATGTAGGTTCTGTGCCTACAATAAAGTACGCACCCCTGCACACAAGCACTGTTCCCACAGTATCAATCTCTCCTCCAGCTCACACTGGGAATGCAATAAATGTAGGTTCTGTGCCTACAATAAAGTACGCACCCCTGCACACAAGCACAGTTCCCACAGTATCAACCTTTCCTCCATCTCACGCTGGAAGTGTAATGAATGTAGTTTGTGTGTCCACTATGAGGTACGCACCCCTACACATAAACACTGCCACCACAGTATCAATTCTCCCCCCAGCTCATGCAGGAGATGTAAAAAATGTAGGTTGTGTGCCCACTATGAAGTACGCACCCCTACCTTATCGGTAGAGGTGCGTACACTGTACTTATATCCTCGCTTATCGGGCTTATGCTACTCTGAACAATGCCTGAACTTCGTATTTTGAGCACTTCTTGCGTTGTTTTTTGCCTCTTCACGATGACTCGCTTAATTTAGTCCTAATTTGTAAGTCGCTTTGGACAAAAGCGTCTGCTAAATGACTAAATGTAAATGTAAATGTACACATGAAAACTGTGTGAAAAACAAACAAATCCTCGTGCAAATTCGCCCAGGGGATTTTCACATCCAGATATCGCCCCATCACAGGCCATTCCTGAGATTCGCCTTCGAGGGGCAGGCTTACCAGCACACAGTACTACCGTTCGGCCTATCACTAGCACCTCGTACATTTATGAAGTGCATGGACGCAGCACTCACCCCCCTGAGACAGCGGGGAGTGCGAGTGTTAAACTACCTCGACGATTGGCTGATTATAGCCCAATCGGAGGCACAATTGATAACGCACAGATCCTGGCTCCTCGGCCATCTAGAATGCCTGGGTCTCAGGATCGATGCTTCCAAGAGCACACTGTCTCTCAGCCAAAGTATTTCTTTCCTGGGTACAGTGATAGACTCTATACAAATTAAAGTGCGCCTTACGTCAGAGCGCACGCTCACCATTCAACGCCTAGCAGCATCTTTCAGAGCGGGCGCTTGCGCGCCTCTCAAGAGATTTCAGAGGATGTTGGGTCTCATGGCCTCAGCATCATCAGTACTCCAGCTTGGACTACTGCACATGTGTCCTCTCCAGCGCTGGCTAAAATCTGTTTACCGACTCACGCGTGGCAATCTGGCCACTTACAAATCAGAGCGAACCACGGCTGTATCAAAGCCCTGGCTCCCTGGAAAGCAGCCAACTGGTATCAGTCAGGCGTGAGTATGGGTGTGGTTTCAAAGAGAAAAGTGATCTCGACAGACGAGGGCAGGCTCATCTCTGGCCTATGGTCAAGTCCGGAGAGGCACCTATATATAAACTGTCTAGAGATGAGAGCGGTCGCTCTATCACTGAAAGCTTTTCTCCCATATCTAAAAGGCCACCACGTCCTGGTCCGGACGGACAACATGGCAGTGGTGTCCTACATAAATCGCCAGGGCGGTCTCAGGTCAAACAACCTGCACGCCATGGCCAAGAGTCTCATTCTATGGGCTCAGCACAACCTGCGCTCGCTGAGGGCGGCGCATGTGCCAGGCATTCTGAACCAGGGTGAGATATGCTATCAAGAGACAATGTTCCCCCAGGGGAATGGTCTCTTCATCCACAGACGGTTCAGCTGATATGGAGCATCCAGGGGCGAAGCGGCCTGATTGGTTCGCGCGTCTGAGCTGCCTCGCCATAGGTTCGTGCAGCTGCACTGCGTTTTAAAAAATTGGCTTCAATATTCTCAAGAAAAGGAGTTTTCCCATAGCGTAAGCTAGCCTTACGCAATACTTGTTCCCTCATCTCAGGGAACCGAGGTTACGTTAGTAACCGAGACGTTTAGTTGGTTTAAGAAAATATGCATAGTATGCATAATGAATAATATGCAACCAAATTAGACTTTCAAATCAGTGCATGAGTGATTTGGTTGTTCTCATATCTGTTCATTTTTATTGGAAGTAAAAAACACTCTTGCATTCCTCAATTATTCAAATTATGGCACAGCTTACCCCCAACTGGCCCCACTGTCCCATAAACATAATTACCTGTGTCCCGTGTGCTGTTCTTATTCCTCTTGTCCATCAGTGTTTTAATGTTGATCTGAAGCCACTGTTGTTTATAATGCAGATCATCACTTTCATTAAAGAGTCTCTCAGATTCCTCACACAATCGAGTCATGAAATCTGCTTTATTCACACTGTTACACAAACTCATCTGTATGTCATCGAGTTCGACTGAGTTGTAGAATTCATACTGTTCTCCAGACATCAGAGGTTTAGATACGGCGCTGTATGTGTAGTATAGAGAGTGCATTTCTGAAATAATAAGAAAAAAACAAGAAACAAGAAAAATGTCTTGTTCAAACAAGAAAAATGTCATGCATCATTTGTTGCAGGCACATGTCCGAAGTTTAACCTAAATCAGTAACACTTTAAAATGAGGTTTCATTTGTTAATGTTAGTTAACTAGTATCACAATCAAGTCATGTTTAGGTTCTAGTTCATGCGGTCTCTGTCTGTTGTGTAGTTAGTTCTGAACCTCCTGAATGTTTATTAAAGTTTACTTGTATATTTCATTCAGTGTCACGCATCTTTCTCTGTGGATTATACTACTCACATTAACCGAAATAATTTAAAAGATACTTTAAAAATGTTACTAAAAATGTTTTTAATAAAAATACGTCTGAAGAATTTATTAATTGTAGTTAATGTTAATTTAAACATTGCTAATACATTATTAGAATCAAAAGTTGCATCTGTTAATATTACTTAGCATATTATAAATAGTTATATTTTTACTTACAGAAACAAAGATGAATAAATACTGTACCGCATTAGTTAATATTGACTTATTAAACTATTCAACTTTATTGCAGTGTTACTACAGTGAACATATAATAGGCTCACAGAGCAATCATGCTTACAGGATAGACTACCCTAGAATATCATGCACTTTCCCAGCTGATCATAAACTCACTATTCTCTTTTTGTTATCAGGTAGTGGTTTCAACAAGAGGTAATAATTTGGCAGTTTGGAGTTGAAATAGGCACAACACCTGGTAACAGGTACGGAGTGGTCACACCAGTCAAACGAACTGGACTTTGGTTCAGATCGCCTAGTGTGAGAACACACTTGTAGGACATTATTGTTAAGTTTATCCCTAAATTTGATCAATTTAAAGGTAAAATCAAACACACTGAACATTAAACAGTACAAAACTTCTCAGCATTCTCTCAGTACAGATCATTTTGAACCTTGTGAATAAATAATATTTACAGTCTACAGACACATGTGCATGTAAGAATATGGAAACAAACGGAGTCCTTACCACTCTGAGAGGAAGATAAAGCTGAAATCAGGAGGAGAACTGTGATCAAGGCCATTCCTGATCTCTGGGTTTCAGCGTGAAACTGTAAAAAACTCACAGACAACAAATGTGAAAATAAAAAATGATGCTGTGCAGGGTTTCCATGTCTGTGTAACAAAAACCAGCCCAAAGGCCAATCAAAAATAGACTAAAACCAGTCCAACGACCCTATCCAAATATCAAAACTCAACATAGCTAAAATGTTTTACAGTCACTGTTGTGCATTGCACTTACACAATTTTATTAGTCACCAAATACCCAACGAAACGTGACAGTTCATCACCCACAGGAAAAGAGAAATGAAAAGAGAAAAGTGTCACGAGTCATATTAAGTACAAGAAATAAACAGGAACTTGTCTAGACCGGTTTGTTTTTATCACAGTGACGAGCAGTGGTTTTTGAATGAGGGCAACAAATGTCATGATACACTTTGAAGAAGCTTGATAATTTATTCCCACAGATGTGCATTTTTGACTAAAGAGGGCTAAGAATATTTGTAAATATAGCTGCAAGCAGCAATTACCGGGGCCAAGCAGAATAAGACGACAAGACATGCCAACATGTCTGAAAGTGTCAGACCAACTGCAACAATGAGCAATTAAAGACATTTCAAGAGGATTTTAGGTGAAATGGCTGAAAAATCATATAAACATTAATTAAAAATATGATTTAATGGATTATCTCATTCGACCAATAGGTGGCGCAGTCACAAAACTGATGTGATGTGGTCAGAGTGAAGTGACAATGACACATACAAAGTATGGTGTCTATATGTCAAGGCATTGCAGAGATACAGCCTGAATAGTCCTTTTGGCATCATGCCTCAACTTTGCTGCTGTGGTGTACGAAAACGGTTTTGTCAATCGACACGAAATCCATAACTTTTAGTCGGCACAGTCTGGAGATGATACGATTCGAATTTGGTGAAAATCGGACAAACGGTGTAGGAGGAGTTCGAAAAAGTAGCTTTTGAATGAAAATCAAGATGGCGGACAGGAAGTTCGGCCAAATAAGGTACACTTGGTATCTGTGTTCTCAGCTTTACCCAAGGAATCTATTAAGACCAGTGGCATTTCAATAGCCAGATTTATTCAAAAGTTATTAGCAGTTTTGAAAATTTTGTTATAACTTTTGACCAAAAGGTGGCGCTGTCTCAAAATATTTTGGGTACCTTCAGGGGATGGTGCTGATGGCATATTCTGAGTTTCGTAATATTACACCAATGCATTTGTTAAGTATAGCATTTTATTTCACAAAACTGTATTGAAGTCAATGGGAATTTCATGTTTTGTTCTATTATAGCGCCAACAAGAGGCTCAGTCCCACCATTTTTTTTAAGTGTCCTCAGAGTGAGCCCATACTTATGTGTGTCAATTTTGGTTTTTGGTTTTCGCTTCGGAGTTATAGACATTTATATGAAAAAACACGTAAAAAATGACTGACACATGACTTTGATTCGATTTTACTACCCCTTACTATCAATATTTTCGCATTTGGGTATGAACGTTTAGCTATTGACCTATGTTTCCAAACTTCTGACGGTGGTTTCGTCTCGATCGGACTAGCGGTTTCGAAGATATCGGCAAATGTTTTTTAAGCGCTAAATCACAATGCTACACAAACCGTAAGGCGAAACCTAGCATCTTTGGTATCGTAGGACTCGGCAAGGATTCAGGAGTCTAATGAGATGAGTCTCGTGAAAATAAGTCGACCACACCCAAAGTTATAAGCATTTGGGGGAAAAAATTCACCACTAGGTGGCGCTGTTTCGAAACTTCTCAGGTTCTTTCAGGACATCGTGATGATGACCCATACCAAGTTTCGTAACAATCCGTTCATGCGTTCTTAAAATACAGCATTTTAGCACAAAATTCAAAATGGCCGACAGACAAAATGGCAGATATGGTAAAATTGGATATCAGTCGACTCAGCTTATTGCCCTGAATCTAACGAGACCAATTGCTTTTGGACAAACTGTTCAGAAGTTATAAGCAAAAATAGCCATTGCCATTTTTCGTATCTCCGGACCACTAGGTGGCGCTGTGCCGAAACACAGCATGTAGCCTCAGGTTAAGCTTATGATGACATGTACCAAGTTTGGTCTGAATCCGATAAAGCGTTACGGAGATACAGCCTTATGTCTGTTTTTGCAAACGCTACGCAAAATTTATTTGCGCAGTAATCGAGAACGGTTTGATCAATTTTGATGTATTCCATAACTTTTTGTCGGCATTGTCTGTATCAATGATCTGTTTCAAATTCATGAAAATCGGAGCATCGGCCTAGGAGGAGTTCGAAAAAGTAGGTTTTTCAGATAATTCAAAATGGCGGACAAATTTTCAATGACGTCATAGGGTGCTTTCGAATCGGCTTGAGCCAAGGAATCAGGTGGGGAAAGAATTTTGTTTCTAGCCCTTGTGGTTCAAAAGTTATTAGCATAAACATGAGTGAAACTTTCCAACTCCCAGTCGGAAGAAGAATAAGAACGGGAACAGATACAATACCTTCGGTGCTTGGCCCCTAATAATCTATCACTCCCAAAACACATCATCTAGCACAGTTTTATCACTGGTAGAATGTTAAATATGTCAATACAAGCATTTCAGTCAAATAGGCTACAGTTTGTGCAATATGTGAAACCTTTAACCAGCGGGGGGAAATCAACCCACAGCAACAGTTGAAAAGGGCAAACCGCAAACCTGGCAACCTAGATGATGTGTACTTCTGTTTTGAAATAGTACAACTCACTTATTTCCGGCTACAGGAATTTGACCGTCATTGTTTTCTGGAGCCAGACGAACCGATTAATAATGTGTGCAAAACAAAGAGTTTTTAAATTTCAGAGACAGCAGAAGAAAACATATGATTGCTGTTGTGTCCCACTATATACAGCTTCTTCAAAGTTCAACTGAAATTTACGTTTTTGTCGACCGAGAAAACGCTGGCTCATGAACACACGCTGAGACCGTTTTTCTGCTTCCAGTTGCAAGAAGCTCTGTATCAGACATTTAACCAGTGACCAGCTCATTAAACCACAGAGAACTGAGGGATGGAGGAGGTTAGGAACCAGTGCAGTGCCAGAACTCTTTACCTGGAAAACCAGCGTGGCTCAGTGTGTGGGAGAGGAGAGAGAGAGACCTGACGAAGTTATCGATGTTGAACTCGTACCTGTATGTAATGATGGGTCATCATGATTACTGTGATGTTCCTGAGACATCATCATCATTAGACATGGCTTGTGCTAAAATACACGATCTGTCCCATGAAGTCGGGAGCTGAAGAAGCTGCTACAGGAGCTGTTTATTTCTGGCTGTTTACAACAGGTAAGCCTGCAGTTTGCTACAAGATACAAACCCTAATGGTTAGAAAACAAGCTAAATAAACATTTACTACATTGTTTTCAACCCTGGCCCTGAAGCATATTTATGTCTCCTTAATCTGAAACTCAAAAAATTAGATCTTAGAGTTTCTTCTAATGAGTTGAATGGTGTTTGATTAGGGAGATGTCCAAAATGTGCAGTGTTGACAGAGCTCAGGACCAGGGTTGGGAACTACTGATTTAAATGCATATACTCACATAACATGTTAATGCACATAAAATATAGAAGCCATTCTATACAGCAATATTTAATATTGCATAAACACGCTTCTTCAAAACGTTCCCTAGTTACCATCACCTGATGTCCATTTGGTGGTTAATCGTCCATCCACGATTGGCCTTCCATCCACAAAATCATTTGTGTGTCCAGGTCCAAAGCTGCTGCTTTTTTGTTTTTTGAAAAATTCGGGACAGTCCCGAAATCTAAGCTGTTGTCCCGAATCCCGAATGCGGCCATAATTGTCCCGGAAATTATACTAAAGCAAAATCTTGAGTAGTTAATGTCTGATAAAACATTAAAAACTGTCCGTGGAGGTTGAGTTGTCCTGCAGCCAGCCCCCGCCGGGGATTTATTTATTTTTGCACACAGTCTCACGACCAATCAATCAATCACTCCTTTACGACTGGCTGCACATGCACTGTCCTCGCGGCTGCGGCATTACGCTCTCTTCATCTAGGCCTACTCTATAAAACAAAAAGGAGCAAGTTATGCAGCAGCCGCAAAAAAATACTTCAGCCTAATATGTGATGTCGGGTTACACAAAGCAAATCATCTACACAATTATTTAGTTTTCTTATTTAATGACCGACAATTTAGTTGTAACAATAATTTTGGCATAAGGCTTATTAGCGTTAGGCTATAGCCTGAAAGGTCTGATTTATGCACTGTTACAACAATCATTGTTTTCTTTCTTTTCACAATGACATTTGAGTTCATGATTTTAATGTTGTTGTTTTTTGGGGTAGACTAAAGACTAATGACAGACTTGATCTTTGAATAAAAATATATTTTATTATAGGCTACGTAGTCTAATTTCATAGTAGGCCTACTACTAGGCCTAGGGGAGAGCCGTGACGATATTAACGCGGGACGGATGAACCATTGAGATTTCCTTGAAAACCACTCACGTCATGTACATCAAATTTCGTTAGCACGTACAGCACGCAATGCCTACCATACCTGCGAAAACATTTCTTCTTAACGTCGTGCTGTTTTGGAGTTAAAGCCACAAAGCTGTTTTTGAGTGCGGTAAGTGAATTATTTCGTGTGGTACTTTTTTTTACTAACAAGTTGTATTTATTGTTTCATGTGCCATTGTAATGAAAATACGGCAGGTGTATTAGTACTGCAATACACCCTTAAGTGTGCAGTATCAGAGTTTTTTAGTTTAAGGGCAAAACAGGTTTAACTGGCAACGTCCCGACAGCGCCCCCTGCCAGTTAAACCTGTTCATAGGAAAACCGCTGTTAATGTGGTCACACTATGTGTTTAAGCATTGAATAAAAAAAGTGTTTTGCAATAAATAATGAAAACATTTGTAATGCATAAGATGTGTTTTCAATGTTTAATAGTTATTTTAACCAACCTACAGAAAGGCTACAGGCTACTGTTCATAGAAGGTTATTTAGCCTATACTGTTCCTAGACTTGTGTTTATTTTAATGCAAATTCATTTTCAGTTACGCAACACATGATATCTCTTTAATAATCATCAATTGTCCAATTTTCAATCTTCAATCAATTTCATTTATCGTCTTCCGGTTGACCTCGTTTTCTTCATAACAACAGGAGATTATGCAAAATGCACATAGGCTTATCGCCTATTGGGCGACAGAACAAAAATGGTTAATATGAACCTTTAAATTAAGATAAATTACAAAATATGTTTGTAACAATAAGTACATAAGTTACTTGTCAGGTATTGTTCATAAAACCAAGCATTCGATGAATAGTTGCTGTTTAAACTGTTATGTTTCATCCGTCCCACCCTTGTGTTTCAGTCTCCTAGCTCAGGCGGGACGATTGAAACAAAGCACAACTACAGTACCTTTAAAAGTTAATTTTTACTATTTGTGCCGAATAACACATGATACAAAGAGAACACATATGTGAGTTGTTGATCATGTAACCCTGGTTACAAAAGCACCATTTCAAACTAAAGCTGTTAATAAAAACAGTCATAAAGAAATACATTGCAAGCAATGAATAGGCGACAAATAGGTTAAAAGAAATTTAAAATGCATTAAAATAGTCTAATGCTTTATTTCACATGTTTTATTTAGGTTTAAGAACATAGAAAAAGGGTTAAAAATATGTGAATTCATTTTATTTTTTTTTGTACTTCATTTAACATGGTTTAAAATGTGTTTATTTTGAAGAGTCACGTTGCAGCGTGACTCCTGAGACTAGCCACAGCCAACCGGGTTGTTTTGTTTTTTTTCCCTGCTTGTTAACGAGGGAGAAACGCAGACAGTCGTTGCAGAGCTGCTGCTGAAAACAGAGGAGAACAAGAAAGAATAAGTAAAGAGTCCATTTAAAGTTAATTTTGTGCCTTGAAGGAGTTTTTTTTTTGTGTTCCAACCTGCTGTGACCTGGCGACATTGCATACTTGTGTTCATTGCCGAACGGGACTTGGTGAGTTAAAAGGAATGTATTTTATTTTATGTGTGGAACATTTTGTTGTGATGTATCGGTACTTTCATGAAGATGGAAAGCTAAGGTAGTTAATTTATGATGTTTTGTGTTGGAATGGTGGATGTACATGGTGGATTGAAGCACAGGCCTGTAGTTCAATGTCCTGTGATGTTACGTTTTTTCTGCCCGCCATGATGGCGAATGCGCCATTTCATGAAGTGCCAATTAAGCTAAAAAACAAGCTTTTATTAATATGTGAAGCTACCAGATGTAGTATTTGATTTTTTTGTGCATATTATTTTATTATTATGCTAGGCCATTAAGGTTTGGACCGGAAATTCTGAGCGAATATCGGAGTTGGATTCCACGTGCGATATGTAAGATGGCGAGCCACCCAGTGACCCCATGATCTATGCATCACCAAGCGTGCCGCACAAGCCCTGAAAAGTGAAGCCAAAACGTCTCGATCGCCCCCCGGTGGCTGGTCCTAGTATAGGTCATAAGCCCCGCCTCCCCATGTTATTCAACGGGACGTGAGACCAACTAAACAATTAAATTACACTTCAAATATCTTTTTACCAAAGGTGGTTTCTTTCATTTGCTGTCGTTTTTATCACGCTGATGTTAGTTCAAGTGTCTGTTTCAAAAATAAGTTGTTTTTTAGTTAGTTACGTGATGCGGTGGTGTAACGTCATGACTGACAGCTGTGATTGACAGGTTCTCTGAGCGAAGTAGTCACTGAAGCACCAACGGACATTTTTTCGGGATCTTCGGAGGACTGAGGAGATTGTATTTACTTTATTTTAACAAGCCTCTTGACGTACTGCAATCAATTTTTAAAAAAGTGTGCAGAATCCACTCTCCCTGAGTGCATTCTGCGAGAGTGAGGGCGGAGCGTTGATTTCGCGGCTTTACTTCCTGCTCACTACTGCGCAGGTCTGGTCCCGAGATCGCTACTGCGCAGACTCAAGTTCCAATATGTCAGCGCCATATCGGGACTCTGGCGGCTTCAGTTCTCATCAATGGAAGAGAGCGAAGGGGCGTCGTCCATCTTTTTTTACAGTCTATGTGCATCACACAGGAGCAAAGCGCCTCTGCCAGACGTTGCATGGTTTTCATCAGAAACTGGTAGGATTGATCCACATTTCACTGCAGAGCTGCAGTGGATCCACAGAGACACTGGATTAACCATTCAGGACAATTAAAGGACTGACACCTAAGAGAACAAAGACATTTACTTGTGCAATACAAGTTTATTCAGTCTTTTGCTGAATACAATTTGAGTTTGTTTTTGTTTTATTGTTTTTTTTATTGTTTTATTTGTTAACCCTTCATGTTAATGCTGTAATGGTGTTTTCTGACAGGTAAAAACATTTTTTTGGGGTACGAACAACAAAATAGAAAATGGTTGAAACTAACAGGGAACTTAACCAAACTTGAACTAAACCTTGAAACTTAAGAACTAAACTTTATCCAGAATAAAGCTGAGTTAACTCACATAAATTAGTGATACAACTTGAGACTAATAATCACCTAGGTTGAAAATAGTATCCTTTTAAGCCAAATAGTAGGTTTAAATAAAAAAGGGGATTCATAAACTAACTCACGTGAACACAAAAAGGGAGGGAAATAATACATTTTTTCCTTGAAGTGATTTTGAAATTAATGTTAACTGTATGTCAACTGTCTGTTTTATGTTGACAACTAAATGTATTAAGCCAGCAATTTAAACTGATTCTGTGGTCTGTGGTTATTAATGCATCTTACATCAATCACTGCTTCCGTAGTGGAACCTAGCACTGAGCCTAGTATACTGTAACTACTCCAGAAGTGTTACAATCACACACACACACAAAAAAATCTATCTGTAACCTTATCTTATAAAACAACGTTTATCTGAAAAGTGTTTCAACTGTCCCGGCTCTCCCCACTACCTGGATTTCACTTATTTTAACTCGTTACATCTTTGGACATAAACCAACACATTCATGTCACAAATGACATTTTGAAATCAGTGATTTTATGCACCAGTTCATAAAATCATTAATTTCAAAAGGTCCTTTATTAATTAACACATTTCTAATATGAATATAGACAATAACACTCCTCCAGAGGTAGATGGAGCTCACTGGGATTTTCATGCAAGTAAAACAATAAAAGCAAATCATGTAAATAAATGTAACGTCATTTTGCTGGTTCATTGAGGATGTGCTCAAATATCCACACGGTTGATCTGATGTTTGACCTCCTGATGCTCTTGTAAACGCTGTGATAAACCTCATATTAATGGCCACGGGTTTATAACTGAACATGTATAAATGACTGTGATGTTCAGATTTCCATGTTCTTTAGGCTTTGATGATGGAAGTAAAGCTCTAGATCTGATTTTTCAAAACAACCTGAACATCCTCGATCTTCTAACCGGAGTCATCGCTGTCCTTTCTGTCTTGAGCTGAAGAAGACAACACAACATTTCATTTCAACTGACGGCCATTTAAAACCGGAGAACTTGTGTGTTTCTGGTTCAAAAACACCAAAATTAAATAGCAAACATTTCAAGTGCAAATGGATGAATATGTTGTTTATCTTTAGTTGAAATGAACTGAAACATTACTGAGGTTTGGCAGTGAAATGTCCTTGGATCTGCAGCGTCCTGAAACACAGAATAACAGCATTATAATATCTTCATAATCAGCACAGATATGGCAACCATTTGAGTAGTTACAGTATGTTTCATGAAATGTCATTTGAAGGAGAGACTATTAACATTACTTGGCAGTGGCAACAGCAGGGCATTCTGGGTAATGGTGTTCTGATCTGTGTCTTCTCTCTCCATGGCTGGAAAAACACATCTATAGTTTCACATCTGTGTTTCTGACAGACTAAAACTACAAAACACAAGAAAGTCTCAACTCACCGAAGTTAGGCAGAGAGAAGTTCTTGGAGCCCATCGCACCTATAAAAGTGATGAAGGACACGTTGAGTGAGTGAGATGAAGAATCAGCGTCAGATAAGAGATGAATTCAGATGTTCTGACCTCGAGCTGCTGCTGGAGTCGCTTCAGTTTCACACAGACTTTGAGTGTCATGAACCTCCTCAGCTGAAGGAGAACGAGAGGAGCCATTAATGAAACAGTGTGTGTGTGTGCGCGTGTGTTCAGGACCTACTGTGAACCTCCTCAGCTGAAAGAGAACGAGAGGAGCCATTAATGAAACAGTGTGTGTGTATGTGTGTGTGTGTGTGCGCGTGTGTTCAGGACCTACTGTAAACCTCCTCAGCTGAAAGTGAACGAGAGGAGCCATTAATGAAACAGTGTGTGTGTGTGTGTGTGTGTGCGCGTGTGTTCAGGACCTACTGTGAACCTCCTCAGCTGAAAGTGAACGAGAGGAGCCATTAATGAAACAGTGTGTGTGTATGTGTGTGTGTGTGTGCGCGTGTGTTCAGGACCTACTGTGAACCTCCTCAGCTGAAAGTGAACTAGAGGAGCCATTAATGAAACAGTGTGTGTGTGTGTGTGTGTGTGTGTGTGTGTGTGTGTTCAGGACCTACTGTGAACCTCCTCTGAAAGAGAATGAGAGGAACCATTAATGAAACAGTGTGTGTGTGTGTGTGTGTGTACGCGTGTGTTCAGGACCTACTGTGAACCTCCTCAGCTGAAAGTGAACGAGAGGAGCCATTAATGAAACAGTGTGTGTGTATGTGTGTGTGTGTGTGCGCGTGTGTTCAGGACCTACTGTAAACCTCCTCAGCTGAAAGAGAACGAGAGGAGCCATTAATGAAACAGTGTGTGTGTGTGTGTGTGTGTGTGCGCGTGTGTTCAGGACCTACTGTGAACCTCCTCAGCTGAAAGTGAACTAGAGGAGCCATTAATGAAACAGTGTGTGTGTGTGTGTGTGTGTGTGTGTGTTCAGGACCTACTGTGAACCTCCTCTGAAAGAGAATGAGAGGAACCATTAATGAAACAGTGTGTGTGTGTGTGTGTGTGCGTGTGTGTGTGTGTGTGTGTGTGTGTGTGTGTGTGTGTGTTCAGGACCTACTGTGAACCTCCTCAGCTGAAAGAGAACGAGAGGAACCATTAATGAAACAGTGTGTGTGTGTGTGTGTTATATTAACAGTCAGTTTCCTCATATCATCTCATGTCACGTCAGTTTATGGTCAGAGAGATCTGTGTAAAAATTTCAGAAGATTTACTTTTGTACGAAGAATGATTTATGTGAACGGGTCATTTTTATGTAGTTTGCTTCTTAATGATATGTTGATTTTTATGCTAAATATATTGAACAATTAAAGAAAGTAAATATTAGTGAATGTGAACTCACATATTTCACCATAACCTGAGAGAGAGAATGTAATTACATCATTAATGTAAATAATACAGTGTTCATAAATATTAACACATACAGTCAGTCTCTTCATTTCACTTCAGTTTGTCATCATCAGAATGAGATGTAAAGATTTAATGCCAGATATGCATCTTGACTCATGAACAGCTTGTGCAACATATACATTATTCTCCTCTCCAGTGTTCTCCTCTCCTCTGTTCTCTTCTCCTGTGTTCTCCTCTCCAGTGTTCTCCTCTCCTCTCCTCTGTTCTCCTCTCCAGTGTTCTCCTCTCCTCTCCAGTGTTCTCTCCTCTCCAGTGTTCTCCTCTTCTCTCCTGTGTTCTCCTCTCCAGTGTTCTCCTCTCCAGTGTTCTCTCCTCTCCAGTGTTCTCCTCTTCTCTCCTGTGTTCTCCTCTCCAGTGTTCTCCTCTCCTCTCCAGTGTTCTCTCCTCTCCAGTGTTCTCCTCTTCTCTCCTGTGTTCTCCTCTCCAGTGTTCTCCTCTCCAGTGTTCTCTCCTCTCCAGTGTTCTCCTCTTCTCTCCTGTGTTCTCCTCTCCAGTGTTCTCCTCTCCAGTGTTCTCCTCTTCTCTCCTGTGTTCTCCTCTCCAGTGTTCTCTCCTCTCCAGTGTTCTCCTCTCCTGTGTTCTCCTCTTCTCTCCAGTGTTCTCCCCTCCAGTGTTCTCCTCTCCAGTGTTCTCCTCTTCTCTCCTGTGTTCTCCTCTCCAGTGATCTCCTCTCCTCTCCAGTGTTCTCTCCTCTCCTGTGTTCTCCTCTCCAGTGTTCTCTCCTCTCCAGTGTTCTCCTCTCCAGTGTTCTCTCCTCTCCAGTGTTCTCCTCTCCAGTGTTCTCTCCTCTCCAGTGTTCTCCTCTCCAGTGTTCTCCTCTTCTCTCCTGTGTTCTCCTCTCCAGTGTTCTCCTCTCCAGTGTTCTCCTCTCCTCTCCTCTGTTCTCCTCTCCAGTGTTCTCCTCTCCTCTCCAGTGTTCTCTCCTCTCCAGTGTTCTCCTCTTCTCTCCTGTGTTCTCCTCTCCAGTGTTCTCCTCTCCAGTGTTCTCCTCTTCTCTCCTGTGTTCTCCTCTCCAGTGTTCTCTCCTCTCCAGTGTTCTCCTCTCCTGTGTTCTCCTCTTCTCTCCAGTGTTCTCCCCTCCAGTGTTCTCCTCTCCTGTGTTCTCCTCTCCAGTGTTCTCCTCTCCAGTGTTCTCCTCTTCTCTCCTGTGTTCTCCTCTCCAGTGTTCTCCTCTCCAGTGTTCTCTTCTCTCCTGTGTTCTCTCCAGTGATCTCCTCTCCTCTCCAGTGTTCTCTCCTCTCCTGTGTTCTCCTCTCCAGTGTTCTCCTCTCCAGTGTTCTCCTCTCCAGTGTTCTCCTCTTCTCTCCTGTGTTCTCCTCTCCAGTGTTCTCCTCTCCAGTGTTCTCCTCTTCTCTCCTGTGTTCTCCTCTCCAGTGTTCTCTCCTCTCCAGTGTTCTCCTCTCCTGTGCTCTCCCCTCCAGTGTTCTCCTCTTCTCTCCTGTGTTCTCCCCTCCAGTGTTCTCCTCTCCAGTGTTCTCCTCTTCTCTCCTGTGTTCTCCTCTCCTGTGTTCTCCTCTCCAGTGTTCTCCTCTTCTCTCCTGTGTTCTCCTCTCCAGTGTTCTCTCCTCTCATGTGTTCTCTCCTCTCCAGTGTTCTCCTCTCCTGTGTTCTCCTCTCCTCTCCAGTGTTCTCTCCTGTCCAGTGTTCTCCCCTCCAGTGTTGTCCTCTCCTGTGTTCTCCCCTCCAGTGTTCTCCTCTCCTGTGTTCTCCTCTTCTCTCCTGTGTTCTCCTCTCCTGTGTTCTCTCCTCTCCAGTGTTCTCTCCTCTCATGTGTTCTCCCCTCCAGTGTTCTCCTCTCCAGTGTTCTCCTCTTCTCTCCTGTGTTCTCCTCTCCTGTGTTCTCTCCTCTCCAGTGTTCTCCTCTCCAGTGTTCTCTCCTGTCCAGTGTTCTCCCCTCCAGTGTTGTGTTCTCCTCTCCTGTGTTCTCCTCTCCTGTGTTCTCCTCTCCAGTGTTCTCCTCTCCAGTGTTCTCCTCTCCAGTGTTCTCTCCTGTCCAGTGTTCTCCCCTCCAGTGTTCTCCCCTCCAGTGTTGTCCTCTCCTGTGTTCTCCTCTCCAGTGTTCTCCTCTCCAGTGTTCTCCTCTCCTGTGTTCTCCTCTCCAGTGTTCTCCTCTCCAGTGTTCTCTCCTCTCCTGTGTTCTCCCTTCCAGTGTTCTCTCCTCTCCAGTGTTCTCCTCTCCAGTGTTCTCTTCTCCTGTGTTCTCCTCTCCAGTGTTCTCTCCTGTCCAGCGTTCTCCCCTCCAGTGTTGTCCTCTCCTGTGTTCTCCTCTCCTGTGTTCTCCTCTCCAGTGTTCTCCTCTCCTGTGTTCTCCTCTCCAGTGTTCTCCTCTCCAGTGTTCTCTCCTCTCCTGTGTTCTCCTCTCCAGTGTTCTCTCCTCTCCAGTGTTCTCTCCTCTCCTGTGTTCTCCTCTCCAGTGTTCTCTCCTCTCCAGTGTTCTCTCCTCTCCAGTGTTCTCTCCTCTCCTGTGTTCTCCCCTCCTGTGTTCTCTCTTCTCCAGTGTTCTCTCCTCTCCAGTGTTCTCTCCTCTCCTGTGTTCTCCCCTCCTGTGTTCTCTCTTCTCCAGTGTTCTCTCCTCTCCAGTGTTCTCTCCTCTCCTGTGTTCTCCCCTCCTGTGTTCTCTCTTCTCCAGTGTTCTCTCCTCTCCAGTGTTCTCTCCTCTCCAGTGTTCTCCAGTGTTCTCTCCTCTCCATCCTGCGTACTCACCAAACATGAAGAGATGTGTGCGTCCATCCAGTCATCCGTCCAGCTATCCATGATCTCCTGCACCTGTAAAACAAGGAAGGTCTTCATTACTAAGCGTTACTCATTCTTCAAAGTCTATTTTGAACTGCATACTCATCCGTATTCTCCATTCTGCTCAGTGCTGTTAATAAAGCTCACATTTCAATGTATTTCTTTGTGTCTGGGTCTGCATTCTGTAACAGGTAACACTTTACAATAAGGCTTTATTAGTTAATTCACTAGTTAACATAAACTGACAATGGACAATACTTCTAAGTTATTAATCTTGGTTAATGTCAATTTCAACATTTAATAACACATTATTAAATTCAAAAGGATTTAATGGACCTGAACTAACATGAACTAACAATGATCAGTTGTATTTTTTTAAACTGTTAACAAAGAATAACTATGGTAACAAATGTAGCTTTTGCTCATTGTTAATGTTGGTTAATGCATTAACTGACTTTACCTTATTGTAAAGTGTTACCTATTGTTCTTTATAACACTTGAATCACTTTATGCAGTTTTTGTGTGTATTGCTTTATTGGATTTAAATATAATTTAGAGTTCTTTTTGTTTTAAGAAAAATATATAAAACCTGTTATTGTTTGAAAACGCTTATTTCAGTATCGTAATAATATCATATATATTAGGTCAAATTCCTAAAAAACAACAACAATAATAATAATAATTGGATCACAGCTTAATGTCCAAGGGAAAATGTGGGTCCCATGGCCAAACCAGTTGAGAACTGCTGGTACAGTATAAGGGACAATTTCAGATACAGCCGTAGTGTCTTAGTGACTGTTCAAAGTCTCGTTTGTTGAATATTTCCAGTTGTAAATATTGTAAAAAAAAAAAATCAGCTTGGTCATTTATATGTAATTTTACTTATAATGGCAGTAATTCTAAATGTACAGATTTAACCAATAAAAGCAAGACATTGCACTCATGATGTGGCCTAATGCTGCGTGACCTTGAAATGGAATGGGAATATGACATTGTGAAGAACAATCCTCTTTATACAGGCCTCTGGTAAACTTGTTTAGGGTCACAGTCACACCACGCAAAAAACATCTGTCCTTCTGTCAAAAACTCACTAGTGTGTATGTTGTGCAATCAAAATGGATGATTGCATATTCAAATGACTAATTATCCCATGCTTTATTTCATTTGTCACTGAGTTCATTTTTTTTATTCAATTTTAATATCTTTGTTACTGTGAAGATGTTTCATTCAAAAGGAATCGATAAAACAAAACTCTATAATAATTCTATGGCCAAGACACAAACTGAAGAGATATATTCAAGCTCTACAACTATGATGTCACAGAGACATTCTATAGAACTCTCCTGAGCAAAAGTCCACAAAGACAAAATCCTGAGGAGACTTTAATCAGAGTTTGAGGTGAGAAGACTGAATACATTTACAGTCCCGAGAGAACATGGAGGACATAAGAGCTACAGCTTTTGACGTGTTTGATGAAGCACGTTTACTGGGCGAACACACTGACATGATCATCAAGTCCAATGACAGAGAATTTCAAGTGCACAAGATCATCATGTGTGGCTGCAGCTCCTACTTTAGGTGAGAAGAAGCATTTGAACTGCAATTGTGCGCAAATTACCAAGAAATGATTATAATTATATACAGAATTTCCACTGCCAACATTATACTGTTGAAACTGCCTAATTCCAAATATATTAATGCATGAAAATGAATGAGTGTATTGCCAGAAAAAAGAATGTAACTATGATATCTAGGAAAAAAACATTCTTGAAATTTAATTCTGGAAGTGGCTATGAATGAAGTTTTACCCAGCATTTCAAATTTAATACAGGAAACGAATCTGTTTCTCAAGTATATTTGGCTGAAATTAAAATGTAAATAACGAAATGTTATTTTATATACGCTCATTATTAATACCTGTATTTCTTTGTCAAATTGGTTCACAGGGCTCTTTTCTCCAACAACTGGAGCAGCCCAGCACAACATTTCTGTGAAATCCAAGGAATATCCCGAGACATCATGCCTCTTATTATCCAGTATGCGTACACCAGATCTGTGCTCATTACTCAAGAGAATGTGGTGGAGCTCTTGGTGGCGGCTGAAATGATCTCAGTCTCAGGTCTTGTAGATTCCTGCTGTCAGTTCCTGGAGTCACAGTTATGCCCAGAGAACTGCATTGGCATCTGCAAGTTTACAGAGGACTTTTACTCCTGCTCAAAGCTCCACTGTAAAGCACAGCACTACATCCTGCAGCACTTTGAGGAGGTTCTGCACGTGTCTGAGGAGTTCCTGGAGCTCTCCCTGGAGCAGCTGGAGGAGATCATTGGTGAGGATGAGCTGAATGTCAGACAGGAGGAGCTGGTTTTTGAAGCCGTCCTCCACTGGATTAATCATGCACCAGAAAACAGGAGGCGACACATTGCCGTGCTTCTGCCAAAGGTAAAACAGAGATTTTTGTCTTGTTTTTCATTACGAATATCTTAAAATTTAAATTTAAGACTTTAATCAAGATACATTTTCTGCTATAATTTAAATTTTTGTCATTTTGTTTTGTCATTTACATTTCTTTTTTGTTTAAATATGTCTTTAATTTACTAATTTTATTTCAGTTTGAAATGAAATAAAAATGAAAATGAGAAACTTGCCTTGACAACTATTTAAGTTTTTAAATATTGTATTTCAGTTAAAGTTATTTTTATTTTTATGTTAGGGTTTTAATTTTAGTTCAACTACAATAATCCTGGAATGGTGTAAGAAAATTAAACTTAATTCAAAGGGCAAACAAGTTTATTTGTCTTCCCCTTCTGACAAATTTTTTTTGTTTTGTTTCAAGCATTAACATTGGAAATCCTTTTCCATTTTTGAACACCATATAACTGCTTAGTAACAGTCTTACAACAGTCTCTGAAAGTCTGAACTCTCCCTTGTGCTTCAGGTTCGATTGGGGTTGATAACACCAGACTACTTCATCAATAATGTAAAGTGCAATGCACTAGTGATGGAGAATGAAGCCTGCATGCCTGATATCATCAATGCAATGAAGACTTTGTTTGACCACAACATGGATGAACCCACTAACTCAGAACTCATGCATCAACTGACACGTCCACGTCTGCCCTCATCGATCCTATTGGCCATCGGAGGATGGAGTGGCGGCATTCCCACCAATGAGATTGAGGCATACGATGTGAAGGCAGACTGCTGGGTCAATGTGACTCAAGAGGATGAGCGTCCCAGAGCCTATCATGGGACAGCAGTCCTGGATGAGTTTGTCTACTGTATTGGTGGTTTTGATGATGTGGATTGTTTCAATAGCGTGAGGAAATTCAATCTTATCACTCAGACTTGGCATGAGGTGAGTAATGCTGTATGTCAACATGTAACTTTAATTTAGCTTCCTTCACAAAACAGTATTGTGGTACAGTGATGGTACCGGATTGTACTTTGATATGGACCATAGTGCTGAATGATGTGCTGTACTCCACATTACTTCAAAGAATACCACTGTATTACCGTATTACATGTCTACAAAGTGGTAAAACCATGATAATATAATATAATATAATATAATATAATATAATATAATATAATATAATACACCAGAGCATCATGATTGATGAAAATGGTCAAAAAAATACCATTAAGAAAAATAATAATAGTATTATTGTACTTATTTGCAACTGATAGGACAGAACCAATGAGATGGTGTATTGGTGTTTGTCTGCACACTGATGTATTTGGTGTGTTGTAGGCGCCCCCCATGTATGAACGCCGAGGCTTTATTAGTGTTGCTGTTCTGGACGGGCTCATTTATGCCATTGGTGGTTTTGATGGACAACGACGGCTTAAAACAGTAGAGCGCTACGATCCAAACACCAATCAGTGGACAATGATGGCACAAATGAATGAAGAGAGGAGTGATGCCAGCGCCACCTCACTGCAGGGCAGGGTAAGAGCACTTACCCATGATCCCACACTCTTCTGCTGGAGACTCTTAATGCCTGTAAAGCATGAAGGAAATGTGAAATAGAGATATGGCATAAGGAATAGTGTTAAAATGGAAATTTACTGAGTGTTTTAAACACTGGTTTTCTGATCCGTCTGTGATGATTGTGCACAAACATCATGCATGTTATTTTTGTGTTTGTCAGATTTATATCTGTGGTGGTTTTACTGGGACCGAGTATCTCTCCTCTGCTGAGAGCTTCAACCCTGAAACAAACCAGTGGACTCTCATCGCTCCCATGAGTAGCCGTCGCACTGGTGTTGGTGTGATCGCTTACGCAGATCGAGTGTATGCTGTGAGTATTAAACACAGTTTTATAGTTTTAATTAACTATGATAACCATGACACAAATACAGAAATATGGAACAATCACAGTTTAAAGGTTGCACTTCTGTAAATGCATGCATTGATGTTCATATACAAATGCACAGAATACATAAATAAAAAGTGTATTTATTTAAAGGTTGGTGGTTTTGATGGTGACAGTGATTTGCAGTGTGTGGAGGCCTATAATCCGCTCACTAACATCTGGAGTGATGTTGCATCAATGAACAACCCACGCTGCAACATTGGCATTGAGGTGAGATGTGGACAGTTAATATCTGTATCTGGTCAAACTATGAAATAACATTAAAATAATGATTTGATGATAATTAATATGGGGGACTTTTTATAATAAGATTTATTAATGTAAAGTTAAAGACATTAGCTGAACATTATTTATTTTACTTTTTACTTTCACATAATCCAGGTAGTTAATGGTCAGTTGTTTGCTGTTGGAGGCTATAATGGATTCGACACCATCTCTGATGTGGAGCACTACGATGAGAAGACAGATCAATGGTAACTTCCACAAACAATAAATCTTACAGATCATTTTACACTGCATTAGATATAAATATAAGTCTAAAAATCTAATACAGACTATACTTCATTGCATTCCTTCATTGCATCTGTTTTCTACACAGGTTTGATGCAAATAAAATGGCCATTTCCCGCAGTGCTCTGAGCTGTTGTGTAGCATCGGGATTGCCTAACATGGCACAGTATGCTGCCCTACGAGACACCAGACACAAGACGAATCTGGCAGTGAATGATCTGCTTCTACCAGATCTGACAGTCTGACTACAAATGGAGAGTCATATCTCCTGAATAAATGCATTCAAAAAAGAGGCTGTATTCTAAATGTTAAACTTTCTCTCAGGTTTAGTGTTGTTCATTTAAAATATTAAACCTTGCAAGGGATTTCTAACAAACAAACATATAATATTGAGAATTATTTTTACTGAGTAAATTTATTGCTTTATTAAACTTTGTATGAATTACTGTAATTTACTGGCTTCTTACATTGTGTATGACTGATTAAACTCATAGATAGTCTTTGCTAAAGAAGCATTGATTATGTGATGTTTTTATTACTATAGGCATAATCTACACATGGAAATATAACTTTTGTGTTACGTTAAACAGTCGAGACTATACAATCATTTTTGCAGTGTAATGACTTCTGAAAATAATAATAATTATTATTATAGATACGCACACATGCACACAGTCATATATACATTCTCTGTCTGATCAATCACTATTTATCGATAAAGTATAAACAAACACTTAATATTAGCAAAATATTCAAGGCGTGAATTACAGATCTGCAGAAGCACCTAATCCATCGTAATTAGCATCCATCCATCCATCCATCTTCTACCGCTTCTCCGGGGCCGGGTCGCGGGGGCAGCAGTCTAAGCAGGGATGCCCAGACTTCCCTCTCCCTAGACACTTTCTCCAGCTCTTCCGGGGGGACACCGAGGCGTTCCCAGGCCAGCCGGGAGACATAGTCTCTCCAGCGTGTCCTAGGTCTTCCCCGGGGTCTCCTCCCGGTGGGACATGCCCGGAACACCTTCCCGGGAAGGCGTCCAGGAGGCATCCGGAATAGATGCCCGAGCCACCTCAACTGACCCCTCTCGATGTGGAGGAGCAGCGGCTCTACTCTGAGCTCCTCCCGAGTGACCGAGCTTCTCACCCTATCTCTAAGGGATCGCCCAGCCACCCTGCGGAGAAAGCTCATTTCGGCCGCTTGTATCCGGGATCTTGTCCTTTCGGTCATGACCCACAGCTCATGACCATAGGTGAGAGTAGGAACGTAGATTGACTGGTAAATCGAGAGCTTCGCCTTGCGGCTCAGCTCCTTCTTCACCACGACAGACCGGTACAGGGACCGCATTACTGCAGAAGCTGCACCAATCCGCCTGTCAATCTCCCGTTTCATCCTTCCCTCACTCGTGAACAAGACCCCAAGATACTTGAACTCCTCCACTTGAGGCAGGAGCTCTCCACCAACCTGAAGCGGGCAAACCACCCTTTTCCGACTGAGAACCATGGCCTCAGATTTGGAGGTGCTGATTTTCATCCCAGCCGCTTCACACTCGGCTGCAAACCGTCCCAGTGCATGCTGGAGGTCCTGGTTTGATGAGGCCAACACGACAACATCATCCGCAAAGAGCAGAGATGAAATCGTGTCGTCCCCAAACCTGACCCCCTCCGGCCCCTGGCTGCGCCTAGAAATTCTGTCCATAAAAATTATGAACAGAACCGGCGACAAAGGGCAGCCCTGCCGGAGTCCAACACGCACCGGGAACAAGTCTGACTTACTGCTGGCAATACGAACCAAGCTCCTGCTCCGGTCGTACAGGGACCGGATAGCCCTTAGCAAAGGGCCCCGGACCCCATACTCCCGGAGCACCCTCCACAGGCCGCCGCGAGGGACACAGTCGAATGCCTTCTCCAAATCCACAAAGCACATGTGGATTGGTTGGGCAAACTCCCATGAGCCCTCCAGCACCCTGTAGAGGGTATAGAGCTGGTCCAGTGTTCCACGACCGGGACGAAAACCACACTGTTCCTCCTGAATCCGAGGTTCTACTATCGGCCGGATTCTCCTCTCCAGTACCCTGGCATAGACTTTCCCAGGGAGGCTGAGAAGTGTGATCCCCCTATAGTTGGAGCACACCCTCCGATCCCCCTTCTTGAAAAGAGGGACCACCACCCCGGTCTGCCAGTCCAAAGGTACTGTCCCCGACCGCCACGCGATGTTGCAGAGGCGTGTCAGCCAAGACAGCCCCACAACATCCAGAGACTTGAGGTACTCAGGGCGGATCTCATCCACCCCCGGTGCCTTGCCACCGAGGAGTTTCTTGACTACCTCGGTGACTTCAGCTTGGGTGATGGACGAGTCTGCCTCCGAGCCCTCAGCCTCTGCTTCCTCAATGGAAGACGTGACGGCGGGATTGAGGAGATCCTCGAAGTATTCCTTCCACCGTCCGGTGATATCCCCAGTCGAGGTCAACAGCTGCCCACTGTAAACAGCGTTGGTAGGGCACTGCTTCCCCCTCCTGAGGCGCCGGATGGTTTGCCAGAATCTCTTCGAGGCCGACCGATAGTCCTTCTCCATGGCCTCACCGAACTCCTCCCAGGCCCGAGTTTTTGCCTCCACAACCACCCGGGCTGCAGTCCGCTTGGCCCGTCGGTACCCATCAGCTGCCTCAGGAGTCCCACAAGCCAGCCAGGCCCGATAGGACTCCTTCTTCAGCTTGACGGCATCCCTTACTTCCGGTGTCCACCACCGGGTTCGGGGATTGCCGCCTCGACAGGCACCGGAGACCTTACGGCCACAGCTCCGAGTGGTCGCGTTGACAATGGAGGTGGAGAACATGGTCCACTCGGACTCAATATCTCCAGACTCCCTCGGGATCTGGTCGAAGCTCTGCCGGAGGTGGGAGTTGAAGATCTCTCTGACAGGAGATTCGGCCAAACTTTCCTAACAGACCCTCACAGTACGTTTGGGTCTGCCGAGTCTGTCCAGCTTCCTCCCCCGCCATCGGTTCCAACTCACCACCAGGTGGTGATCAGTTGACAGCTCCGCCCCTCTCTTCACCCGAGTGTCCAAGACATACGGCCGGAGGTCGGATGAAACGACCACAAAGTCGATCATCGACCTCCGGCCTAGGGTGTCCTGGTGCTATGTGCACTGATGGACACCCTTATGCTTGAACATGGTGTTCGTTATGGACAAGCTGTAACTAGCACAGAAGTCCAATAACAGAACACCACTCGGGTTCAGATCAGGGGGGCCGTTCCTCCCAATCACGCCCCTCCAGGTGTCACTGTCGCTGCCCACGTGGGCGTTGAAGTCCCCCAGTAGAACGACGGAGTCCCCAGTCGGAGCACTTTCCAGCACCCCTCCCAGAGACTCCAAGAAGGCCGGGTACTCTGCACTGCCGTTCGGCCCGTAAGCACAAACGACAGTGAGAGACCTATCCCCGACCCGAAGGCGTAGGGAAGCGACCCTCTCGTTCACCGGGGTGAACTCCAACACATGGCGGCTGAGCTGGGGGGCTATAAGCAAACCCACACCAGCCCGCCGCCTCTCACCATGGGCAACTCCAGAGTGGTGAAGAGTCCATCCTCTCTCGAGGAGTGTGGTTCCAGAGCCCAAGCCGTGCGTAGAGGTGATCCCAACTATCTCTAGTCGGAATCTCTGAACCTCACGCACAACCTCAGGCTCCTTCCCCGCCAGAGAGGTGACATTCCATGTCCCTAGAGCTAGATTCCGCGTCCAGGGATCGGGTTGTCTAGGCCCCCGCCTTCGACTGCCGCCCGATCCACTTAGCACCAGCCCCTTACGGTCCCTCCTGCAGGTGGTGGGTCCACGGGCATTGTAATTAGCATATGGGTGATAATATGTCTACATCCATGTGACCCAATTTTTCATGCTAATTATATTTAATATCTACCTAAATGTATACAGTTTATTACTAAATGTAATAAAATGTATTCAGACCCCCTTAAATTTTTCACTCTTTGTTATATTGCAGCCATTTGCTAAAATCATTTAAGTTCTTTTTTTCCTCATTATTGTACACACAGCACCCCATATTGACAGAAAAACACAGAATTGTTGACATTTTTGCACATTTATTAAAAAAGAAAAACTGAAATATCACATGGTCCTAAGTATTCAGACCCTGCAGGTGGTGGGTCCACGGGAGGGCGGCCCGACGTCGCTCCTTCGGCCATGGGGGGAAGCCCGACGACCGGGTGCTCGCATACGAGCCCCAACCCTGGCGACGTCACGGTCCTCAAATTTATAGGCATCATAAGGGTTTTTGAACCGCTCTTAGTCTGACCCATTACCTAGGACCTGTTTGCCTTGGGAGACCCTACCAGGGGCATATAGCCCCAGACAACATAGCTCCTAGGGTCGTTCGGGTACTCAAACCCCTCCACCACGGTAAGGTGGCAGTTCAAGGAGGGGGCAACACTCAAAATTCGGCAACAACCAGGTATATAAATGGGCTATATAAAAAGATTACACACTTTTAAGGTTTTTATTATAGCTTTCTTATTTAAAGAGTTGATTGAGCGATGCAACAATGCGCGATTATTCTCCAGCACGTCACATCTCTCACAACAGTTTTAATGAGCATTTAGTCCAAATTTGCGGTTTAAATAAACAATAAATGTCACATGATTATCATGTTTATTGATCTCCTTTAAACTCACTCAGGTAATGCACCTACGCAAAGACGACAAGTTAAAGTGGTGTTTGAGTGATTCAAATTACAATTCATAAAAACATCTTCCTCCAATTCCTCCATCCTCATTCTGGATAAAGGTCAGGGTCCGTATTCATAAAGATTCTAAGAATCCTCTCAGAAAACTCTTAATTTAGCTTAAAAACTTTTATGTAGGAGTCTTAGCTTAAGAGCAATTCGGGACCGATCTGAGAGCAACTCTGAGTAAGGAAAAGACAAAAACTTTTATCTTAGTAAGGAGGCGGGGTTGACCCCGTTGCTATGTATGACACTATCTTTTGAAGACTGTGATTGGTTGGTTGACCAAGAAGGAAAAAAAGAGTGATTTTAAGTATAGGGTCTATTCTAAGCCTTCACTTTGAAATTACATGCGTAATTTTTCCTATTTGACCGTTCTCACACACACACACACACACACACACACATTATATATGTGTATATAAATCCTTTTTTATTTTATTTACCATGCTGTTAATTTCCTATAAGGTATTTGATTGGCTTAGAATGATAAAAATTGTTCCACTCTTTCCAATTACACTGATTACTGGCATGTCTATTTAAGTGGTGGTTTGAATGTTGGTTTTAATGTATCAAACATGGAATTTTCCCAGTTGCCAAATATCGTAATGTAGTGATTACTTTCATTTCTGGCGCTATGGCATTTCTGCGCTGTGTCGGAGATGTTAGCGTGTCTCTAATAAGATCAGTCACAAACATGATCCCTGCACGATCTAATATAGCTTCTTATTAACTCACTGTCATCCATTGTCTGCAACACATTTCTTCTCCTTCTTCGTTTTTCTGTCATTTTCTCCTCTGCTAAAGAAACTCTTAAGCCTCTTAAAAGTCCTCATCCGTGCTCCTAACAATTTTGAACTTAAGACCTCTTTTAAGGGTTAAGATGCTTTCTGAATTACTTTTTTCTTTACTAGGATTTTTTCTTCAATTTTAAGAGTAAACGCCCACATTTCTAAGAATTTTCTTAGAATTTTGTCACTAGGAGCTACTCTTTGCATTAAGATTCTAAGGGACTGTTCGTTTTTTATTTAAGGGGCCACCGGAGGAGTTTTGAGATCTGTTCTCAAAAAAGACATGACCCTCCCTTCGCCAGCAATACATTTTTCTATGACCCTCCAAAATGATTGTGAAAAAAGGCATGACCCTCCCCGATAATTTATTGATTAGCCTTCTGTGGTTTGCGCTTGGCAAAGATGTTCAGATAGCCATTGTTTTTTTTTTGTTTGTTTTTTTTTTTAGCCATTCTCATTTTAGGGCTGTAACGATAGACCAAACCTACGATTCGGTTCGTATCACGATTTTTGATTTTAGATTTGAAAAAATCATGTTTTCGGTGCTGATGCGGTGTGACTCGTTCAATATTTTGCCACCTATAAAATTAAAAGATTTTTTGTGTCACGTCACATGTGTATTTCACTCATATTAAATATAAAACGCATGTGTAGACTGATTTTTAGCGCAATTTACCACCGGACAAAATTGCGATTGTTAACTCATGATTTCTGGTCTGTGCGCACCAATCTTGCACTTCTATCTACTCCTCAACCAGACCACCTAGAGACTTCGGGTTTTCGGCATTATGTTAAGGAAGGTCTAATCTCGGGAACGCACAAAAAAAATCCAGGAAAAGATTTACTATCTCTTAGTGTTGTGATCCCATGACGTGAGAAAATTGCGCTAAAACACTCACCGAGTTTTTATTACTTGTTTTCTAATGTCTTGACTCCTTTCTTAAGGGAGTATGGATATATTAACAGATGTTTCAAAATATTGGTATTAAATGCATTTTATGAGAATTTATATTTCAAGTTTTGACTGCAAATGTCACGTCCATAACACTGGAATCGCCCAATTTTAACGAATTTATCCTCAACTAGTTTTTGTGGTGTAGGTCTACGTATTTTATTATTTTAACTTAAATAATACTAGTAATTTAAAGATGTGGTAGCCCTACATCTTACATATCGTGGGGTGGGAGATATTGACAAAAATGAATATCTCGATATTTTTTTCCAATATCTCGATATCGATATTCAGGCGATATTTTTGCCATCCTTCAAATAAATGTGTGCAAACTGGCAAAGAAGGTCCAGTTGGTCTTTTGACTTGCTGCATTTGACCTATTATTGTAGGCTTTAGAAAAAAAACAATAAAGGAGCTAACTAAACAGAATCTGAGGTAGCCCCTACTTTTTCCACTTACAAAAAAAAAAAAAAAAAAAAAAAAAAAAAAAACGGAACTAGGCACCTCTTGCAACAGTGATTATTAAATCAAACAACATTGTTGATGATAAATTAAAAGTAAAAAAATTTTTTTTCAAAACGCTATAAATCCAACCATTTTTTCCCCAAAACGCTATAAATCCATCATTTTTCCCCAAAAATTGATGGTTTGTCTTTTAAAAAAAGTATTTTGTCTTTTATTTTTCGTGTTTGCATTTATGAGGAAAAAACATTATTAGTGACAGTTCTCCATTATGGACACGAGCGCTCTGAAAGCGGCACTAAAAGACTTTCAAACTTTCACAGAGAGCTCAAAACAGAAAGCACAAAGCCTTTCTTTAAAACGAATTTCGTTTTGTATTAATTGTATCTTAATTTTAATATTTTTTTCATTAACCAATTTCCATTTAATACATAAAAAGTAAATAGGCTAGCAATCACAACATAAGGTGCTTGAACTGGAGATTATATCATCATGAACCGAACCGTAGCCTACTCGCCTCACAGGCCTAAAAAATGTGAAATATATTTACAGAAAGCTGGTTCTAAACATAACCATCCAAAACAAAATAAAACTAGCTTAATAAATGTGCATTTCTCCGCATTCACTAGCCTACTGCGAAGATCGCGAGTCAATAGCCTATCGTCAACTTCATCTTTGCAGCTGACACAGAAATTAATAAACAATTAAAATGTCTTATTGCAATATTTTACATATTCATAATCAATACTTTTGCTGGTTCTTTGAGGCAGCTTTTTAGGTTTATGGCGTTTTGGAAAAGAGCTCTTCACGTACAAACACCATTTCACCAAGGCACAGCGGCCCTTCAGCCAGTGGCGGAGCCAGACACCCCTGACATGCGATTGGCCACCCCGGGTGCCACCCCAAAATTTTATTTGCTACTGGCAGTTGCTGATGCTGATTTAAAAAAAAAAAAAATTACGTTCGCCGGCAGCGCGGCGCGCGCGCAGTTTTCAAACGGACGAGCAGAGGACGAGAGATGGTTGCAAGACACCGAACTTCACCGAATAAGAAAACATCATATTTGAAGTAAGTTTTTAAGGTTTAGCATCAGGGTGGTTTGCTCCGAATAGCCTACATTAGGCCTAATACACGCATATGCAGTACCTTGCCGTTACAGTATACAAATGTTCTAGCTAATGTGAGGATAGGAGATCAAAACGCAGGCAAAGAAAAGCAGAAACAAGTGATATCATAATGCGATCACTATAGGACTATGAAGCTTTATGGGTGTAGGGTGTTGATGGACTCGATCTAATGTGTTTTGATCATCATTATGAATCTGATCTAGATGTAGTCTTTGATAAAAATGCGATTTTCTCAGCTTTTTGCTCATGTTGCTTTTTATGAAACTTGCCAACATTCAAGTGTTGATAAAAAAAGATGCACAAAGCTAGAATAAAACAATTTTTTGTCTGTTCATTCTTTTGGTATGTTCAGATATTCATACAACAAAATATTCTGGGGTGCCATGAAATTGTGAAAATTACCAAAAACACCATTTTTTTTATAGGCTACTGCGAGAAAGAGTTAAGATAAAAATGTTGGTAATTGGATGATGATTAGAATATAAATATGATTGGAATCATATTTTAAATTTGTCATATTTTTGAACAGGGTCAATTAAACATGAAAAGAAAGGGAGAGATATCAGAGTAGCCTACTTTTTAAATAAGCACAAACATAGTCCAGTCATTTTATGAAAAAAGGTTGAACAAATTGCAACAGAAGCAAACTCAAATAATTTTGTATCCTCAATATGTCCTGAGTAAGGAAAAAAAGTCTAGAAGAATCCCATTAGGGGAAAGTTTCGAAAACTGTTTCTGGGGATTCACTTTTTATTTAACCTTTTGTCCTTTGCATTCTCCTTACCATTGTCTCCTGTTCTTCCCTCAGACTCGTCCCCCAGAAACAGTCCCAGACCCAGTCCCAAACCCAATCTCTTGCTTCTGTTGAGTTTGCTTCTGTTGCAATTTGTTCAAGGTTGACCCCCATTTTGGCTTAAAATGACTAACAGGCAGATCAGGTGCAAACAGACCCCAGCCCTTGCATCACCACTGGCTAGTCAGAGTCAGTGTGGTCAGACTTCAGGACCAGCAACAGGTCAGAGCATCTACCAGAGTCAGGCAGTCAATCACATACCCAATTCAGGAATTTAAGTTGAGATGAATTTTGCCAGATTAAAAGGATAGTTCACCCAAAAATGAACACAAAAAAATAATTATAATTAGAAAGAATAATTATAAATTATTATAAAGAAAGAATTACGTTGTATTAAATCTTCCTAGGATAAGATTTTATATTGATGGGCAATACAATTGTTTACATTTTTCAAGTACAATTAAAAAAACAGTTTTTTTTTGTTGTAAATGTGAGTTTTTTTGTAAATAAACGCAGCAGTACATAACAGACACATGCTACGGTATCTTATCTCCTTGGTGCTTAAGCTTTGTTTTCTGCAAATATTTTGGATGTTCAACACTTATAGACACAAACAGAGTGACCCAATTCCTTCCATAAGCTTTTCCACTGTGTGTGTGTGTGTACTGTGTACCCCCGAAAGTAGCAGTGGCCACCCCCTGGCCACCCCATGTATAAAACTCTAGTTCCGCCACTGCCTTCAGCACATAAGAACAAAAAGAGAAAAAGCACGAACTTACTAATTACGAAACTTTGATGTGGTTGAACAGGTGAAACAGTCACAAATTCTTCTGCAACTTAACCCTTCTCAGTACAAGTTATGAAGGAAGAGAACAGCATTACAGTTTTCAGCGTGTCCTCCTCTGATTGCTGTGTTGTGACTGAAAAAGTGCGTGCAGGAGCACATGCGCAAAACGTAGGTTAGTAAATTGTCCTTTAGTAAAATGACATATGATAAAATACAAATAATTCATATATCATTTTACAAAACGGTTTTGCGCATACATGTGCTTCTGCGCGCACTATTTCGAATTTACGAATGTGCGTTTTTGACGACGCGGGACCATGGGCTGGGCCACTCGGAGGTTGCTTCCGGAATAGTAGCCTACTGCCCTACAGTATTAAAAATCGCTACATATAATTGTTTAGAAGGTTAAAGTGTGCGTAATTTGTTTTCTCTTTAACTTCTTTCAGCTCTTTTCATGTTTGGGGGGTCGGATTGGAAAGTTCATTATTTGCTCGTGCTTTAAAGCTTTGCCGGGTAAACATTTCATTGGCATTCTGTTCTGACATGATGCACTTTTTCTGAGCGCGAACTGAAGTGCGCGCGCACTGTCAAACAGCGCCAAACTGGATTTGTGTTGGGTCAGACCCATCTGAAATCGAAGGGGGGCTGATAACACAACATGGAGCTAAATGGAAAAAAATAGCACCAAACAAGCCACTTTGAAATGCTGCTGTTTTCATGAATATAAAAGTTGGGTGACCCTCCCCCTAGACTAAAAAAAAGTTGGATGACCCTCCCCTCAACAAAGAATAAAAAGACATGACCCTCCCCTATTTTCCTCCGGTGGCCCCTTCCATAAATACCGAACGGTCCCTTAACGAGCCCTGGGCCCGTATTCATAAAGATTCTAAGAATCCTCTCAGAAAACTCTTAATTTAGCTTAAAAACTTTTACGTAGGAGTCTTAGCTTAAGAGCAATTCGGGACCGATCTGAGAGCAACTCTGAGTAAGGAAAAGACAAAAAATGTTATCTTAGTAAGAAGGCGGGGTTGACCCCGTTGCTATGTATGACACTATCTTTTGAAGACTGTGATTGGTTGGTTGTCCAAGAAGGGGGAAAAAAGTGATTTTAAGTATAGGGTCTATTCTAAGCCTTCACTTTGAAATTACATGCGTAATTTTTCCTATTTGACCGTTCTCTCTCACACAGACACACACACATTATATATATAAATTAGGGCTGGGGGAATTAACGCGTTAATCTTTGCGATTAATTTGAGATGCTTAACGCATAAAAAAAATAATAACGCAATTAACGCAGCACTTTTTTTTTTTACCTTGTTTTAATGATTTCCTGTTGCGGCTGCTATTGAAAATACTGAAAATATGCCGTCCCGCCCCTCCGTGTTCGGCGATCAGGGGCACGTTCAAGTTCAAAACGGTGCGCAACGTTTTGCTACGGTTTCCGGGTTGAAGGTCATGTTTCCTGGAAACGGCGTGCACCGGGGTTTGAGATACATTTTCTCTTGTTTGGTGGGTGTGTCAGAACTGCTGTCCAATCAGCAGCAACATGTATATAAAGCACGCAGTATTAAAGTGAACTCGCAGAATGGGTTCAAGGAAAGTAATTTACAAATGTGTTCGATGCAGCTCGGTATACACAACAACTGAGGATATTAGAAGACATGTTTGTTGTAAGTTTTATTGTAAAAATATAGGATATCAACATGATGTAATTGTTTATATTTTTAGCTTCATTGCAAGTGTATGACATTTGGTATAGAAATAAACAATGGTAATTAAGTGCTTTTCCTAAAAATGAGAAAGAAAATACAGGGTATTAAAACAGTATGATGAACTACAAATAAAGTCAGTATGTGAGGCTAAATAGATGTGTTTTAGTCTGAATAGGTGTGTGCTTCCATTTCAGTTCAGCAATCCCTTCACTCGATTGGGATGTTCTCTTTTGTTCTGGGCGGCAAGTGCAGTAACTGTAACATCGGGCATATTTTGTAGTATTAAAAACATATTTATACCGACTTCATCAGGCTCCGAAAATTCTTCACAAAGAACACAAAGACCCAGCCAACACAGCCATGTGGGGCCCAAATGGGTTTGACCTGGGCTATCTAACTGGGACCCAGCCAGTTTTGTCCTCGGTTTCCATGTAGGCCCCACATGGGTTTGCCCAGATGAAATGAACACTGCTTAGTGTGCACAGTACAGGCTGTTTAATGTAACACTGAATCAGTGTTGGAGGTAATGAGATAATTAAGTGATTGAATAATGATTGTGCATTAATGATGAACACCTGCTGTTAACAAGCATAATCACTGAAGGAAAGAAAAACACAAGAACTACTTCCAGCCACTGCCTTGGATGAAATCAACTGAAGATAAAATACATCAAATCTCTCAAGATCTCATTAAACAACTCCACAAACAGCATTACCAGCTTCACTTATTACTAACCAGACTGACTTTATTTATGTCAGACGTCTTCAGAAATTCTTATTGAGAATTAACAGAGGTTTAGATGTTGATTACTTATTTGAAAGTAATAGTTTGATTTGATGTTACCATTGTGGCGATCAGTGTGTGCTTTAGTCAGGCTCTTGACTTTTTAACATTAGTTTTTCTCTGGCAGCTGTGTCTGTTTGTTATGGTGAGAACAGCAAGAGAAAATGTAATCAGATGCTGTAAGCCGATTGATGATAAGAATATAGTCATCATCATGTAGTGGCTTAACTCACTGATATTTTGTGTAAGGTTTGTACGGGTAGTATGTCATTCATTTTGTTTTATTGTTGTGATTCTACAGCAAGAGATCCAGCACAGTTTATTCAGAACATCAAATTATTTTTAAAACCCCATTTACACATGTTGGACTACTGAAAGTTGTATTCGCAAACAGACATCAAGAATCAGCATATGAATCTCAACAATGGTGACATGCTTCATGGTGCAATGCATTCTGGGTGCATCATACGAAACTTATCCATAGCTCCCAGAATGCATTGCACCATGAAGCATGTCACCATTGTTGAGATTCATATGCTGATTCTTGATGTCTGTGTGTGAGCAAGATTAGGAGGAGCCTAAAATATGTAAGTGGTGTTAAAAATCATTTGACGTTCTGATTAAATTCTATTATTCTCTTGCTGTAGAATCACAACAATAAAACAAAATGAATATCATACTACCCGTATGAACCTCACACATAATCAATGAGCTAAGCCACTACATGATGATTATATTCTTATCATCAATCAGCATACAACATCTGATTACATTTTCTCTTGCTGTTCTTGCCATAACAAACAGACACAGCTGCCAGAGAAAAACTAATGTTAAAAAGTCAAGATCCTGACTAAAGCACTCACTGATCGCCACAATGGTAACATCAAATCAAACTATTACTTTCAAATAAGTAATCAACATCTAAACCTCTGTTAATTCTCAATAAGAATTTCTGAAGACGTCTGACATAAATAAAGTCAGTCTGCTTAGTAATAAGTGAAGCTGGTAATGCTGTTTGTGGAGTTGTTTAATGAGATCTTGAGAGATTTAATGTATTTTATCTTCAGTTGATTTCATCCAAGGCAGTGGCTGGAAGTAGTTCTTGTGTTTCTCTTTCCTTCAGTGATTCTGCTTGTTAACAGCAGGTGTTCATCATTAATGCACTATCATTATTCAATCACTTAATTATCTCATTACCTCCAACACTGATTCAGTGTTACATTTAACAGCCTGTACTGTGCACACTAAGCAGTGTTCATTTCATCTGGGCAAACCCATGTGGGGCCTACATGGAAACCGAGGACAAAACTGGCTGGGTCCCAGTTAGATAGCCCAGGTCAAACCCATTTGGGCCCCACATGGCTGTGTTGGCTGGGGAATGGCCTTCTCAGCTGCCATAGTTGCAACTCTTGCGTCATCTGGGGCACGTTCAAGTTCAAAACGGTGCGCAACGTTTTGCTACGGTTTCCGGGTTGAACCTCATGTTTCCTGGAAACGGCGTGCACCGGTGTGCAACGGGGTTTGAGATACGTTTTCTCTTGTTTGGTGGGTGTGTCAGAACTGCAGTCCAATCAGCAGCAACATGTATATAAAGCACGCGGTATTAAAGTGAACTCGCACAATGGGTTCAAGGAAAGTAATTTACAAATGTGTTCGATGCAGCTCGGTATACGCAACAACTGAGGATATTAGAAGACATGTTTGTCGTAAGTTTTATTGTAAAAATATAGGATATCAACATAATGACGTAGTTGTTTATATTTTTAGTTTCATTGCAAGTGTATGACATTTGGTATAGAAATAAACAATGTGTAGCGGCACGAGGATGGGATGGAATGATTTCAAGCATAAAATGATCTCTGCTAACGACTACGCCACCCTGGAATCTTGCCAGGGACAATAAAATATAGTTTGTTATTTAAGGACACACAGGTTCGTCCACAGTAAGGCGGCAGGAGACGTGGGTACAAAAATATAAATTTGTTTTATTAAAGATAAATAATCAATATAAAATGCACAAACATCAACAGCACTCAATGTAGACAATTTTGTGGTTCCACAAGCACACATGGAGCGACCTGAGTCAGCAGGACAGGAGCCGAGGCAGAGCAGTGGATAAGGGCACATAAGGCCTCCACGACAAGTCGCCTTTTCCGTACGCCTGTGCATATACACTCACACCAGTACACACACACACTCACACCACACCACACTCGTGAGGGAGACCACCACCAACAATCCGCCCCTGCTTTGTGCACTCAGCTCCTGGAACAGAAGTGTCACTGTTGAAACACACTCAGAATTGTCACTGTTGAAACACACTCAGAATTGTCACTGTTGAAACACACTCAGAATTGTCACTGTTGAAACACACTCAGAATTGTCACTGTTGAAACACACTCAGAACTGTCACTGTTGAAACACACTCAGAACTGTCACTGTTGAAACACACTCAGAACTGTCACTGTTGAAACACACTCAGAACTGTCACTCCAAGAGACAGAAATTGGAGTAGAGATGTTCAGTTTCACGTTAAACATATTACAAAATTCTGAGTCAAAATACAAAATAAAAACTAATACCAACGAAAAGAAAACTTTCCTGGTGTCACAAGACACGGAGACAACCCCGAAATAAAGGGCTCACATGGAGGCACACACACTAAAATAAACACAAAGGACAATGTTTTCAGTCCTTTGTCCACAGCGGATCAAAGCAACAGCAAAAGCAGCAAAGCAACAGCGCCTCCAGAAGTAGTCCCACGCAGTCAACCGCACGGAAACTAATCGGTGGTGCAGATGCGACCCATTGGTCCGTACTACATCTACGAATTTACAAATAAACAATCAGACAAACTCTGTGATTTAACTGCTAACCATTAATAAAAGCTGTTTCTCTCAACAGATTGCCATTTAACCTAGGCGCAAATTTAAAACTACATACCTTTTAGGTGCGATCTCTGGGGACCAACTCAGTCAGACAGACAACATGCATGTGGGCTCATCCCATCTATCAGGTGGACAGCGTGCGCGTCGGCAATAACTAAGCATTCCGGGCATGAAGTATAAACAACCATACTTTGACCATCAAGGGTACAACCTCAGCCGAATGCCAGCTGCGAAAGCTTGCATGTCGCCCTGAAAATAAGCTAATGTTAGCTACAGTATGCCATTGATCGGCCAGCTCACAACACCCAACATACCTGAATGACGACACGGGAAGGGGCGGTGCCTCATGACACCATACACTCTAACCAGCTTGTTTATATGCGCTATTACAGCTCACTGATAGGACGAGCTCAAATGAATTAATCAGCCACCTGCAGGCAGGATATATTTCATTAGACCTGCCACAATCTACCCCTCCCTTTTGTATCGTCGCCCCGACGATAAGCAACCCTCGCTACTCAATTCCAGGGCCTAAAGAGGGAAGAACCACATTAGACACAGAAGTCACGCACTTAAAATCATTAACGAGAACAAGTGATACACGAGTCCTCCAACATGACAGCTAAGTGACGAGAAACAAGTGATGCACGAGTCCTCTTAACATGACGGCTAAATGACAAGAAACAAGTGATACACAAGTCCTCTAACATGATTAAAAACACGAGTAAGGCACTTGTTACAGGTCCTCTGCCTTTACGGCTACTCATGGCGGCTAAATGACGAGAAACAAGTGATACACGAGTCCTCTTACATGACGGCTAAAATGACGAGAAACAAGTGATACACAAGTCCTCTAACGTGACTAAAATCGTGAGTAAGGCACTGGTTACAGGTCCTCTGCCTTTACGGCTACTCATGACGGCTAAATGACGAGAAACAAGTGATACACGAGTCCTCAGCCATGACTAAATATGGTTATATTTAAAAACTCAAACCGCTCACCGTGCATGAGCTCGACAAACTTAAATACGCTCCCCGTGTCGATCAACACGGTATTTAAAATCCACCCAACCGTTTAAAAGGATGGGGACCTGACAACCCTACAACCGGGTAACGCCCAGGCCTTTTCTTTAACACAGCCTCTCCTTGTCTGCCTTCTTAACTGAGCCCCAAGTTCCCAGAGTAAACGACACTTACCACCGCCGACAGGAGATCCCGGGTAAAAGGGAAAATTCTCCACAATCCAGACAGACGCTGCTGCTTTGCTTTACAAAAAAACACAAGAAAACACAAAACACCAAATATAAACCAATATAATTACCCACGTCTCCACCTGGCAACTGTGGAATCCTGCCGACTATACGCCAGAATGTAGGGGCACGAGGATGGGATGGAATGATTTCAAGCATAAAATGATCTCTGCTAACGACTACGCCACCCTGGAATCTTGCCAGGGACAATAAAATATAGTTTGTTATTTAAGGACACACAGGTTCGTCCACAGTAAGGCGGCAGGAGACGTGGGTACAAAAATATAAATTTGTTTTATTAAAGATAAATAATCAATATAAAATGCACAAACATCAACAGCACTCAATGTAGACAATTTTGTGGTTCCACAAGCACACATGGAGCGACCTGAGTCAGCAGGACAGGAGCCGAGGCAGAGCAGTGGATAAGGGCACATAAGGCCTCCACGACAAGTCGCCTTTTCCGTACGCCTGTGCATATACACTCACACCAGTACACACACACTAAAATAAACACAAAGGACAATGTTTTCAGTCCTTTGTCCACAGCGGATCAAAGCAACAGCAAAAGCAGCAAAAGCAGCAAAGCAACAGCGCCTCCAGAAGTAGTCCCACGCAGTCAACCGCACGGAAACTAATCGGTGGTGCAGATGCGACCCATTGGTCCGTACTACATCTACGAATTTACAAATAAACAATCAGACAAACTCTGTGATTTAACTGCTAACCATTAATAAAAGCTGTTTCTCTCAACAGATTGCCATTTAACCTAGGCGCAAATTTAAAACTACATACCTTTTAGGTGCGATCTCTGGGGACCAACTCAGTCAGACAGACAACATGCATGTGGGCTCATCCCATCTATCAGGTGGACAGCGTGCGCGTCGGCAATAACTAAGCATTCCGGGCATGAAGTATAAACAACCATACTTTGACCATCAAGGGTACAACCTCAGCCGAATGCCAGCCGACACGGGAAGGGGCGGTGCCTCATGACACCATACACTCTAACCAGCTTGTTTATATGCGCTATTACAGCTCACTGATAGGACGAGCTCAAATGAATTAATCAGCCACCTGCAGGCAGGATATATTTCATTAGACCTGCCACAAATGGTAATTAAGTGCTTTTCCTAAAAATGAGAAAGAAAATACAGGGTATTAAAACAGTGTGAACTACAAATAAAGTCAGTATGTGAGGCTAAATAGATGTGTTTTAGTCTGAATTAGGTAAGATGTGTGCTTCCATTTCAGTTCAGCAATCCCTTCACTCGATTGGGATGTTCTCTTTTGTTCTGGGCGGCAAGTGCAGTAACTGTAACATCGGGCATATTTTGTAGTATTAAACACATATTTATACCGACTTCATCAGGCTCCGAAAATTCTTCACACAGAACACAAAGAATGGCCTTCTCAGCTGCCATAGTTGCAACTCTTGCGTCATCAGAACAGTGTGTTCAACGCATCACCGTTTCTGTTTAAAAAACGTTGTGCAACGTTCGCGCAGCTTTCATGAGCGGCTCTTTTCCGCGCAGTGCTCTCCATTCCGTGTGTGTGTGTGTGTGTGTGTGTGTGTCGGCCGTGTTTGCGCTGCGTGTTCTGCTCTGTCGTTAACGGCCCAAACATTCGAATCATGTACCGATCATGCACTGGAAAAGCAAAGTCCGCTCAAATAACGTGAAATTTCTCAGTAGGCCTAGTAGACTTCTGTTTGCAATAGCCCTACTGAACTGGTATAGTCATGCTGGGCAACAATGGTAAAATGACCTGCTCTGATCACATGCTCTGGTAATAATTGCTTATTTTATTTTGATAATTAGTAAAAAAAAAAAAAAAAATGTTAAATTGATTATGTTGATTGATTATCGAAAAAGAGTAATATATTGATATATTGATGTTTAATATTATTTTAATACAGGGCTATTTTCTGTTCCTAAATATCTTAATGTAGTGATTACTTTCATTTCTGGGGCTATGGCATTTCTGCGCTGTGTCGGAGATGTTAGCGTGTCTCTAAAAAGATCTGTCACAAACATGATCCCTGCACGATATAATATAGCTTCTTATTAACTCACTGTCATCCATTGTCTGCAACACATTTCTTCTCCTTCTTCGTCTTTCTGCCATTTTCTCCTCTGCTAAAGAAACTCTTAAGCCTCTTAAAGGTCCTTGTCCGTGCTCCTAACAATTTTGACCTTAAGACCTCTTTTAAGGGTTAAGATGCTTTCTGAATTACTTTTTTCTTTACTAGGATTTTTTTCTTTAATTTTAAGAGTAAACGCCCACATTTCTAAGAATTTTCTTAGAATTTTGTCACTAGGAGCTACTCTTTGCATTAAGATTCTTTATGAATACGGGCCCAGATGTTTAGAGTCTGGCATGATGTCAATACAATTTAACAGTAAGGATTCAACATCAGAGTTAGGATACTAAACTTACAAATGAATAAGCTGCGATCCATAATGAACTTAATGTACATAGTTAAAAGAAATGTATTTACTGAAATGTCCAAAACTGTATTTAAATACGGCAGAGAGCTATTTATACATGTTTTACTGTGAAGTTGGAGAGTCTGGATGTGTTGTGAAACACTCTCAGTAACCGATCAGAAATCAGTGTCAAAAAAGCAAAAAATGCGTGTAAAACTGTAAAGGATAAAAAGTATTTAGAGTAAGAAAGTAAACAATCACATCTGGGCCCGTATGTATAAAACTTCTAAGAAATGCTCTTAAGAATAGTCTTAAGCTTTGACTTAAGTGTCAGAAAATACTTAGTAAAGAGTAGGACTTTTCTAAGAGTAGGAGACTTTTATAAAGCAGCTAAAAGCAACTTTCAGTAAAGTATAAGACTGATTCTTAAGTGCTGACTGAAGTGGGACTTAAGTGTTGTAAACTAAGGACTACAATGATGTCAACCCAAAATGGCCGCCCTCAACCACTGAATCAGCCAATAGTGAGCCTGCAAGGATGAGGTCACTGCAGCATGACACCAATCATTGAATCTAATAAAATAATTTAATTAAGACACTGAAACTTTAATATTTAAATTTATTTAAAAAAAATGCTTTGCAGTGCATTGTGCAAAATTATCACAAATTAGTATTTATGCTGTGGAAACCCTTTTCTATTGATGCGTGTCTCCTCATTTACAGTTGGAGCAATTATGCAAACATGAGTTCCATCAATGAATCCAACAACTCAGGAAAGCCCGAAATACTCAATAAAGTGGCTTTATTTTACTGCGAGATTTGAAGATCAATTGGAAAGTCAAAGAACTGCCATATAGTATTGGCCAAAAGTGAGGCCAAGGAAAATTTACACTCACCCTTTATTCAAATAGTAGCGTAGTTGTGCTTTGAGTCAATTGTTTATTTGTGATAACACAATGAAACATGTCAAACTGTACAGACATCAGACAATGTATGATTTTTTTCTTCTCCTGTGAGCTTTTTAGTTTTAAAAAAAAAACCCCTGTAGCTGTAGTTTGCCCTTTTTTCAACATTATTGATCTGCCTGGATTGACACCACTGTCTGAGAACTGAACTGAGCTGAACAATGACATCACTGTTTTCTCAGAGCGGCTGTATAATGAACTAAATAGATAACTAATGATCTTTTACAATGGAAATGAATCATCATTGAACTAACTTAAGCTGGACAATGACACTATTTTCTTCTAGAGCTGCTGTACAGCCCAAACTAACTTTGTTGCATTATTTTCCTGTTATCACTGTAAAGCTGCTTTGAAACAATCTGTACTGTAAAAAGTGACTTGACTTGAAATAATTTTGTCAGATAAATATCTTCACTAAGTTTTATTTTCCTTATATTTTGATGGTTTAAGCAAACTTGTAGGGTCATAAAAAAACAACAAAAAAAACTCTGCACATCACTTTTAGCCACTAATGTGTTTGGTGTGGTCAGTGCCACAATAGTGCTATTAAGACCCTGCTTACTGTGGAATGATGCGCTCAAGTCATCACCGGGTGTACTGCTGCTTTTTTCCAGTCAGCAACAATGTAATTATTACTTTAATTTCATTGCTATAAAATCAACTCCGTCATCATTTACTGTAACTCCAATACATCATATTTTCATTGAAAAGTGCGTGGCCTCCTCCTCTCTGCTACCATCTTGTTACTCCTAACTAGGTTAAGAGACCTCTTCAGCTCTCTTAAATAATTTAGGAGCTGAGACCTAGTCTTGACACTTAGGAACCTTTATGAATCACACTTATTCTTAAGTCTAGGAATAAAAGTAAAATGACGTCAATCTTAGAATTTTGACAGACTTGAGACTAAAATTTTACTCTGAGTGGCTTTATACATACGGCCCCTGGTTTATAATGTGATGTTCTCAATACATTTGCATTAAATGCTTAATTAACATCTAAAAACAAAATGTAAAAAATGTGCATGTTTTCCTGGTAGTGAGGAAGGTTTACCCATCAGCACTGCTTTACACCAGTGGTGTTTACTGATGTACAGGGATGAGGAGGATTCACATTTGAGATGAAGGTCGAGTCTGTCACTGACAATAGTGATGATACAGTAACAAACATTAAAGTTGTCATTGACTGGACACAGATCAGCACAGCTTTTTAAGGAGGACATTTTTAGTGTCTAACAATGTCTATTATTTCAATGAATTTTAGAGCCTTTTCAGAGGCGGCAGTAAAGCAGTAATATTAGAGGGAAAGAGGAACTGCATAAGAACTGCACTTTGCAATGTGTCTCTCTTCTCACAAAGGACCTTTTGAAATCAACGATTTTATGAACAGGTGGTTATTAATACATTTCTAATACAAATAATGACTCATGCGTTTATAACACTCCTCCAGAGGTAGATGGAGCTCACTGGGATTTTCATGCAAGTAAAACAATAAAAGCAAATCATGTAAATAAATGTAACGTCATTTTGCTGGTTCATTGAGGATGTGCTCAAATATCCACACGGTTGATCTGATGTTTGACCTCCTGATGCTCTTGTAAACGCTGTGATAAACCTCATATTAATGGCCACGGGTTTATAATTGAACATGTATAAATGACTGTGATGTTCAGATTTCCATGTTCTTTAGGCTTTGATGATGGAAGTAAAGCTCTAGATCTGATTCTTCAAAACAACCTGAACATCGTCGATCTTCTAACCGGAGTCATCGCTGTCCTTTCTGTCTTGAGCTGAAGAAAACAACACAACATTTCATTTGAACTGATGGCCATTTAAAACCGGAGAACTTGTGTGTTTCTGGTTCAAAAACACCAAAATTAAATAGCAAATATTTTAAGTGCAAATGGATGAATATGTTGTTTATCTTTAGTTGAAATGAACTGAAACATTACTGAGGTTTGGCAGTGAAATGTCCTTGGATCTGCAGCGTCCTGAAACACAGAATAACAGCATTATAATGTCTGCATAATCAGCACAGATATGGCAACCATTTGAGTAGTTACAGTATGTTTCACATAATAATGAAATGTAATTTGAAGGAGAGACTATTAACATTACTTGGCAGTGGCAACAGCAGGGCATTCTGGGTAATGGTGTTCTGATCAGTGTCTTCTCTCTCCATGGCTGGAAAAACACATCTATAGTTTCACATCTGTGTTTCTGACAGACTAAAACTACAAAACACAAGAAAGTCTCAACTCACCGAAGTTAGGCAGAGAGAAGTTCTTGGAGCCCATCGCACCTATAAAAGTGATGAAGGACACGTTGAGTGAGTGAGATGAAGAATCAGCGTCAGATAAGAGATGAATTCAGATGTTCTGACCTCGAGCTGCTGCTGGAGTCGCTTCAGTTTCACACAGACTTTGAGTGTCATGAACCTCCTCAGCTGAAGGAGAACGAGAGGAGCCATTAATGAAACAGTGTGTGTGTGTGTGTGTGTGTGTGTGTGTTCAGGACCTACTGTGATCCTCCTCAGCTGAAAGAGAACGAGAGGAGCCATTAATGAAACAGTGTGTGTGTGTGTGTGTGTGTGTGTGTATGTTCAGGACCTACTGTGATCCTCCTCAGCTGAAAGAGAACGAGAGGAGCCATTAATGAAACAGTGTGTGTGTATGTGTGTGTGTGTGCGCGTGTGTGTTCAGGACCTACTGTGAACCTCCTCAGCTGAAAGAGAACGAGAGGAGCCATTAATGAAACAGAGTGTGTGTGTGTGTGTGTGTGTGTGTGTGTGTGTGTGTGTGTGTGTGTGTGTGTTCAGGACCTACTCTGAACCTCCTCAGCTGAAAGAGAATGAGAGGAGCCATTAATGAAACAGTGTGTGTGTGTGTGTGTGTGTGTGTGAGTGTTCAGGACCTACTGTGAACCTCCTCAGCTGAAGGAGAACGAGAGGAGCCATTAATGAAACTGTGTGTGTGTGTGTGTGTGTGTGTGTGTGTGTGTTCAGGACCTACCGTGAACCTCCTCAGCTGAAAGAGAACGAGAGGAGCCATTAATGAAACAGTGTGTGTGTGTGTGTGTGTGTGTGTGTGTGTGTGTGTGTGTGTTCAGGACCTACTGTGAACCTCCTCAGCTGAAGGAGAACGAGAGGAGCCATTAATGAAACAGTGTGTGTGTGTGTGTGTGTGTGTGTGTGTGTGTGTGTGTGTGTTCAGGACCTACTGTGAACCTCCTCAGCTGAAGGAGAACGAGAGGAGCCATTAATGAAACTGTGTGTGTGTGTGTGTGTGTGTGTGTGTTCAGGACCTACTGTGAACCTCCTCAGCTGAAAGAGAACGAGAGGAGCCATTAATGAAACAGTGTGTGTGTGTGTGTGTGTGTGTGTGTGTGTGTGTGTGTGTGTGTTCAGGACCTACTGTGAACCTCCTCAGCTGAAGGAGAACGAGAGGAGCCATTAATGAAACAGTGTGTGTGTGTGTGTGTGTCTGTGTGTGTGTGTGTGTGTGTGTGTGTGTGTGTGTGTGTGTGTGTGTGTGTGTGTGTGTGTGTGTGTGTGTGTGTGTGTGTGTGTTCAGGACCTACTGTGAACCTCCTCAGCTGAAGGAGAACGAGAGGAGCCATTAATGAAACAGTGTGTGTGTGTGTGTGTGTGTGTGTGTGTGTGTGTGTGTGTGTGTGTGTGTGTGTGTGTGTGTGTGTTCAGGACCTACTGTGAACCTCCTCCACACTGGGATCTGTGGGGTTTTCTTCTTCTGAATCAGTGTTTAAAGCAGCTGCACATCTTTCTGGTCCTGATGAAGTTCAGAATGAATAAAATGATGGTTATTAAACATGTTCATGCATTTAGTCATCAGCTGTACAGTGACAGGAGCTTTTTAACAATTCAGACTCACTCATTTCCTCCAACAGTTCTGGTTCCATATCCCATGTTTTGAAGTCTCGCCCTGCTAAAGTGCATGTTGGCAAGGATCCTTTTACCCCTAAATAATGAATATTAACAGTCAGTTTCCTCATATCATCTCATGTCACTTCAGTGATGATCAGAGAGATCTGTGTAAAGATTTCAGAAGATTTACTTTTGTAAATAGAATGATTTAATAAAATGATGTTGTATGTGAACGGGTCATTTTGATTTAGTTTGCTTCTTAATAATATGTTGATTTTTATGCTAAATAAATTGAACAAATAAAGAAAGTAAATATTAGTGAATGTGAACTCACGTATTCGCCTACGAGCTGAGAGAGAGAGAGAGAGAGAGAGAGAGAGAGAGAGAGAAACATGTCAACACTCTGGATGAAAGTACAGTAGAGAATGAATTATTATTTCAAAACAAATTAATGTAAATAATACAGTGTTCATAAATATTAACACATACAGTCAGTCTCTTCATTTCACTTCAGTTTGTCATCATCAGAATGAGATGTAAAGATTTAATGCCAGATACACATCTTGACTCATAAACAGCTTGTGCGGCACAGAATACTCTATGACTGAATTCTATAATTGTTTAGAAAGACTAATTCTTTTTTTTTTTTTTTGAAAATCAGCAGAGAAATACCTGAAATTATCAACCTGACAAATAGTTTACTAAAATATACAAATTTTATATACTGTACATGGACTCACTTTCTTCTGATTCTAATCAAATATCATGTCTAAAAGATACAGAGAGTAATGTTTAATGACACAGTTCTGTTCTCTGATTCACAACAAGACTGATTACATGAGAATGTTGCAGAATGTATGAATATATTATAGAGTTTTGACTTGTAGAAGATTCAGACTCACCTGGTAATGAGCAATATATGCCTTCATTCTGATGTTTCTGGTTAAATTCTGAAATTATAAATATTAACAGTCATTCTGCGCTTCTATTCATCCTATATAAAGGTCTTACAGGAATAATACTCACTTCGTTGTTTAACACATTTTCTCAGCAGATAAAAAACAAGAAGAATGATGGCAAGAACAACTAAAGCAACTATAAATCCAGTGAGCAAAACCACCCGCAGCCGGACATCCGCTTCTGTCACAGAAAAACAAAAAGATTTAGTTCAGTTCTAATGAAGCAAACGTAACAGTAATAATGAAGTGATCTTGTGAAAGCTAGATAAACTCTGATGAATGATCCTGTTACCGCAGCGGATGATGAGCGGTTCAGTCAGAGTCTGGTGCTTCACCACACACTGATACTGGGATCTTTCAGACGGCCGGATCTCCAGGCTCTTCTTCAGCTGAAAGGATCCGTCAGCGTTCGGTCTGATTCCCTCTGAGTTCAGCTGATCATCAGGGACCGGCGTCTGATCGTGTCTGATCTCCATCTGCACATGTTTAGGGTAGAAGCCTGTGGCCAAACACACCAGCAGAGACGAGACTGAAGATCCAGACGCTTTTACAAGAGTGTGAACACGAGGACGAGCTGCAGGACAGACAATGAAAATAATAAACCTGCATGAAAGAATGCATTCAAATATCAACCCTAGAGATTCTGATGTAAACTCACATTCCATGATGATCTTTCCCTCTCGCTGAAGTTCAGTGAATCTGGTTAATGTTTCCACACATTTCCTCTCCAGGCTGGAAACTGATTCTCTGTCCCAGATGATGTCGTGGTCGAGGACTAAAGGCTTCCAGTGCATTGAGAGGTCAAAGGTCAAGGTCTGGCCATCATAGGCGTATTCATCAGAGCCATGAAGAAACATTACTGAACCATTAGAGTGACGTTCAACTGCACAGCCGTGCCTCCACTGAAGAACATGAAGATCTAGAGAAACACAGAAGATTAAGAACAGAAGATAAAATTCACTAAATGTGACAGTGATATTATTCTAAAAGTTTACAGAGGAATGACATTTTATTAAAGTGATTAGCATTTTTGTGCTAAAAAAGTAAAAAATGTCATGTCAAAGTAATTTTCCTACATGGCAGGTCAAATTAATTTCTCAAACCAAACTTAATTTTCCATAATCTGTCGGTTAGTGCTATGCAAAAATGTTATCTTAAAAAAGGTGGAAACATGTAAATATATTAAAAATTGTCATTTTGTGCATCCTTAAGTAATAGAAATATTATGGCAAAATGTTAATGGATAATTACCCGTGTCCCGTGTGCTGTTCTCATTCCTCTTGTCCATCAGTGTTTTAATGTTGATCTGAAGCCACTGTTGTTTATAATGCAGATCATCACTTTCATTAAAGAGTCTCTCAGATTCCTCACACAATCGAGTCATGAAATCTGCTTTATTCACACTGTTACACAAACTCATCTGTATGTCATTGAGTTTGACTGAGTTGTAGAATTCATAAATTTCTCCAGACATCAGAGGTTTAGATACGGCGCTGTATGTGTAGTATAGAGAGTGCATTTCTGAAATAATAAGAAAAAACAAGCTTGTTCAAACAAGAAAAATGTCATGCATCATTTGTTGCAGGCACATGTCCAAAGTTTAATCTAACTCGGTAACACTTTAAAATGAAGTTTCATTTGTTAATATTAGTAATCTAGTATCACAATCAAGTCATGTTTAATTTCTTGTTCTGTTTAGTTTCTAGTTCATGCGGTCTCTGTCTGTTGTGTAGTTAGTTCTGAAGTTCCTGAATGTTTATTAAAGTTTACTTGTATATTTCATTCAGTGTCATGCATCTTTCTGTGTGGATTATACTACTCACATTAACCGAGACAATTAGTTAACATTAAATCATTTAAAAGATTCTTTAAAAATGTTACTAAAAAAATGAAATAAAAATACTTCTGAAGAACTTATTAATTGTAATTAATGTTAGTTTAAACATTACTATTACATTATTAAAATCAAAAGTTGCATCTGTTAATATTACTTAGCATATTATAAATAGTTATATTTTTACTTACAGAAACAAAGATGAATAAATACTGTAACGCATTAGCTAATATTGAATTGTTCATGTAAACTATTAAAGCTTATTGCAGGAACATATAATAGGCTCACAGAGCAATCATGCTTACAGGATAGACTACACTAGAATATCATGCACTTTCCCAACTGATCCTAAACTCACTATTCTCTTGTTATCAGGTAGTGGTTTCAACAAGAGGTAATAATTTGGCAGGGAGTCAAATAGGCACAACACTCAGTAACAGGTACGGAGTAATCATACCAGTCAAACAAACTGGACTTTGAGGGTCAAACATGCTCAGGTATGGTTCAGATCGCCTAGTGTGAGACACACTTGTAGGACATTATTGTTAAGTTTTATCCCTAAATTTGAAGGTAAAATCAAACACACTGAACATTAAACAGTACAAAACTTCTCAGCATTCTCTCAGTACAGATCATTTTGAACCTTGTGAATAAATAATATTTACAGTCTACAGACACATGTGCATGTAAGAATATGGAAACAAACGGAGTCCTTACCACTCTGAGAGGAAGATAAAGCTGAAATCAGGAGGAGAACTGTGATCAAGGCCATTCCTGATCTCTGGGTTTCAGCGTGAAACTAAAAAACTACAGAATCACAGACGAACAAATGTGAAAATAAAAATAATGCTGTGCAGGGTTTCCATGTCTGTGTAAGAAGAACCAGCCCAAAGGCCAATCAGAAATAGACTAAAACCAGTCCAACAACCCTATCCAAATATCAAAACTCAACATAGCTAAAATGTTTTACAGTCACTGTTGTGCATTGCACTTACACAATTTTATTAATCTATACGAAACATGACAGTTCATCACACACAGGAAAAGAGAAATGGAAAGTGTCATGAGTCATATAAGTACAAGAATTAAACAGGAACTTCTACACCAGTTTGTTTTTACCACAGTGACGAGCAGTGTTTTTTGTATGAGGGCAACAAATGTCTTGATAATCTTTGAAGAAGCTTGACAATTTCTTCCCACAGATGTGCATTTTTGACTAAAGAGGGCTGAGAATATTTATAATAATCTATCACTCACAAAACACATCATCTAGCACAGTTTTATCATTGGTATAATGTAAAATATGTCATTACAAGCATTTCAGTCAAATAGGCTACAGTTTGTGCAAATGTGCAATATGTGAAACCTTTAACCAGCGGGGGGAAATGAACCCACAACAACAGCTGAAAAGGGCAAACCGCAAACCTGGCAATCAAGATGATGTGTACTTCCGTTTTGAAAGTTCAACTCCATTATTTCCGGTTACAGGAATTTGACTGTCATTGTTTTCTCAAGCCATATATGTGTTTAATAATTAATGTGCAAAACAAACAGTTTTTAAATTTCAGAGACAGCAGAAGAAAACATATGAATGCTGTTGTGTCCCACTATCAGTGGCGTTGCTAACACAATGCTAAATCATAAATCAGATGTATGTAGGGGGAGACCGGGGACGGGTGCATCACTTTTTGCATTTCTCTCAGTTACTCAGAGACTATTTGGACTAGACCAACCAAATTTGTATATATTAAACTTGCATCTGTCTGCTAATTACCCATACCATTTAAAGATGATTATATATGACATATCGTTCACAGTATTTATTTGAATGGAAGAAGTCAGATGTTGCAACTGACCCCAACCCAGGGGACAGTTGCAACACAACCATGGGACGGTTGCAACCTGTTAAAAATACCTTATATTTCACTAATTAACTTTAGCTTTTTGTCTCAATGAGCATAGAATTCTGAAAATATGAACTGTTTTAGGCCAACTATAATATTATAGTATTATTTATTTATACAATAATATTATTGTAGCCTACTATTTATTTATTTAGTCATATTTATCAAAAATAAGTTACTGAGTTTTGTTTGTTCATGTGTAGAACATAGGCCTACATAGATTCAGTGTGCAGGTGTTACAGACGCTATTCAATCTCTTCATATTTCAGTGTCAGACAGGAAGAACTGAACAATTTGCAATGCAACCAACTTTTACTAAACATGCAATTTATAACTTGTTGCAACCGTCCCCAACCCTATGAGCCATTACAGAACATCATACGCCTGCTAGACACACTGACTTTGACACATGCTAACTATGCACTTAAGAAGTCAACAAAACAATAATTCAAACTAGTAAGTTTTGAATTCATACAAAATGTCAGGACAGTATGACAAAAATTTCAAAACAAGTTTTGTTCAATAAATGCAGCAGCAGATGTTGAATATGTCTACTGTCCTCTTGTTGGGGGGAGGGTCTAAGGGGTCTAACTGTGCATGTGCAGTGTGAGTGTCATCACTCTAGCATGTTTCTGATTGGAGAAAAATGACATGTTGCAACTGTCCCCGGTCTCCCCTACAATCACATTACGACAGCAATCGATTTAAATAGTACATTGGAATTAATTTGTCGTTTATTGATGTCTAACATATGTTGCCAGTGGTGAGAATTTTCACGTGAATAAATACATAGATCCGACGTCATGTGTGTATTTAAATGGTCCAGTGGCAGAACTTTTGCCAAGCGTGTCAGAGGTTCTGGGTTCTAACTTCTTCTAATCCACACTCGTATAGTTTTTTTTTTCTCTCATCAAAACCGATTATGTTTATCAGTGGTTGTATATCAGGCAGGGATACGTTTGTGTGCATTTTGTTTTGTAATTTCAGAGAGAGAGTCTCTTGTAATAGAGAGAGTCTCCACAACGGACTGAAGCGCGCGTCCGAGTGAAGAGAACACAGTCTCCGCACCACTGATCGCAGCGGCAACGAGCACTTTGATCACTTGATTTAAAAAACTACACATTTCAGCGCTAGATCGCCTCTTATTTAACAAACGAACTAAATAGATGCTCAGCTAGGTAGCCTACCTGGAGATGTTTTATTTATTTGTATTGGTACAATCGTGCCGCTAGATATTTACAGTGCACATTTTAGGACATCCTCAGACCTCAGACATATGAAGACAAGGCATCAAGGCATATATATATATATATATATACATATATATATATATATATTTTTTTTTTATTATTATTTTTTCAGTGTAAATTGAGTATTTCCACACATGCACTGACACTGTCTGTACAGCAGTGGGCAGCATTGTGTTATTTACCATCACATCCATGTGGATTCAGGGATCAGAGTCAGATCAGAATGTCAAACATTCCCAAACACTTCAATCCAAAGATCACTTTTATAATCCAGATTATAGTTGGTCACATTACATAAAGTGGCGCGTGTGTGAGGAGATTAGAGTATTCATGTGACTGTAGTTCAGGCTTCAGGCTTCAGGCCTCTCCCTTAATTACTTCTGATTAATCTCAATAAACCAGATCCAGAACCCATCGGCTAATTCACTCCACATCTTCACTGAAACCAGACTTTGGACAGGACAAACTTTGACAGATAATAAGGATGTAGTTTTAACTGGATATCTATGTCTATTTTTACTTCCTTCTATTTATTTTCTTTCATTTGATTGACATATTAATTACCTGGTTATGCTTACTTTTCATAAAATCACTTCTGAAAGACAGTAGTGGGTGGGAATTAAACTGATTATTAGGGTCAGCAAACCAGAAATAGTCAGGAATTCATTTTCCCTCTTTATTTCCCGTTGACATGCAACGAACTATATGGTAAAAGTTTTTAAAAAACATATAATAAAATATTTTCATGCTGCAATGGAATGAAGGAAACATTATAGTTTGCTCTCATTATCAGCTTAATCTAATATTTAGTTAGTCATTGTTTGTTCAGTATTTGTTGAGGGTCATTCTTCATTTAATTCTTAATATGGATAATAATTTATTAATCCTTAAGCAAACTCATGTACTGTCCAAAACAGATTCATCCAAATGTTGCTGCTAAAAAATAATGATTTCTTTATGTTTCATTTGCATTTCTGAGGTTTCATTGGGGAGAATCTTTGGAGGAATTTGATAAGAAATGTAATCCAAGCAGTTCGAGACAGTGTGGAGATCTCTCCTGACAGTGTTTTTCATCTGAGAATCAGAAGATTTCTGTTGGCTCTCCGTTTACGAGAAGTAAACACTGATATCTGTGTCACCTGATGTTGAACATGTGAGCTAGACATCGAGACACGAGGTTTATGAGTATGATAAGATTTACAAGCTTTGGATGAGGGTGAACTTTGTTCATTTTTACAAAAGAGGCCAAAAATAATTTATGTCGCAAATATAGATTAAATATGGCAATGTTTATTATATATATTTTTTTATTTTTATCAATCCATCCATCATCCGTCCATCCGTCTGTCTCTATCCATCCATCCATTCATCCATCCATCCCTCTGTCTCCATCCATTCATCCGTCTGTCTCTATCCATCCATCCATCCATCCATCCCTCTGTCTCCATCTATCCATCCGTCTGTTTCTATCCATCCATCCGTCTATTATCTGTTCATCCGTTTGTCTCTATTCATCCATCCATCCATTCATCCATCCATGTGTCTGTTTCTATCCATCCATCCATCCCTCTGTCTCTATCCATCCATCATCCGTCCATCCATCCATCCATCCATCCATCCACCAGTCTGTCTCTACCCATGCATTCATCCACCCATCCCTCCATCCTCAATATTTTTGTTTCTCTATTAAATATTAAGTATATTTGACCTGCATTCCCCTGAGGTTTGCAGATGACACACACTATTAAAGCTGTACACCTGTTGAGTAAAGGTTATGTTAACCTGTAACTGTCCTGCGGTTCTGCTGAGCTTGTCTTGAGGTTTTGAGGTGTGGTTCTGGTCGATAATGCCAGATAAACCCTGTGAACCTGCTGTTTAGAGTTTGACCTGAAGACAACATCACCAGTGATGACAGACACACACACACACACACACACACACACACACACACACACACACACACACACACACACACATAATGCTGAGCAGACTCCTCATGGCTTGCATAACGCATATGAAATCACAGAGATCATGTCTTCATGCTCTATAACGCTGCGAGTGAGATATGTGTGATATCTATGTAGCAGTGAATGACCTCTGGGAGACAAATATGACATTTAGTATTTGTTTGGATTTATTTTCAGGTATTATTACTATAAAACATAAATTCTTAAAGACAGTTCAAATGGAAAAGGGAATGAATGTTCATGCTGATTGTTTTCTTTCAATGAAAACGAATGGGAATGAACACCGGAAAGCTCCAAAATGTACAAAAAAGCTTCACCAATTCACCAAAGTATATCATAAAACTAGTTCATAATCATTTACTATAATCTTCTAAATATATTTGATGAGTCTTGACATGTGTCATATTTGCTTTTAAATCAAAGCATTTATAGCAGTGAATAATGACAATTTTAATTCATAAACATCATTCGGAAACACTTTAGTTTAAGGTCCAGTTCTCACTATCAAATAGTTGCTTATTAACATGCATATTACTAGAATATTGGCTGTTTATTAATACTTATAAAGCACATGTAAATGCCTTATTCTGCATGACCATATTCTACATCCCTTAATCCTCAATACCTAAACTTAACAACTACCTTACTAACTATTAATAAGCAGTAATTAGGAGTTTGAGGCAAAAGTTATAGTTAATAGTGAGAATTTGATCCTAATCTAAAGAATTGACCGTCATTCTAGCAGAATTTATTCATAGGAGTATAGTAAGTGTAATATACTATTATGCTTCAAAAGTGTTTTTGGCTGATATTGTATTAAAAATACTAATGCAAAAATAAATTACAGAAATACCCTATAAGTATTTACTAATAAAAATACAGCATTTCAATTCAAAGACAGTAGCTAAAGGCTGAATATCTCATCCGTGAATTTATGATTCATATTGATGAACAATGAATGACAAAAAAAAAAAAATGTGCAAAAGTTTTCCATCCAAATGTTGTAATCTAAAAATACTAACATATTTAGGTAACACTTCACAATAAAGTTTATAATATTAGTTAACATGAACTAACAATGAAATAATACTTTAAAAGCATTGATTATTGTACTAATACATTATTAAAATCAAAAGTTTTATCTGTTAATATTATTTGAATGGACCTAAGCTAATATGAACTATTAATGAACAATTATATTTCTATCACTATTTCTCTTTTATCGTTAATCTTATTTAATGCATTAATTCATGTTACTAATGAGACCTTATTGTAAAGTGTTACCAATATTCCATATGAACACACATTGCACATGTTTAATATGTAGTTTCTGCGGACAGATATATAGGAATAAGGCACAAATAAAACCGAATGCATCATATTCAGAGCCCGATTTGGTCTTCATAGAAGGTCAAAAGCAATAAAATGCCCCAGCCGCTTAAAAGTCCCAGATTCTGCAGGACAAAAACCAGCCAAGGTCTTTCACTGTCCACATGAACCAGCGAGGGAAGCTGAACGAGAGAAACGAGAGAAGAAGGGTTTTGTGAGTATCTGTGAACTCTGAAATAATGCATTAGAGAAGTTTAAAGTCAATGACTCGACGGCAAACACTGCTGTTGTTTCTGACGGATGAGAAAACACTGAGGGCCCTATTTTAACGATCTGAAACGCAAGTATCAAGCGCGAAACGCAAGTAACTTTGTAGGCGGGTCTCTGTTGCTATTATACCGGTGGGATAAATGACTCTTGCGCCCGACGCAAATCTAAAATGTGTTGGTCTGAAGTAGCTTCATTACTCATAGGTGTGGTTTGGGCGTAACGTGAAATAAACCAATCAGAGCGTCATCTCACATTCCCTTTAAGAGCAGGCGCACTTGTTCCATGGCAGATTGCTATTATAAAGGCGGATTTGCCAGGCGCGCGTCAGGAGCGGTTCACAGCCGAGGAGACCGGTGTTCTCGTCAGGGCTGTAAAACACAGAGAAGTGACATTGGGGATGGAGAAACACACCCAAACGCCTAAACAGGCGTATGATAATTTGGGTAAATGTGTAAGCTAGATTTATGCCTATTTTTTCACATATTCATGGACACAACAATGATTTCCCTCGTGTGGTAATATTTTTCCTTGTAATAATGTAGCCTTTGATTTGCAAAAAACTGCTGCTTCTGTGTAGATGAGAGAATCAAAGTGTATGCGCAATGTGCACATGCTAAATTGATTATGGCCAAGCATGCGCCCTTAAAATAGCATATGAATAACATGCGCAAATGGCTTTAGACTAGGTTTTTCCTGGTCAGTGGCGGAATTGTTTTCTGAAACTGCAAAATAGCATCAGGGAACGTTTGCGCCGGAACACGCCTCCTCTTTTCGCTGAACCGCCCCGGGAGCGCAAGTTCATTTCCTAATTTACCGACGTGCGTCTGTGGAGGGAAAAGCGCGCTGTGCGTCGGGTGCAAAATAGGAATGATACATGCGTCGTGTACAAAGTCAATTGCGCTCGGTGCAAGATAGGGCCCTGAGACTGAAGTAGATGGTAACGCACCATGTCTGCCAGTCCGACATACAGGAAGAGTCCAGCGGTGACCGCCGAGATCCACTCTATAGCCACGGCGTCTGTGGAGACGGACAGTGCGATGTACAGGCCGATGAAGGAGGTGAGAGAGCTGCCGACGTTCAGCAGAAGAGCCCGCTTCACAGACACACCGCAGTGCAACAGGACCGCGAAATCACCTGAGACCAGAGAGACGGCACACACTCACAAAACATCGGCACAACTCACAGCATTGAACCATATGGACAACAGTGTGTTACTGGGGCAGAACACTAAAAGGAAAGTGTATATTAGTGTACATTACTACTGTAAGGTTATAGTGACCTTTTCTGACAGTGTAGGAAAGAAAAGTCCATCTGAGATCTCTCTAATGCACTGAAAAACTTACAATTTCACAAGTCATTGATACATTTCACAGATAATTACAAAGAAATGGCATGTAATGTAATGAATTAAACATGAAAATCTGAATTAGAAAGATTGAAATGGAATTTTCCTGTAAAACGTACTCTGATAATATTTTTTTTTAACTTGTTTCCGGCTTCTCGGATAATCCACAAAAACTGTGAAGAAAATTCACACAAAAACAAAGAAATAATAAATAATATTTTGAAAACAAAAATTAAGTCTATTTTAGGATCTTGTATGAAATTTTCATTGATGTCACAGTACAAAAATATGTTGTTGTTTTTTTAAATAAATGTAAAATATAATTTCTAATTTCTTTCTTTTTATTTTGGGGTTAAATGTTTTGAAGCTTGTTTTCACGAGGGAATAAAAAAAGAAAGAAAGATAATTGTGCCTTTTTATCTGACAGTTATTATGAAGAGATATACAGTGAACTTGCATTTGCGAGTTATAAAGTATAAAGTCAAGAGTTGTGAGACACAAATTTAGCTTAAGTCTCCTGAGCAATAAAAACGTGATTGCCAAGCCATTAAATCCTCCTATGGTTAGAATAAAAGAGTAAAACAAAGCATAAAAACAGGTCTGAAAGTAAGACAACCAACAACACTCAAGAAAACTACTAGCGAAATAAATACAATTATTAAAAAAAATAAAACAAAAAGGCATTTTAATCTAAATGAAAGATTAAATCAAGAGCTTCAATCATGCATAAATCAAAAATCATCTGTTAAACTAAGCATAAAAATGTCTGAGAATGAATATTCCACTAGCATAGAGAGGCGTGTAAGTTTATTTCTCTGTCAGACAGGAGAGTTTTCAATCCCTTCATTCTTTGTTCGTTCTCGTGTGTGTGCAGAAAGGAGGAGGAAATCATAACCAGGAAGGAGCGCTCATGAACTCAGGAGTCAATACTATCTAATCTGTGTTTCTCTGGGACGTTCCATGACTCACAACAGGAACTGTGAAGAGCCTTTAGAGAAAGCGCCGCTCACTTGTTTTCTCAGTCATTCAGAGTTTCACACAACTTGTTGAGTTTATCTCAGAACAAACACTGAAACCAGTCAACAGGCATTGGTCCTTATCATACGCTAACCACACATTATGACCAGTGGTTCTCAACTATATTGACCATGGGACACACATTTCTCATGTCATTAAGCAGAGACCCAATTCTTTTTAGGAATTTGACCTATTGTGTGTATGTGTGTGTGTATATATATATATAGCCTGGTCAAAAGAAGTCGCTGTTTGGATTTAAAAAGGCAAATGCTTAAGAGTCTATGACTGGATCATTATTGCAGTGATTATTATGTTTCTATCATGATATATGATTGGTAACAGTTCTTCTAACACTGACTGATGGAGTGTGTAGCTTTTCATTTCTTACACATGTAGGAAACACATCATGGTCATATTCCAGGAGGACAGTGAAGATTCATCAGACTCAGATTGTGAGGAACATGAAGAATCATTTCCACACATGAGTCCAGATCTTGAATTCACTGAGAGTGTTTGAGATGTTCTGGAGGAGACTTTACAGAGAGCTGGACTCTTGCATTGGCAATACAAGATCTTGACCAAAAAATTATGGAAATAACATCACAACATTTATTTAACATCCTAAAGACTTTCAGAGGACTCGGAGGGGCCAATTCATGTGTGGAAATGATTCTTCTAATCGATCAAAAGTGGAAAAAAAAGACATGTATTATGTTATAAGGTTCTATTTCAAATAAATGCTGTTCTTTTGAACTTTCTATTCATCAAACGATCCTAAAAAAAAGTATTTCCACACAAATATGAAGCAGCACAACTGTTTTCAACACTGATATTAATAATAAATGTTTGTTGATCATCAAATCATCATATTAGAGTGATTTCTGAAGGATCATGTGACACTGAAGACTGGAGTAATGATGCTGAAAATTCAGCTTTGATCACAGGAATAAATTACACTTTACTTTATATTCACATAGAAAACAGCTGTTTTAAATTCTAATAATATTTCAAGACATGATTGCATTTGTGATCATATAATCCGGCGCTCACCTAGCTCATGCGGCAGCTCATGGCAGAGCACAGCGAGAGACGTGGCCAGACCGGACCTCCACGAGATGGAGAACGCCGCGCCAAGAGCCAGGCCGTCCGCAAAGTTATGGATGCCGTCTCCGATGGTGATCATGTAGGGAAGCAAACGCTGCTCTGGAGGAGAAGACAAGACCACTGTAAACATGCAGGCCTGATGGTTATCTGCATTTAACAGCTCATTTACTCCGTTCCACGTGCAGAACATGAATATGTCATTAACACACAGTATTATCACCTCTTTTAGAGCCAATGAAGGACTTCTCTTTTTTTTCAGCATCAACCTACAATAATAATAATAATAAAATATTAATTAATGGCACATCTCGTACAACCTAGAACAGAGACTGCATTCAATTTAATTTAATTAAATTAGAATAATTAATAAATAAAAAACAAATACACTACAGGTCATAAGTTTGGAAACAAAGGGTTTTTTTTGTTTTTTTTTAATGTTTTTGAAATAAGTCTCTCTCTTGCTCACCAAGACCGCATTTATTTGATAAAAAATACCGAAAAACCAGTAATATTGTGAAATATTATTACAATTTAAAATAGATGTTTTCTATGTGAATATATTGTAAAAATGTAATTTATTCCTGTGATCAAATTTGAATTTTTAGCAGACAGACTTATTTTTTTCAAAGTAAATAAATCTTAATTATTCCAAACTTTTGAAAGGTAGTGTTGACATAAATAAATAGATAGATAGATAGATAGATAGATAGATAGATAGATAGATAGATAGATAGATAGATAGATAGATAGATAGACAGGCAAAACACCAATCAAAATAACTAAAAATGTATCTAAAGTTGAGAATGAATATGTAAAATATCAAAATAACAATATGAATAAAACTATAATAGCCTGATACTAAAATAACCCTTCTTCTGAATTTAGACTCCATTAGTATTAGTTTATTCATTAACAAAGACTCTTTCCCACATTTTCCGTGGTTTTCTCACCAGATCCGCCTGAGAGCTGGAGTGATTGCCCTGTCTCTCTCTCTGGAACATCTGCAGGACTCGGCCATGGTCGCAGTGATGGACCTCAGACTCCTCCTGTGAACACAGGTCCGGGAATCAACTCACAATCGGATCATGTAGGACGGGAACGCTCAGGAGACACGGAACACTCACGTCATCGTGATGGTGGTGATGTTGTGAGCGGGTGATAATGGAGAAGATGCTCTCCATCAGGAAGAACAAATAGATGCCCGCGAGAAGCACCAGGAGTTTGTACACATAGTCCAGGTTCTCCTCTGTGTGATCGTGTCCGTCTTCATGAACGTGAAGGCCTAAGAACTGCACAGAGACACAGAGCCATGAAAACACAGCCGGACGATGACATTAACGCCAGTCAGAGGCTCTGATTGTGCTTTGATTTCCCAGCAGGGCTGTAGAGTAACTCCTGTCCACACTCAATAAGAGAGCGCACTTTCTTCTCAGCAATCCGGTTATTTTCCACTCAGGCCGATGACATGGTATGACAGGGCTGTAGTTATGTTGACACGGATCTAAACGGATGAGGGAACGTGGGCGATGTCAGCGCTCGGGGGAAATAACGGGTTCTGCCCCGTTAACCCGGGAAACGGGACGTTTCTATGAGCTTCAGGCTGAGAGTGATCGCAGAACGCCATGAGATCGTCCATTACAATCCGACACATTTCCCCCTAAATCTCCTGAAGTTAAATTCAGTTCAGCAATTACTACCATGATGCATACTAGTGTTGACTAAAACCATTTAAAAAAAATGCTTTTATTGATTTTTAAATAAACATTAACATAAATAAAGTATAAAAACCTTTTTTTTATTTAATTTTATTTCGTCATTTCCCATTTTTGTTTAGTTTAACTCGATGTTCTAAAATAACTAAAACTATTTTAAATTAATAAAATCTATACAGAAAGACTAAACTAATAAAAACAATAACAAAAACAACAAAATTACTATAATTCAAATTCATATGAAAACGGAAAATATAAAAAAAACTATACTTTACCTTAAATATTATTCATGATTTTTTTATTAGAATATTATTTCTATTATTATTAATAATATACAGTATATGATTATTTTTAATGTGCTTATGTCATTAAAATAAAACAACACTGTAAAAAAATGTTGCTGCCTTAAATGTTTAAGCACAATCAACTTGGATGTTTAAGTAATTTCAACTTAAATTACATTAAAATGTTTTTTGTTTTTTTTAAAGTTTTTTTTCTAAAGTTGAAAATTGCTTGACTTATTTTGATGAGATGTAAAAACACATGTTGTCATATCAGTTTTTACAGTGAATATCACATTGCAAAAACAATCTTTCAAACATGAGTTCTTTCACACTGTAAACCCGAATAAGTTAGCAGAACTCAAAAAATGTAAGGCAATCGATTGCCTCAATTTTTTTAAGTTTTGAAATTCAAAGTTTAAGTAAGCAGAACTGGCAGATTTTAAGTTTGTACTTAAACATTTCAAGTTAAGAACAATTAAAATCAGAGTACACTATTTCATACATTTAACTTAAAACCTTCATGTAATCTCAATGTGAACACTTTCATTAGTATTAACTTATAGTTTTAACAAGCTAGTTTGCTAACATACTATTATGTTATCATGCTAACAATAGTATGTTATACAGCACTTGCTGCATGAGTACAACAATATAAAGATTTTATTTGCTCTCAAATCAAGCCGCATGCACCACTTGTCACCATAATGGTAACTATCCTAAAACCAACATTAACAGAAATTCTTCTAAATTAGCATAACAAAACATTAATCAATACTCAATCTTCCACTTAACATTAATCTTGCACAAAAAAACATTATATTACACTTAATTTTAGCATTTACTCTCCCATTCAAGTGCCATCGGCAAAGCATGCTGGGAAATAGACATCCCAGCCGTTTCAGTTAAACTTAAGTTTGTTTAAATTAAAATAAATCCTTTCATAAAACTCAAAACAATGAAACAGTTCAGTTTACTTAAAATATATCAGTTCTGTGAACTTGAAAGAAAAAGAAAGTGCTAAATACTCATAAAAGTTAATTTGACTGAACTAATTAATTTAATTTAAGTTTGTCCTACTCAAACCAATTAATTATTTTGAGCGTTAGGGTTTACAGCCGAAACTACTTGTTTTCTTTAGATTTTTGGGTGAGATTTGATTTTTATAAGCCTACATGTTTATTAGCCATGCATATTTCACTATGCGAGCTTTGATTTTTACCATGGTGGTGTATTATGAGTAATAACGGGTGCCAGGCCTGCCGCCGAGACCCATTCTGCCCCGTTAAACTGGGAACGGGAGCATCAGGCAGAGAGGGATCGCAGAACGGCATGAGAGATAGATGAAGGTGAAGCTACTAAAATTGCTAGTAAATTTCACAATTAATTGCAAAGAAACGTCAAGTAACGCATAGAATTTTGAAGTAGAAAGTAGTATTATTTTTTATAATCTTTTTTTTATTTACAACTACAATTTTTTTTTACAGTGTATCTCGTTGCATGAAGAATTCGACATGCCAGCGATATGAAATATGAAATAAACAGTCCTTTGCCCTTTCGGATGTTTTCAGAGTTACAGGTTAACCTGGATTTGGCAGCGTGCCTCGTGATTTGGGATGGACTGTACTAATAAGAAGATACAATCATGATAGTGTGTCATCATGACCTGACATTTCAATCTAGGTCAGAATAATAAACGATTTAAAGCAGGGTTGTTATCGTTCACTAAAACTATTCCATTTTTTTCTATTCATTTAAATACAGCTGAAAAAAATTAGATTGAAAAATGTTGAATTGGCAACTAATTGAAAACAAGTTCTAAAACTACTCAAACTAAAATGAAAATAAATTAAATCTAAACAAAACTTTTTTTAAACTAATACAAATTACAAAAGTACATAATTAAATTAATAAAACTTAACTAAGATGAAAACTGAAAATATAGTAACTATAGTATATAACTGGAAAAAAAAAAATCCAGTTATAAAATAAATAATAAATAAATGATAAGTAAAATAATAATAAATACAATTACAGTGTTCAAATAATACTAAACTGACACTAATATATGATCAGATGTTGGCAAATGTGGCGTAGTGGATTTAAATATCAGTGTTATCTCAGATCATGCAAATACAGATTCAGTCTGACTAAACGAGGACCGAAACGTTTCCGTAACGAACTCGAACTGAACACGACTGTAAGAGTCTTTAATGTTTCTGAAAGAAGTGCTCACCAACGCTGCATTTATTTGATCAAAAATACAGTGAAAACAATATTGCAATGTTAAATATCTGTTTTCTATGTGAATATATATTAAAGTGTAATTTATTTCTGTGATCAAAGCTGAATTTTCAGCATCATTACTCTTCAGTGTCACATGATCCTTCAGAAATCAGTATAATATGATGATTTGATGATCAACAAATATTTAATATTATTATCAATGTTGAAAACAGTTTCAGATTTTTGTGGAAACTGTGATGCATTTTATTTCTCAAGATTCTTTGATGAATAGAAAGTTCAAAAGAACAGCATTTATTTAAAATATAACCTTTTGTAATATTATAAATGTCTTTACTGTCATTTTTGATCAATTTAATGCATTAAGTGACAAATCAGTCATAAAATATGACGATGTTATCATAAAAGCGTGAACACTCATTCAAGAGAATAAAACACAAAGGTTGAGCATTGTGATTTCTCTCTTCAGAGGCCCATTTCTATTCACAGTTTTAACTACATTTTTAGACATTTTCCCAGCATAAAATCCTCATATTTTGCCTATGAGATGCAGAAAGGGCAGAAATGTAGTGTCACCGCGGGCAGCAGATGCAGCAGAGCGTCTCCCGTCAGCGAGCCCACCGCCAGACTGATGCAGAACTGGATGCAGAGCTCGAACACTCGCGTACAGGCCGAGAACAGCAGCACCACGATCCCAAACATGGCCATCAGACAGATGATGAGGTTCGCCAGCGTGGCGTATCCGTACCCTGCGCACAGAGGAGGCATTCAGTGTGTGTGTGTGTGTGGATCAACACCACAAACGAGAGCTTTGAGCTCCGGCACACCGTTCACACTGCGCTCGGCAGAATCAGGTTTGATACGAGGAAACGCTGCAGGATTTGATGTCACTTTAGATCACTTCGGTTAATAAATACAATTCATACTTCCAAATAAATGTGACTTATAGTCTTTTACAACACAAATAGCAGTATTTTTCACTCATTGAGATTAAATGATACTGTATGAGTTCATATTGAGATCTTTGGGTCTTTAACAATTTTAGTTTTCTTTTATTTTAAATATTAACTATTTTTAGGAGATTTTCGTTTATTCGTTTCTTTCGTTTATTCGTTATTCGTTTGTGACATTGTCCATTACAATTAGGCACATTTTCTCCTGAAGTTAAATTCAGTACAACGATTACTACCATGACACATACTAGTGTTATTATAGTTAACTAAAACTAAAATTAAAACCATAAAAAATCCTTTCATTGTTTTAAATTAAATAAAGGTTAACAGAAATAAAGCTTTTTTTATTTATTTAATTTTGTTTCATCCTTTCCCATTTTTGTTTAGTTTAACTTGATGTTCTAAAATGACTAAAAGTATAAAATAAAAACTATAGTATTATCTCGATGCATACTTGCAAACCTACTTTACCTTAAATATTATTAATTATTATTATTTTTAATTAGAATAGTATCTCTATTATTATTAACAATATACAGTATATTATTATTTTTAATGTGCTTAATTTCAACTTAAATGACCTTAAAATGCTTTAAAAAATTAGTTGAATCTTGTATAACTTATAAAAAAAGTTTAAAAAAATTATTTTGATGAGTTAAAGCAATGTCAAAACACATATCATAACTTAATAATCATATAAAAAAAATTACAGTGGATGTCAGATTGCAAAAAAAAAAAAAAAAAAAAAAATCTTTCAAACAGGCCTGATGTTCTTTAAGCAGTTTTCTTTAGATTTTTGGGTGAGATATGATTGTTTATAAGCCTATGTTTATTAACCATGTATATTTCATTATGCCAGCTTCGATTTAACCATTACATATGGTATATTATGAGTATATTTTAAACAACAGAGTAGACTGTATTAGTTGAAGGAGGCTGGTATGTTAACATCTGAATCATGATCAGGTCACTCACTCTCTGCGGTGCTGAGAGAATCAGGGCTCGTCGGCGTCGGACTGATCTCAGAACAGCCTCCGCTGAGGATCTGCTGGATCAGAGCCGGACTGAGCTCTGTGAACTGATCTCGGGTCAGTGATGAAGAGCTCAGCCCGTAGATCCTCATCAGCTCTTCAGCGCTGAAACAGGCCTGGGTGCGCATCGTAATCCACACGGACACATGCAAATGAAAAAATGCATAAAACATTTGTTGGCATTAATATTTCATCTCACACCGCAGCGCTGCTGATGCTCTGATAATCACGCGTGAAACACTCGTATTTACTATTTGCTGAAATATTAATTCCACGGATGTCAGATGACAGGTCTTATTTAGACCGCGCGTGAGCTTAAAGAAATGGGAAACATTCATCATGATTAAAAACGAGCTCGGATCACATGTACTGCTTAATTTCACTCTGATTATGAGTGTGGACAGATGAAACATGCAGCGCGTCACAACATCCATCATCCTTCATGTTACAGGCCTCCAGATCATTTCTCACGCTGACACATGATTGCTCTCTTCGTCAAGCGCCACGGCTAAATGATTAGATTTCAGAGGCGTGCAAAGATTTCCCATGATGCCCCATAAAAGGGGAAAGCCACACTTCTATGTTGCTGTAAGTTTTTTGCAAACCACACAATCTGGAATTGGAATTTGAATGATAAAAGTGGAATTGCTATTCAAAGGTTTAAACGCAGGTAATGCATTCTGGGAAATAACATATTCGTCCATAAAATCAAAGTTAATAATAATATAAAAAAAATGGTGTGAGTTTTGAGTTAATGTGTCCAAATGTATTACTTTGTATTACATTGCATGATTGATTTCCACAGGGTTTCTTGAACTGGACTTAATGAGTTAATTAAATGTTAATAATTAATTTAATTGCAAAAAAAAAAAAAAAGAAATCAAAATGAAAACACTTAAATTTAATAATTTATATGAGAAAATTTGAAATTTATATATATGTTTTGTTTTTTTGTTTTTTTTCTGCATTTAATGTTAACTGACATCAAATAACTGGGAACATGCATAATTCTTGTTAAATTATGAATTATTATTAATTAAATTATTAAATATTTATTAACTTAAAATATCAGGGAGACTTCAAGAAAATGTTTTAGGTTAGTACGTAATTTTTATTTTGTAAAAAGTATTAATTTTACAACAATAAAAAAAGAAAAGAAAAACAATTTAATTTTTTTTTTTTTTTCTGTGATTATTCATTTCATGTGATCATTAACCGACACCAGAGAACCGTGAACATGAAAATGTGTTGTTAAATTAGTAATTATTACATATTAAATTATTGGTAACACTTTTCAAAAAGGTTTCAATTAACAATCAAGTTAACATGAACTAACAATGAACAATTCTTCTAAAACATGTATTAATCTTAGTTAATGTTTATTTCAAGTTAATGCATTAACTAATGTTAACAAATGAGACGTTATTGTGAAGTGTTTCCCAAATCTACTCTAAGTGTGAAGGTTCTCTGCAGGTTACCGTGTCCCAGCTGCTGTTGGTCTGATGGCTCTCCGCACGGCTCGTTCTCCTGTGATGGTGATCTTCATCATGCTCATGCTCATGCTCCTCTCCACCCAGCTTTAAGGCCTGTAGAAGCTCTTCAAAATCTGAGAAGAGTAACATTATTTAAAAAAATCATGATCAGAAGTGCAAATATGTTAACAGTTCAGAACATTGAAGACCATATCATTGTTTTTTCTTTGGAGAAGGACGTCAAAGAGCGCATCCGGTCTAAACAGCCAATAGCTACTGGCTTACATCACAGCTCTGCAAAAACACATGTGACAAAAACTATACAAAATACGGTTACACTTTATTTTAAGGTGTCATTGTTACAGTGTAATTATATATTTAAGTACTGAGTAATATTAAGCAACTACATGTTCTTACTATAGGGTTACGGTAGGATTAGGGTTGGTTGAGGGTTAGTTGCATGTAATTATGCATAATTTACTGTTATTACTACGGTAATTACATGTTACATGTTACGGACATGTTATGTAACAAGGACACTGTACAATAAAAGTGTTCCCCAAAACACTTAATGGTAGGGAACTATAAAGTATGAGTGTTACTGTTAGCACAACCAGACACAACAATTAACCCTCATTTGCTACTTGCAAACAGTTATAGTTATCTTAGTAGGTTTGACATATTATTACTGAATTTATTAATATTTTTAATTTGTTTTTGTTTTGTTTTTACTAGTAATTTTAGTACTTCAGCTTATACTTATTTTATTTCATTTCAGTTTGTTGCAGGGTTATTATCGTTAACTAAAACAATTAAAAACATTTATGTTACTTAAAAAATAAAAAAATAAAAATAAAATAAAATAAAATAAAATAAAATAAAATAAAATAAAATAAAATAAAATAAAATAAAATAAAATAAAATAAAATACATTTTAGTGCTGGGCAACAATTAATCGCATCCAAAATAAAAGTTTGTGTTTACGTAATATACGTGTGTGTACTGTGTATAATTTTTTTTTTAAATACACCCATATGCATGTATATATTTAAGAAATATTTGCATATATATACTGTATATATATTTATACATCATTTATATTATATATAAATATAAATATTTTATATATAATTAAAAAAAAAATCTTAAATATATACATGCATATGTGTGTGTATCAAAATAATTATACACAGTACACACACATATATTACGTAAACACAAACTTTTATTTTGGATTTATACTTTTTGTACTAAAAATAACTAAAAATAAAATTAAAATTAATAAAAACTAAAACTTACTAAAACGAAAAATAAAAATATAAAAATAAAACTAATTCAAAATATAATAGTTGCCAAGGTTAAAATTTTTCCATCTACTATTTATATTTTATTTCAGTTTTATTTCAATAGAGTCTGAGCCGAGTGGTATAGAGAAAGTCTATGGATAAGTGTCCTGCAGGATTGTCAGCCAGTCATACCATGAAGCGTGAGGTTTTCCGAGCCGAAGCGGCTGAAGATGTAATCCAGGAAGAACTCCCGCTCGGGAAACTCATGTGCTTTCATGCAGTCTCCTCTCAGAGCGTGATAGAGGACGCTTCCCATCACGGCGTCCAGCTCCACGTGCACGTGATCTCCGTGATGAGAGCTGCTCTCTTCCACAATGTCCTTCAGAGAGACACAGGGCTGGAGGAGAAACACAAGACGCATGTGTCCGTCAGCGTGGAAGTGTCAGCTTGAATCCTGTCTTTCCAGCCTTGCTGTCATTCTCAGTAACACAAGTCAAGCTGCAATTAGCCTTTGCAATTCATTCTAGATAACCGTGAGCAGTGTCTGATGAACTCATTACAAGTAACTTGAGTTACGTAATCAGATTACTTTTAAAAGTAACTGGTAAAGTGACGCATTAATTTATCAATTTACAACAAAATATCTAAGTTACTTTTTCAAATAAGTAACACTAGTTACTTTTCACATGTACCTGTATTGATTGACAGCTCTCCTGTCCCGATGTTGAGAGAAATAAAGTGAGGTGTGTGTGTGTGTGTGTGTGTAAACATGATGGTTATTTTAGTTCTAGACTAAATGTGAGCATGCATTTACTCATCTCACTAGCACAAAAACATTCAGTATTCCTCAAAATGAATAAAAACAATAAAACGCAATCTCAGAATTGTATGCAAAACTTTCAGAATTAACTATATTAAATTACACAAATATACTTTATGTATTTAATCTCACTTTATTAACCAATGTCTTTGCTGCTGACCTTCAATGATCTAATTCAACCATATTAATAAGCAAAAATTACTTTAGATGAGATTTAGTAATAAGAGTGTTGAACTCCTTCTCCTATATTGTTCTTTAATCCAGAACAGCAGAAGCTGAAGGGTTTGTTTGAGTGGCGCCCTCTACTGTACAGGAGTGAATATGCATTTCCTTCAGTCTGAGGCTTATTCATTTCACTTTCAGTGTGAAAGGGCCTTAATATTTGCCAAAAATAGAACTTTTTTTGATGCCATTAAAAAACAAACAAGCAAGCTCAGCACAGGTGAGAAAAAGTAATGCAAAAGTAATGTAACGCATTACTTTTCATAAAAAAGTAACTAAGTAACGCTATTAGTTACTTTTTTGGGAGTAACGCAATATTGTAACTTTCCCCAACACTGACCATGAGCATGCACTAAACAACATGAAAATATGATACACACCTCATGTGTGTCGGGCTGATAGTACTTCTCCATATTGTGAAACAGCTTCTCCAATCCCTCATAGTCACTGATGTCTCCGTGAGGTGGATGAGCGGTGGTGGAGGTGTTGTGATCGTGGTTGTGGCCGAGGATGGTTTGGATGAAGTGATCGGTTTCAACGCCCCATTGGCCCTCGTGAACGGCCCTGCAGGTCTCAGCCGGAGCGCTCAGGAACAAACAGCATCCAGGAGCCATGGTGAAGAAATCCTCCATCCGGAGCCCCTGTGAACTGCTGTAGTTCAACAGCTGATGGAGACCCTCCACTGAAAGACACTGAGAGAGAGATGCATAGAGATAATCACGGATGCATAGAGTTCAATATTGTGCTTTTTCAAGAAATCCCAGAAATATGAGCGACAAGGAGAAAAAGTGGCATCTACTTCACTGGACCACGACACAAATCGGCCCAATGCCAAATGATTTTGTCTCATTATTGCAGCGGAAACAACTTAAAGGGGTGGTTGATTATGATTTCACTTTTTTAACTTTAACTTTAACGTTAGTGTGTAATGTTGCTGTTTGAGCATAATCAACATCTGCAAAGTTACAACGCTCAAAGTTCAAAGCAAAGGGAGATATTTTCTTTTAAAGAAATTGCTTTTTAAGGACTAAACGGCTGGTAGAGACTACACGACATTCCTCCCGGGTTAGTGACATCACTAACCCTAGAATTTACATAAACCCCGCCCCCTGAACACGCAAACAGTGTTGAGATATAATCAGTCAATATAATCACAGACGCACAATTCAATATTACACTTTTTCAAGAAATCATGGAAAGTTATGGTAAAACAGATTAGAGTAGATATGAGTAATGCATCATTGAAAACTGCAAGGGTCTATAATAAAACCTTTTTTATTTGTGTACACTCACAATAAAAACAAAACATTGTGCTTTTGTAAAATAAAGAAAACTAACAGGATGCTGCTTTATGCCGTCTCGGTTTCCTTTACGTGGAGTTTGTGGAGCGCGTCACAAAAATGAATTGAAACTCGGCGTATAGGCTACGAGCAAGCTTTCGCGTGCCGTCTGAACGCTTGTTTGGGTTGGTGCGTAGATCGTCTCTTCTTCACGTAAAAGATAACAGATGTAATTTCCATCACTTTAGCTCACCAAGATAATTTGACGATTTCAACTTTAAGTTATTTAAGATTCAACAAGATTTTAAAAAAAGAGTTGAAATGACTTGTACAGCCAATCTGATTTTACTTAAAAATGTAACTCACAATTGCGAGTTATAAAGTCAGAATTATGAGATATTAACTCGCAATTCTGAGAAATAAGTCAGTGTTTTTTTCCTCAGAATTGGACTTTATATAAGATGAGTTTATATCTTGCAATTCTGACTTTATAACTCGCAATTGTAAAATTGTGATATAAAAGTCACAATTATCTTTTAAATCATTTTATTCCATGGCGGAAACAAGCTTCCATAATGGGATGATGGAGTCTAGATAAGAAACCCATAGACTGTAAAAAATAAGAAACCATATAATTGTTGTATTTAATGCAACTGTTTTGTATTTAAATCAAGACAATATACAGGCAAAACCATTTTTTCATGCACTGGTCAATTTTGAGATTTTAGGCTAATTTGGTTCCATAACATGTTTTCTTTCAGCTAGCAGAAATAAAACATCCAAAATACACACATTTAAATGTTTATTTTATTGCACTTTGTGTATTTGCATCTGTAGATTTCAATTTATATGCATATCTTTAAAGGCCGTTCGTTTTTTCCCAATCAGAAATCTCCACACCAGCAGCTTTACATACACCAAACTTTAGAGTTTTATACATATTAATATTCTGAAGGGTTTCAGAGGGTTTTTTTCATACAGTTTATCATTTATATAACACGTTCTTCCTAAAAACAGGCTGTTGACAGTATTTTCAGAGTGATATATATGTGAGATAATATTCTTTTTAGTCTTTTTGTGGAAATATGTTGCTGCTTACAAACCTCAAACTCTATACTTGAAAGTTATAATAGAAAAGATAATATTTAACCCACTGAAAAATGTTTAAAAATACTTTTTTCGGACAAACACTAATCTCCAATTACATAAAAATAATCAATCTTCAAAGTAATAAAGTTCAATGTTCAAAACTTTCTGCCAAAACATCACAGCTAATACAGTAAAACTGTGGACATGTTACCTACCACTGTCATCAAAAAAGAAAGATTTAAGTATCTAACTATTGAGCAGACCCACAATAATTTACTAAGGCTTTACAGTAGTAATTATTATATTAGTCTGTACAGATATCAAATACAGTACAAGTGCTGTTTTATGTGTTTCACCACTGCAAAAAACTTGATTATTGTTTAAATAAAAAAAAAAAAAAAACATATCTGATCTCAGTGATGATTTTAGCAAGTTTTCAGTCAGATTTTCTTATAAAACCATGGGTTCACTGTTCATAATTTGCACTGTTGGTAATATATTTCGTAACGCTGGTCTGTGTTATAGTGCAGACAAATCTATAGGCATATCTCAGTAACTTATAGATTAAAAAGTCAAGAGTCCAGTTCTACAAACGCCTTTTATAGTAATGCTTATGGTGATCAAGATGGTTATGTTGGTTTCAGACACCTAGAAATCTGTAGTTTTGAGAACACAATAAAACCAAAATGGAAAACATTTAGACAGTCTGTTTTTTCCAAGCTGGGGTAAGTTGTCAAATCAAATCAAATCAAATCAAATCAAGTCTATTTGTATAGCGCTTTTCACAATACAGATTGTATCAAAGCAGCTTCACAGTATTAAATTAAAATAAAATAATACAAAGGCTTGTCACATCTGATTTTGTAATGTTTTTGTTTCATGAATTGTTTTGCATTTCATAATTGTTTACAGTTTATTTATACAGCAAATACAATACATTAACTCTCGAATCCCATTTAAATAATACAGATATGTCACAGGTCCGCGTTGTGACAACATGCCCCAACAGCGGCCAACGGGTGCTGCATGAACGGCTTCTTTTATACACTCGAAAAGTATGTTTTCACACCACAGGATTACTTAAAAGAAGATTAAAATGGTGTAAAGCTTAAAAAACCTCGAGACCACTAACAACACACGTTCCCTTTAAACATTTAACCAGTTCGACACTGTGAAAGTTTTCTGTCAACTGCACTGATTCTTTATTTCCCTTTCACATGATTTATTCTCTCCAAACCTTTCGTAACTTATATTTTTATTTTATATTATTCTGTAAGATTGTATTTTAGCCCTTATAACAGTAATTTACGCGATTCTCCAGTCAGGTGTAGCGCACGAGCCTTCAGCCGCCGCGGGCGCGCGCTGGACCTCGACCTCTCCAAAAGTGCGCAAATATAACCTACCTTTCCACACGACACACCGAAACACTGCACACGGTTCTCCAGCCGCTCAAACACCGAGACAAGAGCATCTTCTGTGAGGAACTCTTCACCTGGAGCCACCAAATCCACAACTTTCGCGTAAATGTCCTTTTTATCGCCTCGCGCGCCGGAAAACACGCCGAGGCTGGCGAAGCAAAGTAGTAGAACAACTCTAGTCTCCATAATCTGAGTGTTTTATCCCGTGTTTCGGTATTAAGAGGGGTTTTCTGGTGAAATATAGGTCCGAGAGACTGCACACAAACACACACAGAGCAGCTTTAGAGATCCTCACACCTGCTCAGGTATAGGCTCTTCTAGCCCTCTGATTGGTCACTTCTCCTCCTGCTCTCAAACACGTCTCATAAAGGAGGGAAGCTTTCGTTCACCTGAACTGAGGGCTTCGGACAGGGGCTTCCCTGTGAAAAGATCGCATTTCAGGACTTTGCAGCACTTGCCCTCAAGGAATAATGCCAAATATGTGATATTTAATACCCAAAATGAGCGAGAAGAGCTGCAGCATGTTGAAATGAAGCACACCAGCACATCTCCTCTGAGAACAGGCCTAATGCATGTTCATTGAATTGAGGAACTCTAATCCAAATGCATGTGTGAGAAACAATCCAATGTATTTAATGGTAGTTCAGAAGAAGTTTGCATTTAAGACTGGATGTTTCTTTCTAAGAGCAGTTTATCCTGTGGATGATCATACATCAAGACGAGACTGGGTAACACTTTACAGTAAGGTTCATTAGTTAACATTATAGTTAATGTATTAACTAACATGAACTAACAATGAGCAATACATTTGTTACAGTATTTATTAATCTTCGTTAATGTTAGTTAATAAAAATACAGCTGTCCATTGTGTGTTCATGTTAGTTAATGGTGCATTAACTAATGTTAACAAGTACAACCTTTGATTTGAATAATGTATGTAAGTAAATGTTGAAATTAATATTAATTAAGATGAATAAATGGTGAAGAAGTATTGTTCATTCTTAGTTCATGTTAACTAATGTAGTTAACTAATGTTAACTAATGAAAATTATTGTAAAGTGTTACCCAAGAGTGAACAGTAGTGAATGAAGTAAAAATGAAGTCAGATTTTAACCATTAAAAAATGTACTGTATTTCATCAGGTTGCCATAAAGTTTTGTGGTCATTAAAACCAATTCATATTGTGAAAACATCATCGTGCATCATGTACTTTTCTGGGCGACAACGCTGCTAATATCCAAAACATTTTTTATAGTTTTTAAGGTTTACATCTACATAGAAATGAAAAATCTGACAGGATAAGCAGCATTTGAAGATGTAAAATGCTGATAAACACACCTGTGACCTCACATTGTATGTTAATGCAACTGTTGTTGCTTAGCAATAGTAAACAAGCAACTTTAATACTAAGCAAAATAAGTATTTTTATTATTATCATCAATGTAACTATTTGGTGTCATTTAGCTTTTGCATCATATGGCTAGCAAGGGCATTCATTAGCATTCTTTTACTATCCCTTAAAAAGTAATACTGTAATGCACAGACTCTCATGCTTTAAAATAATTCCCTGGATGCAACACTGAAAAACAATTAATTAAATTAACTGCATGGTTCTATTCAAGTCATAAATATTATTTAACATTACTTAATCAACAAAACTCTTTTTCATGGGTTAAATATCACTTTGAGATTTAACAATGACAGATTAACACTTTTTACCATGTACTTGCTTAATTAAACATAAAACATAATGGCAAACAATACAGCATACTGCTGTTTGAAGCATTTATTTTGCATAATTGCATAATAATTCACATATTTAAATGAGAAGCATGAAGTAGGGGCCCAGCTAACAGGGAACATTCCCAGAACTTTCACTAACGTTCTTTAAAAGTTGTGTAAATGTTAGTACAAAACATTATTAAAATAATGTTTCTGGAACGTTCATACAACGTTATTAACGTTGTAACGTTGAGAAAAAAAACGTTCTTAGAACAACGTTCTTGGAACGTCTTTATGACGTTATTTGTGATTGATGAAAGTTCTCATAACGTTGATAGAAAACGTTCTTAGAACAACGTTCTTGGAACGTCTTTTTGACGTTATTTGTGATTGATGAAAGTTATCATAACGTTGATAGAAAACGTTCTTAGAACAAGGTTCTTGGAATGTCTTTTTGACGTTATTTGTGATTGATGAAAGTTCTCATAACGTTGATAGAAAACGTTCTTAGAACAAGGTTCTTGGAACGTCTTTATGACATTATGTGATTGATGAAAGTTCTCATAACGTTGATAGAAAACATTCTTAGAACAACGTTCTTGGAACGTCTTTATGACGTTATTTTTGTGATTGATGAAAGTTCTCATAACGTTGATAGAAAACGTTCTTAAAACAACATTCTCAGAACGTCTTTATGTTATTAGTATTTTCTGAATGTTATATTTAGGCTATCATAAAACGTTCTGGGTACATGTTGTTTGCTGAACATTCTCAATGTTAAGTACACTCGTTAACAAATAGAGTGAGAGAGAATTATAATTAACTAGTGCAAAATGCCTGTGCAAAATCAGGGGTTTTTTTTTTTAGTGTTTTTAGTAATTGTTGTTTTGGTGTATTTGAGTGCTCATTGTTACAATTACACAGCAAAAGTTCAGTGACATTTTTATTTGTGTATAGTAGCCTAGAAAGCAAATATTGATCCTGAAATAATGACATAAAATAAATGTGGAAAATTGAACTACACGATGCAGGGAGCAGACTACACAGTGAACTCAGAGAAAACGCTACGCTTGAGTAAAAACAGTTTGTGAATAGGCTATACAAATGATGCCCGTGAAAGAGATTGTGAACGCATTGAATAGGATATGTTTTGTTGGTTAATAGCATAAGCTACTATTACACAGTAGTGATAATGTTAAGCACCAGAATGAAATATAATAATCAGTTACAGATTCAGTTAACATTGTTGTAAAGTTTTCTTTGTTCGAAGCAGAGACCAGTGAGACAGTTGGGATCGCGTTCAACAGAAGTTATTCTTTATTGAGAACTCCTCTGTACGCGGCTGTAGAAACGTCCAACATGATCTAATCTAATACAGTATGCATTGTAGTTATATACATTCCAAGGGGGGGGGATTACATAGAGGTGGAGACTCTGGACAAAGCATGTAAATGAAGTAGGAACACACCCTACTCTGAGTCCAATTGAATCAGCATAACTATTCACATGCTGATACTGGCAAGGAACTCCAATTCCAAGAGCCATCCCATAGCCATTAAAGACAAAAGGTGAAAGTCAATCAACCTAACGATTCAACGTCTGGGCTCCGAAAGGTGAGAATCAAGTGATCTGACTCATTTAAAACACAATAGAGAAAACCGGTCTGGCAGGAATGGAGACTCTTGCTGGAGACTCAATAATCACCTGAAATCAGTCTACTAAACTTAATCAGTTTATATACTATTGCAGTGGAAAAACTAAATTAAACATTTAATAAAAATGTAATCCAACACTTCCCCCTTTGAGAGTTCTAATAACTCTCACAAAAATACAAATTTATACACTTAAAAGTTAATTCTTGTAACTTGTGTAAGTTACAGGCACGTATAACTTATTCTGTGTTGTGTCCTTGATTTACATGAGTGTCATAGTTCTTCTCAAAACCATAACTGTTGACACCTGCGACGCAGGGTGTAAAATGTCATATAAACTACATGATTACACAGAAAACCATGTAGCATAAGAGTGGAAGTCTTGAAAGTCCATGGTGCCTGAATAGCTGTGAAGTCTGTTTCCTGTAGAGTCCATTTGTCACGTAGAGTCGCTCTGATGACTCGTCCCTCATGAGGTTTGTTCATGGAAATCTGAGGTGATGTTTTATACCAGGATGCTGCTTGTGAAGACATCATGGCATACACACATACCTGTAACACAATAAAACAAAGAAACGGCAGACCAGCAGTATTCATGCATGGACTTCATTCTTCCATAAGTCGCACATGTTCTGTGTTGATTTTCTGTAATTGCATGTTGACACAGAAACGAACATGCGATTAGGGTCCGTGAATTTTCTGCGTTGTGTATTTTTCATTTTCTCTTGTGATAGTTCGTTCAGCAGTGGGTCTGGTTGTCTTCTTGAGGTTGGGGCTTCATACGCAGATGAGACAGTCGTTGCATATGGATCTCGAAAAAGACATCAAGTTTTATCTGCACACTGTAAGACAGAAAACAGAAAAACAGAGAGCAGTATTTGTCCAAACACTAGGGTTGTAGCAGTATTCAGAGTCTGCTGTTGTTGTTTCATTCTTTCCCTATTTCTTAATTTATTTGACACCTATGGACCAGTGAGGTAAGGATGGACTAAATGGGGAAAGGCCTATGAGGTTGTCTTCACCCTGGATTGGCCCCCGACGCCTGTTGCGTCAGTTCTTTCCAGGGCACCTCACTTGTCCGTGTCCTATTCTGTCCCTGTGTTGTGTACACACTGTACAGTGTGTGAGAAAATTGGCACATTTCCATTCTCCAGTGAAACATCAGTCCTACTAGACATCATTAACAGAGGATGGTTGTCTGACTGCAATATTCTATGGCATAACATTTAAGGCTGTGAGTTTTCTGAATGTCCCCCAAACAAAGGCTGTGACAGTCACTTTCCTTTTGTTCTATTAAACAAAAATAAGTCTTTCATCTTTGTTGTGAGTTACTGGGGAAATTAAGCACTCACAGCCTAAATGGTTAACACCGTATCAAGTTGCCCCACGAGTTTAACGAGGAGGGGAGAGGCTGCTTCAGAATATCAAGCAGGCTAAGCAGAAGCTGAGTAACCTTATTTACATCTTTAAAGTTCTTTTTGCTTTTCCTACACTCATTTCCAAAATGTCCGTGCTTGCCACAGTAAGAACAACTGGCTTCTCTAGGACTTTTGCGTTTCTTTGGCTTCTCTGAGTTGACCTTAATGGATGCTGCTGCAATTCTTACTCTCTCTTTGACATCAGAATTTCTTTCCCAAATAGCTAAACTTTCTAGGTTACTTCTGAGAGTTCTTTTAGCCCACGTAATATCTAGGAATGGCAAGGCTGTTCTGTACTCAGCTACAAGACCATCTGCCCAAATTCGGATTAGAGCTCCTTTGTCAGCTAACACACTTTCGGAATCATCCACTATTCCACTGTACGTTACCGCTACCTGACAGAACCTCTCAGTATATTCACTCACAGTTTCTTCTTTCTCTTGTACACAGCTAGTAACTCTCGACCAATCGATTTTGGGTCCTAAGATATTCTTTAGGATTTTCAAAACACCTTCTCTCAAATCGCCTTTACTGACATGTTGCAGTTCGGAAGTAACAGCAGACTCAAAATTGTTGAATTCAGATTCAGTTAGAATTTGTGACATCAGCTGTGTGACTTCCGGCAACGACATGTCGTAAAGATGCATTTTGCTGAACAATGCTCTTCTAAATTCAGAAAAATTTGTACGTGCTGAGGGTAAACTCTGGGAGAGTCTATCTATATCCTTAGGACCTAAAGATGTTTTGGCAACCGTTTGTATTTGGACAACAGAAGAGTTCGGAGTAACACTTTCAGTTCCCTGAGATCTTCTCCTAGCCCCACAAACCTGCACTGAATCTACAGGCTGATCAGTTACTGATTGGATGGCTACATTTGTTTCAACGAAAGCTTTTAAGTCAGGATAATTGTTATCAGGCTGACTAACTTCTTCCACATCAGTTTTTTCTGCATCTTTGTTGCAGTTTACTTTCTTAGTCAACGAAGATATTCTAGCATGGAGCTCTTTGATCTGTTTCTCTAGCTCAGAGTTGCGCTTAGACTGTTCTGTAGCTAGGGTTAAACCGAATTCTCTGTGACAGAAGATAATGCCTTTGACACTGTTCTTGCGAATACTTTCTCCTAGTACCTTTTTACAATCTTCGATTGACCAAACTTTGCCTGGATCAATGCTAAATTTCTTTGTTAAATTCAATCTGACTTCCTCAGTCACGATTGAGTCCATGTGCTCTGATAACAAAGACTTAAATTCACTATCTGTCCAAAAAGGTGTAATCTGTCTAGTACTTTTCCTAAACATTTTGTGAATTTCTGTTACCACAAACAAAACACTAAAAAAAAAACTTCTCTCTACTGTCTTGCAAACAGAGGGTACAATCTTATTAGCACATGAGGCTAAATCTAATTCTAAAGCTAATTCTCTAGCTTACAGATAGGTCTTCTCTAGCAAGAGCATACACACAATATTAACATGTAACTGTTAATCTTCCCTGCCAACAACAGGGGGTAAATTTCATCTCTAAAAGAAAAACTTTTTTAGAGGCTCATCTTTAGTTAACCAAACTCTACAGCTGTTTGTTAACTACTTCTCTGAACGGCGCAGAGGAAAACATTTGTACTGGTCTGCATTGGTTCTTTGAATGGATTGAAACTCACCGAGTCTTTGGTTGTACAGAAAACATTCGTCTGGAACTCAGTCAGCTTTGTTGAGATCTTTGAGCTTGAAGTTTCAAGATTCAGTCTGGGACTCAGTCAGCTTTGATGAGATCTTTGAGCTTGAAGTTTTCAATCTGGAGGAAGCTGGAAAGCTTGAAGTTTCAAGATTCAGTTCTTTGAGTTTCCTTTTTCTCCATCCGGCTCACGGCACCATCTGTTGTAAAGTTTTCTTTGTTCGAAGCAGAGACCAGTGAGACAGTTGGGATCGCGTTCAACAGAAGTTATTCTTTATTGAGAACTCCTCTGTACGCGGCTGTAGAAACGTCCAACATGATCTAATCTAATACAGTATGCATTGTAGTTATATACATTCCAAGGGGGGGGGATTACATAGAGGTGGAGACTCTGGACAAAGCATGTAAATGAAGTAGGAACACACCCTACTCTGAGTCCAATTGAATCAGCATAACTATTCACATGCTGATACTGGCAAGGAACTCCAATTCCAAGAGCCATCCCATAGCCATTAAAGACAAAAGGTGAAAGTCAATCAACCTAACGATTCAACGTCTGGGCTCCGAAAGGTGAGAATCAAGTGATCTGACTCATTTAAAACACAATAGAGAAAACCGGTCTGGCAGGAATGGAGACTCTTGCTGGAGACTCAATAATCACCTGAAATCAGTCTACTAAACTTAATCAGTTTATATACTATTGCAGTGGAAAAACTAAATTAAACATTTAATAAAAATGTAATCCAACAACATCCACAAATGAGTAAGTGTGACGATTCAGGGAGCAGGCTACACAGTGAACTCAGAGAAAACGCTACGCTTGAGCAAACAGTGTGAATAGGTTACTACAAATGATGGCAAAGTGCCCGTGCAAAATCAGTTTTTGTGTGTGTTTTTAATAATTTTTGTTTTGGTGTGTTTGAGTGCTCATTGTTACAATTACACAGCAAAAGTTCAGTGACATTTTTATTTATGCATGGAAGAAAGCACCAAGGAAAATTTAACTACACGATTCAGGGAGCAGGCTACACAGTGAACTCAGAGAAAAGCTGTGAATAAAATACAATATTCAGAAGTAAACAGTGTAGCTGACAGAGTGTTTATGCCAGAATGTTTATTTTTAAACAATTACCTTCTTTTACCGATATATTTAACAATATCTTTTGCATTTCTAATCCAAACAACGTCAAACTTTACACTGCACTTACTTGTGCCCGTACCAAAAAACCTGTCAAGTTTGAAAATGTTGTTAACAGACAGACAGACAGACCTTCCTATAATTTATAGATAGATGTATAGATAGATATGCTATTCACATATGTGGAGCACTGTTAAATATATTGAAATACATTTTGAAAATATATTATTTCAAAAATACATTGAAAATAAATCTTTTAAATTGTTCCTCATGTTACATCTGTAAATATGTGTACATATTGTGTATATTTCACAAAATATATTCCTTATATCATGTTTAGTTTTTAATAAATGTTTTTGCAATTTTATTTCTACACCACGTTAACCATTTATAAAGCTATATAATAATATAAGCTATTATATATTACATTATATTATAGCCTATTATAAGCTATTATATAAATGATTTTGTAAACATTGTTTTACACTCATGCTTCATATACTCATTCCGTTTACAGTTTGGTGATGGCCATAGCTTATACACTTAATAATGTTAACCTCACATTTCAGGATATTTTATCTGATTATCAAATAATTCCCTCCATCAATTCTTCTTTTATGTAAATACTGCGTGACTTCTACGTCTTTTAATTGGCGCGCGCACTCTAGTTGCATTTGAACCAGATTTGAACTGGAGTTACCATGGAAACGGGCGGGGAGCTCAACTGACGACAAGCAGCAACTCCGTCTCTCACTGTTGTCTCCGCTAATTTCAGGTAAGTTTAGTGAGTTTAGTCACCAAAATTACACAAATAGTACATACAAATGTTTCTGACACATTCTTCCGTTGAATATTTACTTTATATAAATGGTTTAGTGTCTTCGGGAAAAGTCCGTTTGCATCTCAACTTTTAGGCTAACGTTAACTACCTTAGAGGTAAGGTTAGGTTGATTAACTGTTAGACTTTAGCTGTAAGTTTAGGCTTTAGGCTTTTAATCTTATGTGTTGATTAGAGGTTTTGTAAAAGTTTTGCTGGCAATTTTTCAATGTGAATGGAAGTAAACTAAATTATCTTAAAAGTAATTAACTTAAAAGTATTCACTGGACGGTTAATTCATAGTTTTCACGTGACGGAATGCCCACCTGGAGGGCAAATTGGGGTTTTATAATGCCATTTATGCCTAGTATTAACATGAATGTCACGCAACCGCTTAATTCGCAGGTAAGTTAACGTAACTTTTAACGTTAAGTTTCAAGTCAGTTGAATCACCTTTTTATATTAATGTGCTCTTTTAATTTAAGCATACAGCCGCAAACACACACATATGTTACACACAGATTAATAACCTTCAAAAAAAGTATATATTCCTGGACAAGCTACTTTTTTCTTTCTTTTTTTTTTTTACAAGTGAATGAACGATTTATTTGTCCAAAGGACAAGTACAAGACCAGGGTTAATGCCAAGCCCTGGTTTATACATTTTTATAATTTTATTATAAAAGCTTCCCCAGATAGCATGTAGTAATCGGCCCGAGCTCGGCTACCCCGCGGCACCTGCGGCTCAGACTCGGCATCGGCGTTTGTTAACCGGCCCGAGTGTGGCCCGCAGCTCACTCTGGCACATGCATTTTTGTTACGGCTGTACAGCACTGGGCCGATTCATGCTCGCCGTATCTGGCTGTAGAGATCCGGGCCACTTCTGGAAATGACTCGGCTTAAGTTCAATCAATGGTTTTAATGAAGCAATAATTAACATAAAAAATATTTTAAAATTGACAAATTCCTGAACGTATTTGATAATGTGCTATCTACTCCTTGAATGTCGTGTACTTGTCCAAAACAAAATATCTGCGGTAAAACTTAAACTATAGGCCTACTAATAATAATAATAATATAGTGTCGTTTTGCACAGCATTCTTTAATATTTATATAACCATAGCAAAATGATTTTTTTTTTTTTTTTGTAATGAAGCATGCAGATCATTATTTACATGTAGCCTACTATTTTAAACGTATGCGCGCTCAGGTGACATCATCATCCCTCGCACAGCAGTGGGAGGGGTCTCATTGTACCTGTGGTGATCACAATGTTTTTGCAGTTTGGACGAAAAAAACCCCCAGTGGATTATTTAGCAAGACATACGAAAATGGGATCATCTAAGAAAAAATGGGTAAGCATCGATGCACTTTTATTTTCTAGTATTTTATGTAACGTTAGCAGACGCTCTGAAAGGGAAGTTAACAGCACGCGAGAGACTGCATAGCTAACCACATACAGCTGCTAGCGCAACTTACTTGCATAGAAATCCTCCTACCACCTAATTCGCCTAAGTGATAGCAGATGTGCTCATTAAACAGTACAGTTCTTTTAAAATTTGTTTGTAAAATTGTTCCAATCCAATGGCCTTATGCAGATAATGTTGTCATTCACTGGTTTTTAAAAGCAGTTTCAAAGTAACTGGGTAAATGCCATATTCAAATAGCCTAGCATTTAGCTGAGCTGAGCTCGAACAATGCACGGCAAATTTCAAATCTTGCATAATGAATGATGTATTTCCGTAGCCTATACTGATTGGACGACGGTCATTGAATGGATGATAAAGGTGTACACGCCATAGACTGGTACACCGCTAAGAGATCCAGTTTCACAAAAGTTTGACAACATTTCAACGTTGGATTTCAATCGCAAAGGTAAGGTTTTTGCTACTTGATATGCTGTTGGACTTGGACTCTTGTTATTTTAAAACATTCACAATGTCAAATTGTAACAGTGATTAGTTGGCAAACTTTATTTTAGATCCAGTTATTTTAAATATAAATTCTCAGTAAATGCATTTAATACCAGCCACTCCGTGAATAATACACACCTGACTGGACAACTTAAAAAGGGTATGGTTCATTTATATATATATATATATATATATATATATATATATATATATATATATATATATATAATTTTTTTTTATTTATATATTTTTTTATGGTAAAGATGACCTTTGCATTGAATTGCCCTGTGGTTAACCCCAAAATAAAAAGTCTGCAACAACATCATGAGGGAATAGATTATAGAACTTTCATTTTGGGTGAACTATGTCTTGTGTATGTAAATTGTACATATATTGCATTCATCCATTATAATCTGCACGTTTTGCTATGGCACTATTTTAATTTTATCCCCCATTTATCTGTACAGGAGGAATAAAAGAAACCACTCAAATGAGAGTGATGAAGATCATTTCTTTGCCAGCAAGAGACTGGAAAAAACATGCAGGCAGAATTCAGGATCATTCAGAAGTTGTTGCAGCACCGCAAATACTGTCACCACCACTGACTATGGTAGACGCCCTGAGAACTCCATCCAGACACGCATATGGTATTACAAGTCCCAACACCTCTAGGAATAATTTAAGTCCATGTACCAGTGCAGTTGGAGATGGAGACAGCACCTGTTACAGTTCTTCATGTGTTTGTAAGTATACACAACTTCATCTTTTAATTCAACTAAAAAGTAAAGCGTAACTAAACAATTTTAACAAAACCAAAAAGAGTTCTGTTAAACTTAAAAGAACCCACTGTTAAGTTGTTTTATTTTAATTGTTTTTCTTTGGATGGTTGTAAAGTGGGTAAATATTTAAGATTTAACTGACACTTTATCCTACCAAACACTATATGAAAAAACAAGCTTCAAGTTTATTTATGCTCATTTATTATTTTTGTATTTTGCAGCACTGCTGACTGAAGTTTTTAAAGCACAAGAGGTCATCAAGCAACAACTTTGTCATGGTTCTTAAAAATCAGCAAAAACAGAACAGTGCTCAGTCGCAGAGTGATGGATGTCCAGACATTGCAGTGCAGTGTGCACTTTTTTTTTTTTTTTTTTTGATGCAAGTTTATTTCTTTATACTACTGTAATTGCCTAAATGACTTGTGTGTTTTTAAGTTGTTTCTTGAGATGTGCAATTTTATAAATAAATATGTTCTTCATATTTTCTGGCCTTGGTTTATGTCATTTGCAACAATTATGGGATAAATATTAAAATGTTTTAAGTTTATGTTTGCATTTTATTCAAAAGTTAGTATACATATACGTTTTGGATTGACTTTATCATTTTCTTTCATATCAATACAAAACTGATTACATGGGTTATTCAAGAAGCATCAATAAAGGTAGTCATAATAACATGGCAAGATTGAATCGCGCCAGCTCCGGCGTGCAGTGCGCATTAGTGACGGCCCGATTCCGGGTTGATTGCGGCAGTGTCGGCAAGTTAACGGCTGCCGCATCTGGGCCGATTGATTCGGACCGGAATCGGCCAGTGAGTAAACAGGCATCCGGCACGAGTGCGGCAGAAGGAAGCGGGCCGACGGGTAAATCTCCGGCAGGTGAGAATCTAACCGGATCTGGCCCGAGTGTATTTTGCTATCTGGGTCAGAAGACCTTTCTCAATGCTGCTATTGTCATACAATGAAAGTATTATATTCCTACTTCCATAGTATGGCAAATTAGTACAAATTAGAAAAGTTTAGCAGGTACAGAATTTTGATGCACATTATCTTTTCCCCTCAATGATGGAAGTTTTCATTTTCAGGTGTAGCTAATCCTTTACAATGTGTTATTGAACCTTTCCATTGTATAACATTTGTAACCTACATTTTAATCTTGTGTGGTTTAATATTTATAGTACTCAAAGCACAGCCTAAATAACTTAAGGGTTAACATTTATGGAGTAGTCACACTGTTATTATTAAATGTTTATGAAATAATAAATCACCATTAGTAACATCAGTCAATCTGTTCACTTTACAGACGGGGAATGAAGAGACTGGACCACAGCATGAAGAGACTGGACCCCAGACTGGACCACAGTGCTAGTTTGGCACCCCCACACTACTTATATTTAAGGTTTAGTTCACCCAAAAATGTATATTCTGTCAGTAATTATACACCCTCATGTTGTTCCAACCCCTTAAAGGATAATTCTGGTATTTAGCACTTTGAGTCTCTTTTCTGGTTTGTTTTGGATGAACTAGATCATCAACGAACACCACTAACCACTCGGTGAGTTGCACAGTTTTGAAAACGAACGTTAAGGGTTGTTTTAAGGACATGTTCGTGCATGCCCATAGACAGCCACTCTGAAGCTGTCAAAGGCGATTTTGAATGAGCCAAAAAGTCGAGACCCATCGTCAACATTTCTGTGTCCACCACTCTAGTTCATCCAAAACAAACCAGAAAAGAGACTCAAAGTGCTAAATACCGGAATTATCCTTTAAGACTTCCGTTCATCTTCAGAACACAAATTAAAGGTGCTCTAAGTGATGTTGGGTGACGTCACTTCTTGTTGACGTTTAAAGTATTGTCAAACAAAACAGAGGCTAGCTAGACCCTCCCTCCTCCTCATCCGCGCACTAACCCCCCAAACTCCACCCCTAAATCATTCCTGTCGGTTATTGGCTGGAGCAGTTTGTTATGTTTCGTGGTGCGGGTGAGCCCAGTTTGTTTTTCTTGCCGTTTGTGGAGCCTGTGGTGTCTACAGAGACCGCGTTTTTTTACATTGTGTTCAGGGGACAGGCAGCTAGCGGATGGTGAGGAGATGTTTGCTGTATGTGACAAAAAATGTTTTGGCCTAAAAACGCGCGACATCGCTTAGAGCACCTTTAAGATATTTTTGATGAAATATGAGAGCTGGCTCACTCCTCCATAGGCTTCTAGGCAATTTCATTCTGCCTTTTCTGCCCAGAAAGTTAGTAAAGACATTGTTAAAATAGTCCAAGTGACTGGCTCAACCTTAAGTTCATCAAGCGACGACAATAATTTTTGTGTGCAAAAATAACAACTTTATTCAACTATTCATTTTCTTATGTGTGGGCCTCTGAGTGAGTTCACAAAAGTGCCGCACTACATCTCAATTCTCGCTGCTCTCGTGAACTCTAGGGCTGGGACGATACAACTATCTCCCGATTCGATACTATCATGATACTTGGGTGCTGATACTGCTGGTATTACGATTTTCAAAAAAAAAAATTGCGATTCGATATTGCGATTTTTATTTCATTTTTAACACTAGACCATCAGAAAATGTTAAATCATACACTTATACATACTGTATAGGCTACATGATGTATAAGATGAGTCATATTTACAAAAGCAATTCATCACATCTTTCTGAATTATTTCAGAAGCATCATACAGTTAGTACTACATTCTCTTTAATAAATGATTCAATAACAAATACATTTTGTAACAGTCACTTGTGAGAGGCCTTTTTTCAATTGATTTCCTATGGCAGTGCACGTTCTGCGCGCTGTTTATGCGCCCCAGGTGCCTCGCATTTAACCGCCGGCTGCGCCTCGCGTTTTTGGAGTTGAAAAAAAAAAGAACTCGAATCGAATGAATGGAGAGGCGGGTCTTCCGTTGTAGTGATGAAAGCTACAGTTGCTTTGAACGCCAGAGAGTGCGATGATGGAGGATAAACTTGTGGTGCTCTCGCGGGTTACCAGGAGCTTAACGACTTCACGAATCGTAACTACCACAATGTTAACAGAAAATAAACAAAGTTAATAAAAGTCTGATTTGACATTTACTTGACTGACAGGACAGCTGTTTCTGTGTTTGCCTAGCAACAAAAAACGCAGTTCACTGCTCGTTCTGTGTGATTGGGGCAGTGCTGTGCGCCTTGCGTTTTCGAACCGGAAAAACGCGTTAGGTGTGATTGGGGCTTTACTCTATTTTGATCCCTATCATAAACATCAGTGTTTATATTTGAAATTTAAACTTTTATCCTAGTACTTCTATGATCATTTGAACTAGCCTATTGTATCACAGAAATAATGATACTATGAGGTTGCAAACCTTAAGATAATGTTCCAGCAATGTTGTGCTAATGTTCCAGCAACGTTATGCTAACCTTAAGATAACGTTCCATCAACGTTATGCAAACGTTAAGATAACATTCCATGAACGTTATGCTAACCTTAAGATAACGTTCCATGAACATTATGCTAACCTTAAGATAACGTTCCATGAACGTTATGCTAACCTTAAGATAACATTCCATGAACGTTATGCTAACCTTAAGAATGTTCCAGCAATATTGTGCTAACGTTCCAGCAACATTATGCTAACCTTAAGATAACGTTCCAGCAATGTTGTGCTAACGTTCCAGTAACGTTATGCTAACCTTAAGATAACGTTCCAGCAACGTTATGCAAACCTTAAGACAATGTTCCAGCAACGTTATGCTAACGTTCCGGCAACGTTATGCTAACCTTAAGATAACGTTCCAGCAATGTTTTTCTAACATTAAGATACCATTCCAGCAACGTTAAGCAAACTGGACATTTCAACATTTTTAGAACATTTCAAATCAACGTTCTTAGAACTTATTTTTGTTAGCTGGGGGTAAACCTGCCCTAAGCAAAACAAGTAATCCATTCCAAAAGTATAGGAATAGTAAAACGTTATGTGAACTTTTATTCAGATCTGGGGCCAGACACACCTAATGTAAACCTTCATGAGATTATCATGCAACATTAGCGTCAGATCCACACGAGACACGAGTCTGTTCGAGACATGAGACACAGGAGAGGATCAGGCCTTGCTCCACACAAACACTGAGCGTCTGAAGATCTGACTGAAGTGAAAAGTCAACCGCCAATCAAACAGACTCATGTGGTTTCACTGAATGGAAGGAGGTCAACTGAGCAGCTGGGAAATATATGACATTCCCGATAAAGACGAGGAAGAGGAGGATGAGCAAGGCTTTGATCTGCAAAAAAACATCATGTTGTTCATGCCTGAGATTGCTCTGTTATGAAATTTCTTAGTTTGAATGTGTCTCATAAAAAGAAATCAAACTAAAACACAAATAGCTAGTTTCACAAATAACTTAATTTCCCTTTGAATTAAGTTGATTTTTCTGACCCCCACTGACAGATATTTTTTTTCTTGTTTGAAAATGAAAATGATTTTTTGCAGTGCGTGCAGTAAGAGTATAGAGCTATGAAATGCATGAAATTAATGTGGTGTTGGAGAATGTGGTGCTCATATTGAGATCTCTGATATTGTTCAATCTCTTGTGAAACTCCAGAAGAGACAAATATGAGATTAACGTGAGAAAAAAGATTGCATTCGCTCTCCTTTACATCTCACTGTTGTAGGAGAAACAACTGAGCGATTGAAGAGATCTCAGTTGTGAAGAGTCCCACCTGTGTGACGTACCTGTCGATGTTCAGGTGGGCTGATGTGGGAAGGTGTTATTTACCCTGAAAAGAGAGGAAAAATGCACTGTTATTGCATCTTACGGTCATAATCATAATATGAATCTTTTTGAGGAGTGTCTTCAATAACTAACATCACAACAGTCATAAAATCTTGTATGTTTTTGTAGATTTGTCCAGATGAGGGCGTCCTTGTCCCTATAACTAAACCAGCTGGAGATTATCTGTGTGGGATCTGCTGCAAATAACAGTTTTTGGGAAAATAATTGAGTGAGTGGATAAAACGGTTTACTTTTTGCTTACGGTGTTTTAGCCTTTATGAACAGCAGGAGTCGTCCACATTATTACATTATGCTTCATTAGTTTCCTTGTCTCTCAATAAGCAAGCTTAACTTTACAACATCATCCTGGATTCACTGATGCACTTTATTGTGCAAAAAAAATAGATTTTCATTTCTTAATGATGGTTTTCTCCATCAACCAAAACTGAAACATACATTCAGTCATACATTTTAAAGGTGAAATGTGTACTTTCTGCACTATTAGAATCAACAAATGTTTTTAGGTTTCCTGAACACTGTCATTGGTCAATAAACAGAAAGTCCCGCCCCAAACTCACAGCATTGGTCGAGGCAGTGGTTTTGTGTTCAGATCTGTGTTTGATGGCACCAGAGAAATCAGGTACAAATGACTCTCTACATTAAACTCTTAAACTATAATATCTTTTATTAAAAGGTAAAGGGCTTTTTTTTTAAAAATTTTAGTTAAAGAATAAATGCACTTTCTTCTATACATGCATTAGTTTTGCATGTAAAAAAAGACTATTTAAGGAGTGATTCACCTTTAAATGAAGTTATAGAACATAAACGCTCTCCAACACATGCATATTAATATTAGCCGAAAATAAACTAGCATAAACCACACATTTATATACATGTATTAATGTATGCATGCATGCATGAATGAATTTGTAAAGACAGTTTTTGTTTTGCATGTAAAAAAGACTGACAGGAGTGGAGTAATGCACCTTTAAATAAAGTTATAAAACAATTAAACTTTTCTCCAATACATGCATATAAACTATAGCATAAAATAATCAAGCATAAACCACTCAATTTTTATACACATACATTCATGAATGCATGCATGAATTTTTAAAGAAATGGGTTTTGCATGTAAAAAAAAAATCTATTTAATGAGTAATTCACGATGCATATAAACTACAGCTTAAAATAAACATGCACAGACCACACGTTTATATACAAATATTAATGCATGCATGCTTTCATGAAGAAAAAAAAAGTTTTTTCTTTTTGCATGCAAGTTACAGAACAAATAAACCATACTTAGAAATATACTTTTTTTAAAAGAAATGTCTGAACATGCAGTACCTTCCTGGATCTCCAGGGGTCCAAAGATAAAGGGAAAGTGATTGGGAAATGCCCCAGGTCAGACCTGAACCCATGCTGTGTGTCACACACACACACGTCACCTCCTGCGCCACGGCTCTGATGTCATTTCACACTAACCAACGCTTATGTATAGGGACTGTGACAAAGACTGGCGAAGTTCAAAAGTCACTCTTTCCGTGCACTGTTCCCAGATCTCCTCCACAGAGACCTGCAATCGTCAATTCAATAAAACCCTCCAATATAACATTCTGCTTACTGTTGCAACCTGCTGAGATTGGACAGAAGCCTGCAGGTAACAGCTTAATAAGACCTCACTAGCACACACTACTGCCGTTTTTACACGGCTAATAATATAAGCGCCACAGCCCCTGAGAGGAGAGAAATAGGCAGAGAAAGCCGACAAGCTGATATTAACCACCTTGCTTTATTACAAACAGCCTCCATTACTGCTAAAGATAGGCGATCCCTCGCTCCTGCAGGTCTGGAGAGGAGAAGAGGGGGAAAGGACGGTAATTTAGGATGAGAGGGAGCGCTCACGATATTGATCTTAGCTCGGCTTTTGCTGAGCAGAGTGGGAAAAAAAGAGAGTCAGAGAAGGTACGAGGCATCCGATTGGCTCCTGGATCTATTATCTTATACTCGGGCTGACTCGGCCCTCCTGTGACAGAGGCCTGGCTTCTATTGTTATGTTAAGTATACTTTATTAGCAGCTCGCAGTCTATTTAGGAACAATTCGTAGAGCGGTTCTAGTGCAGATGGGGACTCGTATGGGAGACAGCATGGAAACAGAGACACATTTTGTCACTGAATACGCTCAACAAAGACATATAAAGATCATTAAGCCTCATTGCACATATATGCAGGGAAATACCGGTTAAAAATGGTGCATATGGTATAAGAAAAAAAAAGAAAAAATTACAGTGCATTATGCATGCAAATATTGCATTGGAGAAATGCTGGTCCCTTCTGCAGGTATAAAATAAAATATTCAGAATGAAAATACTTGCAGTGTGACGTGCTGAATCTGAAACAATTTTAAATGGCACGTTCTGATTCTATTAATAATCTACAAAAATATCTTCTATTATTAAAACTATTAGGCTATTATCAATGCAGAATACTTTAAAACATCTCATCACACTGCAGGACCACTTAAACCCAATAAAAGCAAAAAATAAAGGTAAAAATGCATGCATATAAACTTTCTCCTAAAATAATCTAGCATAAACCACCCAATTACCATATATAAATGCATTAATATATGCATGCATGAATTTGTAAATAAACAATGCATGTAATTCCTTTTTCTGCATGTAAAAAAAGAGTCTTTAATGAGTTTCTGAAGGTCTATTTATGTTTAGCGACACTCTCGCTTGTCTTCGGTAGTTTATTATTTGCCGTCGATTTGATTTTGCATTGTGTAAATGACAAGATTGATGGCGTGGGCTGATCCTGACAGACTCTCGCACATGAGCTCACCCTCCCTCTCTGTCTCGAGTTAATGATCTTCATATTAAGATCACTTTAGGACCCAGGAGTGGAGAGGGGCCCGTCCCACATGGGGGCCGTCTTTGTGTCTGGATAGACTCAAGGGAGACTGGAGACATTAACACCATCTCAAATCATGCAATGATCCCCAACACACACACACACACACACACACACACAAACACTGTGACCAAACATGTATACACATACACACGTGTGCAAACAGTAGCTTTACTGTAGTGTATGTAATGTTGTGTATTGATGACTGTTGTGTATGTAAATAAACATACACGTGTTCTTTCTATTTTGCATGCAAAGTCACGTAGATGTACACAAGTCTACACACACACAAACACACACACACAGATCTGGCCAATCACAAATGAAGCGTTAAATGAAGAAACATATAATACGGTTCTCTGGGGAGAGAAGGTCTCTCACACAAAAGGAGCGTCCCGGCTGAGACGGCGTGTCATTAGCTTCTGTCCCGCCTCAGCACTTCAGCAGCCAATTAAAGGTTCCCCTCACTGTCAGATGAGGCAAACCTAAACCACACCCCTTCACCACAGCCCCGCCCCTTCACCACAGCCCCGCCCCTTCACCACAGCCCCACCCCCTCAACCACAGCCCCGCCCCCGCCCCTTCACCACAGCAACAATGCTGATATTCAACAATGTCTTTCCTTCATTTGAGGACAAGTGCCATTGTGTAGTCTTGTTGTGGACAGGTCTTCTGTTACTTTACTTTAGCACATTGAAGGATGAACCTGAGCCAAACCTAGAGACCAGATCACAGAGACGTTAGTATTGTAAGATATTGACATTGGAAGGGGTTATAGTCACTTATTTTAAGGGGTTATAGTCACTGTAGGCACATTTTGTCAGGATGAAAAGCACTGCTATAGCAAAGACTTCAGATTCAACAAATAATTAAATAAATAAATTACTTGAAGCCTTCATATAATATAATGCATTATAATAATATTTTAATGCATTAATTATGCCTTACATCTTATGTATGATATCAGGAATAATTGTAACCAAAGTTATAATACTTTCATTATTACACCTTTAAGTAAAATGCAATACAGTACATGACAAACAACCAATTTGCAAATATGATAATGGATTTGAACTTTGGTTACAAATATTTATGAAATGAATGCATTAAAACTTGCATTATAAATACATTTTTAATGCATTATACATTATACATTACATTAGGCTTTATATGTTACAAAACAAACACCTGAGAATCAAACATAGTGCTATTCTGCAAATATAATGTCACTTTTCATAAAGAGTGATGATGATGCAACATAATTAGTTACTTTGAGGTGTAACAATACTGTGGCATTAAGCTCAAATCATAAATGCAAACATTTACAGTTATGCACGTATGATTTTATGCATTAAATCAATACATTGCCCGTACAAAGGGGCTCTATGACAGGCATCTTCTGTGGGAAATGTTTTGGAACCTGTCTAAAAATTATCTTTTTAGTTAAAGTTAGTTAAAGTTGACATGTTTATAAACTAAGTGAGGATATACCTGTACTTATATTTATAAAAAATAATCAGTTATTTATCCAGTATGGTGGATGTGCAGAATGATCATTTTAAAAGTAGGCTGGAAACATAAGCAAAAGCTTGGCTGGTGCATTGAAGGTGTGTGTTCCTTTTGTACATATTTAAACACATTGGCTGCTCCTGTAAAAACACAAACAAATCTGACACAGATGACAGCATTCAAAACGAAAATGAAAGAATGTGTGTGTCCACTTAGTGTTTCACTGACGCAAATACTCTGAACTAGAGATGCCGACATGAGCAGTCAATAATCCCGCTGACGACTGAACTCATCTGATGCATCTGCCGTTTTCTTACATCACTTGCATAGACTATTTCCAGTTTCACAATATGAAATAGAGCAACAGCATAAAGCCAGAGGCTACAGTCACTGTGAAAACTGATACTTGATTGTTCTGAATTTGGATTGCAATATTTCGTAAGCTCCTAGCACAGGCAAACAACAAAAAAGCACCCCATTTCAATTCATATCAGTCATTAGACAACTTTCACACACTCTTTTGTACTGTTTTGAGCGCGTGTACACTCAAAGTTGCCATCAATCTGTGAGGAGAATCGCTGTTGTCTGTGTTTCCATGGGACTCGTTGTCTGTTTAAGGCAAGATTTATGGCATCTAACTTCACGATGATAGGTTTTATAGCATAACAAGTACTGTTGTCCCAATCAGCCGAACGGATGATGGATCTGTTGTTGGAGTGACTGAACGAGGAACTGTGCAACTGGAATGATGAACCTCACAAAGCAAGATTGATGCTCTGCCCTGGACAGCGTATGAATTAACATCTCCTGCTCGCTTGTTTACACGCTCTTCCCCTTTCCTTCCTGCTAGCATTGGCTTTCTAATCAAATCAGATCAAATCAACAGTGCTTTACCGCTGTGATTGTCAAACTAGTGCCGGAGCATTCGCATGAATTAATTAGCATTAATATAATCGGCGGTAACAGTGATAACTGCATAAACATGAGACATGCTCATTATTTATACTGTATAGGAATAAAGGGTTGCTTGTAATAGCAGAAATGTGATCGTCATCAAGCTTTACTGCACTAATGTGAGCTGATTTAGATGACAGGGTGGCTTTTTGACATGACAGTCACGTACAGGTACACACAGGTTCTGTTACCTGTTGATTTCAGGGCTGTAATATCTGGAGATGAGCTCTGGTTTTGGGGCTGCTGCTTTTATTACGAGGTTAATACCCAGAAGACTGTAGGTTTGATCCTCTGTGCTGCCTCTATTCTCTGTGCCTGATCTGCAGATATTTAATTTGTGAATACTGTCTGGCACATATATTAGTGGTGCTTGGCAAATAAAAAATAAAAAAACAAATATCACTGTAACTATTGCACATACTTGTGGTTAAATATAAAAAATAAGCACAAAGAAATCACCTTGCAACCTCCAAGAAAACCATAGCAACCACAGAAATACCCTACAAACCACCCATAACACCACAGCAACCACATAGCAACGCCCTACAAACCACCCAGAACACCCTAGAAAGCACAAATCTATGCCCTACAACCCAACTAAAACACCCCAGCAACCACATAGCAACGCCCTACAAACCACCCAGAACACCCCATCATCCACATAGCAACGCCTTAGAAACCACCCAGAAAACCCCAGCAACCACATATCAACACTCTAAACAGCACCTAAAAAACCCTTGCAACGCCCTACAAACCACCCAGAACACCCCATCAACCACATAGCAATGCCTTAGAAACCACCCAGAACACCCCAGTAATAACATAGCAACGCCCTAAAAAATCCCCCAGAACACTCCAGCAACCACATAACAACACTCTACACAGCAACCAAAAAACCCTTGCAATGCCCTGCAAACTACCCAGAACACCCCATCATCCACATAGAAACGCCTTAGAAACCCCCAGAACACCTTAGCAACCAACTAACAACGCCCTACAAACCACGCATAACACAATGGAAACCACGTCTGCTAAATAACAAGTAATTAAGTAAAAACAACCAGATGAACTTTCTATTGCTCAAAGATTTCTCTTTCACAGCTTAAGAGACATAATGGAGTTATAACTTTGCCTCAGACTAAAATTCTTAAGGAAACAGACACAAATAAGACATTTTTGACTGTTTGCCATTCAGTAAGAGTAAAAAGTTAAACTGTTCTCAGGAGAAAGACCTGAAAAGCAAAAGTCCTCATTTAATCTCTTCGCTGTCTAGTAGCAACAACTGAGCAATGAAAGAGATCTCGTCTGTGGTTCCTACAGATAGAGCAAAAGCTCCAGGCAGATGTTATCTGGGAAAACGTCCTGCTCCATACACACTTCAGGGAAGCACATGGAGGACCTAGCGAGATTACCAGTGTTTATTTGATTGATTTCCAGAGGTTAAAACTTCACGTGAAAGCTCCAGCTTCAATAAACTCAACTAGTGCTGGGAGAAAAGCACTGTGCGTTTCTGCTCTCGGAAAAACAGAAAGAGGGAAAAACACTTTGCAAAACGACTAACTGGATTAACCGTCATGCTTTATTTTAGCCACAGAAATATCGTCTTCGCAAAAGAGCCGAACGGACGGCGCAGATGAAGATGTAAAAATACAGGCATCAGGAGAATATTGTCATAAAGACGCCACATGTGACTGGTTTTCCCGAGCACTTCAAAAGCTCCTGCCGTGGAATCAGCACAGCTTTGATCTGGGAGACTGTGGCTGCGTCCGATCGGCTTTGCTGGAAGACAGAAAGAGAGAGAGAGAGAGAGAGAGAGAGAGAGAAGGAGAGATATAAACCGGCAGAGGGAAAGCAGGTCAGTGGACAGACGCCTCCAGGGAGAAGTGCGAGGGGTGCGAAGATTAGGAATGCCAGACTGACCACAGCAAGTGGAAGAGAACAGATGTCCAGGGTCCCACGGTTCCCAGGGGACCGAGACGGACACTGCACAGGAATCCCCCCAAAACACACACACACACACACAGGATGCTAGTTTAAGTACAGAGAGTCTCCAGTGGTGCCATTTCACCTTAAGAAAACTCATATACTGCATCTTTCGTCATTGCATCACACAAACTAAACAGACTCTTACAAATCTACTGAAAGCGGTGAATAAGGGCCCCCAGCACCCTACAAACCACACAGAACATCCTAGCAACTACATAACAACGCCCAACAAACCACCCAGATCACCATAGCAAACAAACTACCCAGGACACCCTACAAATTCCCTACAAACCACCCAGAACACCCTAGCAACCACCCAGAATACCATAGCAACACCCTACAAATGACTCAGATCACCATAGCAACACAAACTACCCAGAACACCCTATAAATGCCCTACAAACCACCCAGAACACCCTAGCAACGCCCTACAAACCACCTAGAACACCATAGCAATGCCCTATAAACCACCCAGATCACAATAGCAACCAAAATACCCAGAACACCCTACAAACCACCCAGAACAACCTAACAACGCCATACAAACCACAGATATCACCATATCAACACAAATTACCCAGAACACCCTACAAAAGCCCTTCAAACCACCCAGAACACTACAGCAACGCCCAATAAACCACCCAGGACACCCTAGCAACACCCAATAAACCACATAGAACACCTTAGCAATGCCCTACAAACCATCCAGATCACCATAGAAACACCCAACAAACCCCCCAGAACACCATAGCAACATAAACCACTCAGAACACCTTAGCAACGCCCTACAAACCACCCAGATCACCATAGCAACACAAACTTGTCTTCTGTAGAGCTGCTTCACAGCTGAAATTGAATATGTTTCATAATTGATGAACTCAGAACTGTTGTTTTCCTGTTTATCACAATCTGTACAATCCTATTATTTCTCCTGAGGAATTTCAGGAGAACATCTGAGACGAAGTTGATACTTGAAACCCGACTGCTGTCTTTGTGTCCCACTTCTGTGTGTTGTGAGTGTGAGAGCTCAGCTGTTGGCTGCGAGTCTGTGGTGCGTGAGAATCGAGGGATGTGCGGAGAGTTTGGAGAGCGTGATTAACTCAATCAACGGCTGTACTGTCTAACGTGTCTCAGAAGAAGAGGAGAAAGATGGTCATACAGTAAGAGGATGGACGGACGGATGAAGCGGGAGAGGCTGGAAAACACAATTTTCCACCAGCTGTGAAGAACAACTTCCTATGATCTCCAAATACTGCAATTTTCTCCCCACAAAACTATATATATAACTATACTATTATATATTATTATATATAAACTATTATATATTATATATACTAGTAGCATTAACTACTGTATGCTTTGTTTTACTCAACATACTTGATTAATTTAGTGTCTGTTTATATATAAACTAATGTGCTATTTTAAAACCGAACTAAATAACAGTGATGAACATTTCCTGTGCAGAAAGTTCTAGTTTTTCTGTCCTACATGCATCATTAGGCCAGCTGAACTAATAAAACCGGTTATAGTCACCACCACGCAAAATTACACCCCAAACCAGATGAAGAATAACCTGAGTGGGTGATTTGGATCTGCTGAATATGAAGATTCCCCTTAAAGCTTTAATTAACTAGGAATCGCCCCCTTTCACAGATGTAATTAAACGCTATTTGAACCTCTTAATTGCCAGTGGCCTTAAATTGTTTCTGTTGGTCGGTCAAACCTGAAGTCAGACCCGCTGGGGCAGGACGGCCCTCGTCGTGAAGGTGACTGTGTTTCGGGCTCGTCATGATAATTACCAACCACTTCATCCACAGACCACCATTAACAGTGTGTTTTACGGCTCTGAAGAAAGCGAGCACAATTCTCCCCATGCAACAAGACAAACGCTGCGGGATGAGTTTTATGATAATGCATGATTTATACAGCTTGAGCAATAACAAAAGCGATGCTTAATCTAATTAGCAGCACAACAAACTAGAATGCAAACACATTCTAAAAAATCTTGGGTTATTTTTTCTACCCAAATCCTGGGTTGAGCCCTTTGGGTCATTTTTTGGGGTGTTAGTTTTTCAGTGTTTGGGTAGTTTGTGTAACATACTGTAGATCCTGAATCAGACGTAACAACCCAATGTTTGGGTAGTGTTTGTGTAACATAGATCCTGAATCAGACGTAACAACCCAATGTTTGGGTAGTTTTTGTGTAACATAGATCCTGAAACAGACGTAACAACCCAATGTTTGGGTTGTTTTTGTGTAACATACTGTAGATCCTGAATCAGACGTAACAACCCAATGTTTGGGTAGTTTTTGTGTAACATAGATCCTGAATCAGACGTAACATCCCAATGTTTGGGTTGTTTTTGTGTAACATAGATCCTGAATCAGACGTAACAACCCAATGTTTGGGTAGTTTTTGTGTAACATAGATCCTGAGTCAGACGTAACAAACACAGTGTTTGGGTTGTTTTTGTGTAACATAGATCCTGAATCAGACGTAACAACCCAATGTTTGGGTAGTTTTTGTGTAACATAGATCCTGAGTCAGACGTAACAACCCAATGTTTGGGTTGTTTTTGTGTAACACAGATCCTGAATCAGACGTAACATCCCAATGTTTGGGTTGTTTTTGTGTAACATAGATCCTGAATTAGACGTAACAACCCAATGTTTGGATTGTTTTTGTGTAACATAGATCCTGAATCAGACGTAACAACCCAATGTTTGGGTGGTTTTTGTGTAACATAAATCCTGAGTCAGACGTAACAACACAGTGTTTGGGTTGTTTTTGTGTAACATAAATCCTGAGTCAGACATAACAACCCAATGTTTGGGTGGTTTTTGTGTAACATAGATCCTGAGTCAGACGTAACAACACAGTGTTTGGGTAGTTTTTGTGTAACATAGATCCTGAGTCAGACGTAACAACACAGTGTTTGGGTTGTTTTTGTGTAACATAGATCCTGAGTCAGACGTAACAACCCAATGTTTGGGTTGTTTTTGTGTAACATACTGTAGATCCTGAATCAGACGTAACAACCCAATGTTTGGGTAGTTTTTGTGTAACATAGATCCTGAATCAGACGTAACATCCCAATGTTTGGGTTGTTTTTGTGTAACATAGATCCTGAATCAGACGTAACAACCCAATGTTTGGGTAGTTTTTGTGTAACATAGATCCTGAGTCAGACGTAACAAACACAGTGTTTGGGTTGTTTTTGTGTAACATAGATCCTGAATCAGACGTAACAACCCAATGTTTGGGTAGTTTTTGTGTAACATAGATCCTGAGTCAGACGTAACAACCCAATGTTTGGGTTGTTTTTGTGTAACATAGATCCTGAATTAGACGTAACAACCCAATGTTTGGATTGTTTTTGTGTAACATAGATCCTGAATCAGACGTAACAACCCAATGTTTGGGTGGTTTTTGTGTAACATAAATCCTGAGTCAGACGTAACAACACAGTGTTTGGGTTGTTTTTGTGTAACATAAATCCTGAGTCAGACATAACAACCCAATGTTTGGGTGGTTTTTGTGTAACATAGATCCTGAGTCAGACGTAACAACACAGTGTTTGGGTAGTTTTTGTGTAACATAGATCCTGAGTCAGACGTAACAACACAGTGTTTGGGTTGTTTTTGTGTAACATAGATCCTGAGTCAGACGTAACAACACAGTGTTTGGGTTGTTTTTGTGTAACATAAATCCTGAGTCAGACATAACAACCCAATGTTTGGGTGGTTTTTGTGTAACATAGATCCTGAGTCAGACGTAACAACACAGTGTTTGGGTAGTTTTTGTGTAACATAGATCCTGAGTCAGACGTAACAACACAGCGTTTGGGTAGTTTTTGTGTAACATAGATCCTGAGTCAGACGTAACAACACAGTGTTTGGGTTGTTTTTGTGTAACATAAATCCTGAGTCAGACATAACAACCCAATGTTTGGGTGGTTTTTGTGTAACATAGATCCTGAGTCAGACGTAACAACACAGTGTTTGGGTAGTTTTTGTGTAACATAGATCCTGAGTCAGACGTAACAACACAGCGTTTGGGTAGTTTTTGTGTAACATAGATCCTGAGTCAGACGTAACAACACAGTGTTTGGGTTGTTTTTGTGTAACATAAATCCTGAGTCAGACATAACAACCCAATGTTTGGGTGGTTTTTGTGTAACATAGATCCTGAGTCAGACGTAACAACACAGTGTTTGGGTAGTTTTTGTGTAACAGATCCTGAGTCAGACGTAACAACACAGTGTTTGGGTTGTTTTTGTGTAACATAAATCCTGAGTCAGACGTAACAACCCAATGTTTGGGTGTTTTTTGTGTAACATAGATCCTGAGTCAGACGTAACAACACAGTGTTTGGGTAGTTTTTGTGTAACATAGATCCTGAGTCAGACGTAACAACCCAATGTTTTGGTGGTTTTTGTGTAACATAGATCCTGAGTCAGACGTAACAACACAGTGTTTGGGTAGTTTTTGTGTTACCCAGATCCTGAGTCAGACATAACAACACAGTGTTTGGGTTGTTTTTGTGTAACACAGATCCTGAATCAGACGTAACAACACAGTGTTTGGGTAGTTTTTATGTTACCCAGATCCTGGGTCAGATGTAAACACCAAGTGTTTGGGTAGTTTTTGTGTTACCCAGAATCTGAGTCAGACGTAACGACCCAGAGGTTGAGTTATTTATTGCAGGCTTTTTGCGACCTACTATTACAATCTCTGGCACGAGATCCAGCGCCGTTACGGCGGAAATGGGACAGAGATTGGTCAATTACACTTGAATTACTTATAAATGTTTTAATATTTACTTTCAATATGTTAAATAAGCTTAAATGTATGCAATATGTATTCAAAACTATATAAATATGCTATACTGTAAAATCGAAATTGAAAATAATTCAATTTCATGCAAACCAGTGGTTGTGTGGAGTATTTAAAAAAAATTTTTTAGAGGATTTAAGTTAATCCATAAACGTTAATTCATGTATGAAGTAAAAATAAATAAATAAATAAAAAAGCTAGCACTATAGTAAAAATGAATCAACCCAGTATGCTGGGTTAAATAAACAACCCAATTTGCTGGGTAAAATTAACCCAATATGTTTTCTGTCCTATATTTACCCAGCCCTTGGGTTGAAAATATTCCAAATTGGGTTGTTTTCAACCCAGTGTTTTTTAAAGTGCAGTAAACCAAGCTTGCCATGATAGAAATGCACAAATGTTGTGCAAAAAAGTTGAGCCGAATAGTAATTAGAAGAATTCCACAACATTTTCAAAGCACAACGGCTTTGACCTTTGAATCGTTGATATTTATATCACCACTGGTTATTAACTAATTACATATGCCATATCTGGCAAATTAGAAGCCCCGACAGACACAGGAAGGAGGTTAATTGGTTACTGAAATATTTTTGCATGAGACACACAAACATGGTTATATAGCGAACGTGGAACATAAAGAAGCATAACGGCGGCGTGACAAGCGAGGCAGAATGGATGAAACACTCCACATGTTGCAAGCCCAGATGAGACGGTACAGCTACCGTATATAATTAAAGCAATTGCATAAGCTGTTCAATTATACTCCGCCTGATAGGCATGCCACCCTCCCGCACTCCTCGGCGAGAAGAACCGGGAGAAAAGCAGGAAAAGAGGCCTTATAATTACAGACGTGCCATATGGTCAGCACAGGGATCGTGCGGAAATATTTACTTTCCTGCTGTATCCGAGATTATGTCTTTGTTAGTGTATGCCAGCGTGCGCTGTCAGAGTTTGTCAGTGCTTGGCCACGCTGTAGACCACCATCAAACACGCGGCTTTAATTAGCGTCTGTGCGGCAGTCATTACTGCAATTAGCGCGTCTGTGCGCGTATGCCTGGGGAACCTGAGCAGAACCTGCTTCTCCCTATCAGCTCCTCCCTGGGCCCAGCAGCTGCTTTAACTCACTTCTGTCTCTGTGTGTGTGTGTCTTTACTTAATTATCTGCTTCTTATTTATTTATTTACTTATATCTGTTCTCTGGGCCCTCGTTTGATTATCATTAGGGCTCCGCAAGCTGAGGAATACCAAAAGTTAACTTGTTTTCATCTCTCGGTTTTTCTTTAAAAAAACATTTTTAGCTGTTGATGTCTTGAGGTGCTCGTTTGCTGCAAAAAATTATTTTCCTAATCAGCATTTATGTCTTGTCTTTCAATAAAAACATCCTAGAACAAGACACATTTACTTGAGAAACATAATTATGTGAGATAAGACATTTTAACTAAACTAATTTATCTGAGAAATAAAATTGCACAAGAAAATAAGACTTGTTTACAGAAAAGATATCTTGAATTGAGTTTATTTTATTTATTCTTACTCCATTGGGGTTTTCTTGTTTTAAACATAAACCTCACAAGATTTTGACAGAGCTTTGCTTTATCTATCTATTAGCAACTAGCTAGCAAACCACCCGGAACACCCTAGAAACCATTCAGAAAACCCTAGCAACTGCCCAGCAACCATCCAGAATACCTTAGCAACACCCTAGCAACAACCAGGAATACACTAGCAACCATCAAAAACACCCTGGCAACTTCCTAGCAACCATCCAAAACACCTGGGAAACTGCACAGGAAGCACCCATAATACCCTAGCAACAACCAGGAATACACTAGCAACCATCCAATACACCCTGGCAACTACCTAGTAACCACCCAGTAAACCCAAGCAACTACATGGCAACATCCTAGCAAAATGCTAGCAACTTCCTAGCAACCATCCAAAACACCTGAGCAACTAACCTAGCAACAACTGCATAGCAACATCCCAGCAACCACCCAGAATAGTCTAGCAACTGCCTAACATCACCCAAGTGACCACCAGGAATACATTAACAATTTCTTAGCAACCATCCAAAACACCGTCAACTACGTAACCAACCAACTTCCAAGCAACACCCTAGCAACCACCATGATGGTTGCTAGCAACTCCCTAGCAACCATCCAAAAAACTTATTGACTGCCTAGTAACAGACCAGAAAACCTTAGTAACTGCATAGCAACACCCATGCAACCACCCAGAATTACACAGCCTAGAAACAACTTAGTGACCACCAGGAATACATTAGCAATTTCCTCGCAACTATCCAAAACACCCTGTCAACTACCCAGTAACCAACCAGAAACCCTAGCAACTACATACCAAAATCCAGAATATGCAATAAACTGCCTGGCAACACCCTCGCAACCACCCAGAATAACATAGTAACCACTTAAAACACTTAAGCAACTACTCAGAAGACCCTAGCAACTGCCTTAGCAACATCTATAATACCTTAGCAACTTTCTAGCAACACTAGCAACCACCAGGATAGTTGCTAGCAATTGCCAAGCAACCATCCAAAAACCCTGCCTAGTAACAGACCAGAAAACCTTAGTAACTGCATAGCAGCACCCATGCAATCACTCAGAATACCCAAGTATCCACCTATAACACTTTAACAACTGCACGGAATACCTTAGCAACTGCCTAGCAACACCCTAGCAACCCCACAGCAAATTGTGCTGTACTACACCTTCAAACTGGCCTTAAAACCTTCAAGTTTCATGCTTTTTAAACTGCTTCAAAATTTCTGACTGGCCTTTCTCAAGTTTGTCTTTACAAAACTTTTTAATCTAGTTAACCTATTCAACTTCTCTCCGCAGGAAAATAAAACTTGTTGGGATACTTTAACTTGAAAAACAAGACAAACTGTTGGAACTGAGTGTGAAAACAGCCTGACAGAACGGCAGTCGGTCGATTCACTGGAGAGAGAAGGAAGTTTCTCTTGAGCGGCCGCTGAGACTCTTCTCTTAACCTTTGACTTCATTATCTTCCTAATCTTCCGTTATCTTCGTCTGACGGCACAACCCCGGGAAAAGACTGTTGGCTTATTGCTGTCTGGAATATTAAAACAAAAAACAAACTGTCACGCTCCGGAAGTAAAAACTCAAAAACACTCATTACACTCTGGAAAACAGCACTTTAGCTCCGCCCACTCACATGAAGCACTGCGAATGACGTAATCGGGTTGATCTCTCTACGCTCTCAAAATACTGAAATGTTTGTATATATATATATAAGCATATTTTGCAATAAACGTAAAAAATATTGTTTTTATACATACAAGCAACATTTGTAAATTAGTAGTTTTATATTTCTCTGTTTATAATTCGATTATGCTGTTCGCAATGCTTCATGGGATTGTAGTTATTTCCACAGTCTTGTACCTTGACTTTTTGTCCAAATTTTCGAAAACTTTTTTGCTTCAAATCAAAGTTTGTAGTGTTGTTATTCTCCTCGTATCCGATTGGTTTGGGTCATGGCTTAACGCTTTAACAAAGACTATTTTAAAATCCCCATAAAAAAAAATAAAAAAAAATAAAATGCTGGTAGGTCACATGATGATGACAGCATGGCGAATGTAGTACGTCCAGATTACAATCATACTACTAACACTGTAGCCTGACAAGCCAGACACACATCAAGATGTTGGGTCTGGGAACACACCATTGGCAGGGCTCAATCCGAGGGGCGGGATAAACGGTTGTCTTTCAAATTCCCTCTGCACGCAATAGGACAACGCTACAACCAATCAGAGCAACGCAGAAGGTGACGTACAGAAATGAGTGCATGGGGGAGCGTTCCCCGTATGGTGTGTTGTGGAAAAGTTTGATGGAGAGATTCCTGTAAGCCAACAAATGTTATGGTAATGGAGCCCAACGACTGTTACGGTTTTTGCGAAAAGAATATGAGAATTGCGGGAGTGCTTGTACATTCATCAAGCATCTTCGAAAAACAGAAGAAACCCCAAAGTATTGCCAAAAGACTACTGCATGTTGGAGCGGCGGTAGTTAAAACACCGGAAAAGTCGAACAGAATTTGTCAGCGGTGTCTCACCCTTTTATCAAGACTTGAACGGTGTACTGGAGATGGGTGGAGGATGAAAAGAACGAGGAAGCCTCCGCACTAGAAACCATGACAGAGCGTTCAGATAAACGAGACCGTGAGCCTACTCTGTCGAAGACACCCAGGGCCTTGAAAAAGTTCTGTCATAGCCCCGGAAGAGCTAATATTCGACGCAGCATCACCGAGGTATGTTAGCTGTATTGTTACATATGTTTTAACATTCACGCGGAACCGTTGCAACTCTGCCGTCATTATGTTAAGCCCGCCCACCGACTCTATACACGATGTGATTGGCCTGACTAGAGTTTGTTTTTTCCAGCTCACAAGCCAACGGAGAGTTGCTAGACGACACTGGCTGCAAATTACATTTGCTGGCGCTAGGGTGTGTCTAGATTTCTAGGCTACGAAACACTGTACTATATACTATAGAATTGTTTACTGTATATATATATATAGAATGTACTTTTTTAGCGGTCATGAAGTACTTATTCAAAATAAGCACCTACTCAAGGCAGCATGAGATTTCAGATGCAGCCAATAGAGGTTTGATCCCATCAGTAGGAGACTTCAATGTGTGCGTCACCAGCAGTGTTTGTGCTCCAGATACGAATGATTCCTCAGAGCATGCGTCTTGTTGAGGAGAAACTTTAATAAGTGATCAGATGCACCATTTCCACACCGACGTCACTCCACTGAGTTGAGAAAAGCACGTAAAAGTCCTGACAGAAAGCGATGCATAAGGATGTAGTGTAACGACGAATTATTATTTTTTCCGAAGTGTTAACTAATAATTGTTATAAACTGGTACTACCAACAAAATATTAGTGCATTCCTGGAGCTGGAGATCCTTATGCATCGCTTTCTGCCAGAACTTTTACGTGCTTTTCTCTAATCACTGAAGTGACGTCGACGTCAGCTGTTAGCGGTAGCATGAGCCGTCAGGCAAGTGTTATTTAAATAAACTCCTGATGTACTTACAAACTTTCCAATGCCTCGTTTTATGAGTACAGAACCTAGTTGTACTACTGTAGAAGTTTGATGCCATTCTGGACATTATTAGTGGGGTAATTTACCAGATACATCATAGGATCCGTTAGTGCCTGCATTAAGCCATCCGGCTGATATCTCTAAATAAGCTCTAACTTTAATAATGTTCAACCAAGGGGAAAAAGGCTTCTGTGGGGGTGTTTGGCTCGAGGTCATGGTGCAAAGGACCCCAGGTTGATTTTACTCTGAACCATCCCTTTAAAACCGGTGAAAAAGCAATAGCCCACTATAACAGCTTAGCAACACATCATTTGCACAAGAAAACAACACCCATTTCCCTCAGAAAACATCCAGCTCTCTCTATTATGCAGTTTTTCAAGATAAACTCTTTGTTTGGGGAAGGAATATGTATTAATTATCATCCGATGCTTCAATGCTTAGAAACGTATTTGTGTTAGAACTGAGTAGAATTATCTCGCTTGTGTTTTGCCTTCTTGTTGATTCTTTCTGCCTGCAGCTTTTGTGCAACAATCCCTGTAGTATTTTTAGTGGGAGAAGTTTTTATTCCTCCTCCTTGCACTTGCTGAGTCTGTTTCGGAAGATTATTGAGTTTGCTATTTGGGTCACAGCATGCTGTGCTTCCGTACATTATGTTTGGGAATAGCTGTGGAGAAGATACATATCTCCGGAAACATTCGGCACTACGGCGCGTCCCATCATCCATTCGCCCCGTGAACCGCTTCTCCGTGTATCTGACATGTTCCCGGAGCCTATCAGACCCGTCGCCTGACACGGGAAGATAATTAGCCGAGCGATTAGGTAAACAATGGGCTTAATTGAGTAATCAGAGAGAAGGAGAAACTGCAGAGGCTACGATTAGAAATCTTCAGCAGCGGCGCTGGGTTTGTTTGGGGAGCGAGAGGCGGATTTAATCCGTGCAATTCCCGGGAGAGATGTGAGATCTTCCCCGCGGAATGCCAAGACACCGGAAACTTTCCGACTTTGCATGTGCTCTCTCTCTCTCTCTCTCTCTCCCTCTTTCTCAATACTCCACAGCAGATAAAATGATTTTATGATTTAAGGCGCCGATTCTGCCTCGGGCGTGAAATCTAAGTTCATGTTACGGTTGGTGGTGATAGATTTTTCTTTATTGCTTCCTTGCTTTTCATGCATTTTGCTCTTTCAGCATTCAGATGAAACTTGTGGATGCCGAAGAGCTTTTGTGTCAGTACAAGTCCGCCTTGAACGCACCAAATTCAGGCCTCTTTAAGTGAACTAAAAAGTGAATAATAGGACTCAGTTCTCTTTGAATTCACAGCAGCTGGATTTCCATCCACATATTTTGCTTGCAAATTTTTGGTTATTGCATAAAAAATGCTGCATGGAAACAGAAAGATGCAAATAAATAAAGCATATATGCACAATAAGCAACATATGCATAAGCTATGATGAAAAAAAATGAAAAAAAATAAATTCCCAAAATATACATATTTGCTTTATTCACTAATTTGTAATATTTCAATGTTCCAATGCAAATTCTGAGATTATTAACATGTTGTTCCAAACCTATATGCTGTTTCCCATGCAACGACAGCCTTAAAATAACATAAAAGTAGCTCATGTGTTAGACTTCTGAAGTCATACGATATTTGTTCTGGTATATATTTTGAAAAGTGACAAACATTGATGCCACTACAAACACTTTTACAGTCCGGCACGCAGCTGTTAAGCGAGGACTCTCCTGTCCAATATCCCAGCAGCCCTGAACACGAGACCCCAGAGACAAACACTCATTCATCATGAGCTGTCAGGAGCCCGGGGCACCATGTCACGCTGCTGTTGATTTAACAGGAGACTGTCTGACATGCTTAGACCTTCCAGAACAACTACCCAGATTTACAACACACAACCTGCCTCTAGATTACCCATTATCTCACATTATTAGTCCAGTGCGTGTGAGGGACTTTCGCCCAGGACTGAGTTGGACAAATTTAACCTTTAGGGTTTTTAAGTGATATATACTATAAAGCAAATCTCAAATGTTTGATATTTTTATTTCGTTGCAAAAGGTTACTTTTTTCTACTTTTTAAATAAAGTTCGATATATATCTAGTTTAGTCGAGGGCGCTGGCTAATAGTCCTTTACGTGCAATCTGCAAGCAATCACATCATTAATGCATGGCACAAGCTGATTGGCTCTGCTGATCCGGCAGCCAATGAGATTGCTAGCTCAACATTTAAATAGTCTGGTCCATTGTTTGCTGTTAGTTAGTCCTGCTGCATGCTATCAGAGTCCCTCTACCTCCCCAGCTCCACCTGCCTAGATCTGCTACGGGATTTATGCATTTCTATTTATTGTGCTTTACATGCTCAATCAACAGCAATAATCTCAATAATCAACAGCAGCAGCAGCGTAGCAGACCAAAGACCAAATACATTAACATTGCCATATTCAATAACATGCTTCATGAGAATATAGAACTTTACTCACATACATGCAGTACACTCAAATCTCAACTGCTTTGTTATGATTGTTTATATAAGGTTGCAAAATGTAAACTATATTATCACCCAGCTCTTATCTGCTAAATGTGAATAGAATGCATGAATATATTAAGATATTATTAACAATAACATCATGATTTTCTGTGAAGCTGCTTTGCGTGATGTGAAAAGGCCATCCCTGACATGAATTTGACACACACTAGAGATAATCCATTTTAAAAGAGCCGGGTCAGTATGGTCTCTGGTTGCATGAAGTGCCACTTTTTTAAGCCCACTTTTTGGCCATGGCTTCATGTAATGTTCAGATTTCTGATCTGAAATTATATGCAAATGAGTACATATTTAATTAGATAATGCATAATTTGCATATTTAAACATAGCATTTTAGAAAACCTGTAATGCAAAACAATTATCTTAATGTACTGTGATTAATCATTGGGGAAAGTTTGGTGAGATCTATTAGTTAAAATGTTTCCCCTATTCCCCTGTAGTGTCCTGTCTTCAGGTGGTTTGTTAAGCATGTCTAACGGGTCTCGCTGTCCAAAACCCTTCTAAAACCATCAAAACAGTCTGATTTAAAGTGTTTCTTTTAGGCTGACATCTTCAGTTCGCTATGCTCACTGATGTACTGTAAACTCCAGTGTGAAAGTGCCCTAAAAGGACGTTCTGGACCGGGTCGGGATACGTGACCCTCGAACACACGAGGAGCGTCCGTGCATCTTAACCTCGGACAGCCCCGCAGACTCATGGATTAGCAGCCCGACTCATTATCAGCGTTGAGCAGTCGAGAAATACACTTGAACAGTTTCTTTCCAATTTCTCACTTGGTTGATCTAATATGTGAAAAGAAAACGAATCGACCCATGTCATTGGGTTATTATTTTGCTAATGTGAAATAGTTTTTCTTTTTCCATGAGCGTGCGTTCCAAAAAATCCAATCAACATTCCTGACCACAGAAAAGGGCCCTTTTCCATGCGCTGAGATTAAAACCCCTCCAAATTAATAATCGTTAGCATTCGACTCGGGAACTAACCACTGTGCAAGCTCTTAAGAGCCTTTATTTGCATATTTTAGCATGCTTTGTGAACACCGTTCCTGCAGTTGGGAAGGATGATGATGTTGATTGTGATATTATGGCTGCGGCGCATATGGCGTCTGTCTCGTGAGTCTCTGATAGGCCAGTGATAGCAGAGAAAGAGGACGATTTCAGAGCTGAAATGCTGTGAATTACAGTGTTGAAGAGGACCGGACTGAAAAATTAACGTGTGCACCGTCCGAAACCCCCCACATGACTGAAGGAGAGGCGAAGGTCAGTCGTTTACCTGTCGGTGAAGAGCCAGAGCAAATCTTTCAGGATTCAGCACAGCTCACATCAAGTAAATACCAGCTTTCCCCATACAAACGCATATATTTCTGCTTCCCACTACCCAGAAACCCCTTCTCTGTCTGGGAACACTTACTTAACTCACTGACACTTGTGCAGAATATACTGTACACTGCATACTTTTCTTTTAAATAGTATGTGATAGAGATTTCAAGCATTGACGTCATCATGTTATTTTGCATTTTAAATCCTATTATATGGTATACAACATGCATACTATATAGTGCATAGATGCATAGTGTGTGCATTTTCTGTATGCATGCAACTGCAACTACATTTGCCAAAACATGCAGTATACAAGCAAAGCACACTGCGTACTGTATCCCACAATGCAATGCATTCAACTTGACCTTGCATTATCAATGTGGTGAATGAACCGGAAGCAAAACCATTCCTAAAGTACTATTTAGTACTGTTACATAACATGTACTACTTCATATACAATTTTTTAAAACAAGTGTGCACTATGTAGTATACTAGCATTCAATTCGGGACACAGCCCATCTCTCACTGGTGCATTAAACTAACAGCATTTATTAAATAATGGTTTTCCAGGTAAGTTCATGCCCTTAACAGGCTTCTGCTCCATATGAGAGATCTCAAACAGAAAGGTCTTATTATGATTAATCTCACCTCGGCTAATCGCTTCTCTACGCTAACAATTCTAATATCAGACACACAACATGTTTGTTATTTTATACTCACCAGGCAGATCTTTACCCCATATGGGAAATTAGTATTTACGTTGGTTTTCTAGTTCTCATTAAGAGTCAATTATCAATGTCTCGTGCTTTAGGAGAATGACAAATTAACTGTTTACAAACTTAGCATAAAATGAGTCGACAACATTCGCGAATGCTTCTCGAAACACCTTGATACAGTGCAGGGAATATTCTTTTTAATTTGTCAAATGGAAATCAAACTTAATTAAGGAGAATGGCTACATCTGTTCCACGTAAAGCTTGCAGGGTCCATCAACCCCCAGGTGGTCTGATAATTAAAAACATATTTCTTCCTACTTAAATGAAGTTAGACCCTCCGCGAACATCTGTTTGGAGAGATCTGCCGTGCCGGCACAATATGACACATCGTAGCCATCAACGTTTATTAACTATGTTTTTCAGATATGGAAGAAATCACTGTAGTGTTTAAACTGAATCTGTGCTTTGATTAATTTCTGAGGGTCAGCCTGTAGCGCTGTGCTCATGTTGGCCGATGCACACTTGACTGATCCCTTATTAGTGCGATCAACAAATGCAATTAGCAAAATAGAGCTGTGATGCCATTTAAAGAGTGAACGATTCTTGTTTTTGAAAGAAGCCTCGTCTGCTCGTCTCTAAACTACTCCAAAACCTTTTTTTGAAGTAAATAATATTAATTGACTTTATGGGTCACAAAGAATATGTTACATTTAAAAAAAAGTTTGCATGTAATTTATAGTGAAAACAGTAAAAGAGCATTACCAGAAGTCCCTGTGTGACACATGTATTGAGGTTTACCTTTTTATTTCGAACTGTAAAATATATAAATGCATCAAAATGCCATCCTATAATGCCTGAAACTTTGAGTAAATCTCTTAAAGTGTAACTTTGCCGATTTTCAAATCTCTTTGTATTGTTGAACTGTCTGTATTATAAACAATGTTTACTCGTCCTCTGTGTTACCTGGGCCGAGAAATTCACATTTATTTCTTTTGACATCTCCGGGCCTTTGAGAAATACTTCCGCATTTTTGTATCCACACCCACAGACAGGCCGATCGAGGTATTTATGATTCTTTGCAGCATTTAGCCGTTGCCCAAAACATGCTGGATCATACAAGTCAACACCATTATGACTAAAAGATTGCTTAGAAGTTTTTCCTACTAAAGCAAGGCGGTATTTGACTCTGGTAACTGTATCCAGAGCAGAATAGTGGGAGTGGCCTTGGAGGGCAACATGCCCAGTGCATTATGGGTGTTGAAGTTTTCCTACCTATTTGGCAAAACAACAGCCTTTTTCTAGTCAGGTAGCAGTGACCTCAACATTTTTCCACCTTTCTACTGTAGAGGCAGACATGTTTTCTTGAAAGCCCGCAGTGAAGTACCTGTTTAAAGCTGTAGTCCATAGTTTTTCCTCTTTGTCGCCGTCTCTGTTCGAAATCTGCAATTGCAGTTATTCATGGATCGTGGGTTGTGCCTCGGCACAGCGCGGATGAATCCAGTGTTTAGAGGAGAATGTGCGGCTGTCAGTCGCCGCCGGTGTGGATCCTGGCATTCGCAATCACAGATTATACTTTTTGGAAGTATGAGCAACATAAGAATTTTCCGCAGAAAATGTCAATCTGAACAAGTAACATCCACTTTTGTTCTGACCAACTAAGGAAAAAAAGCATTGCAGTAAATCACGCTGATTAAATCTAACGATCGCTTATCATATCACGTCAAACCGTGTAAATTATGCTTTGTTCTCAAATTGTTAATGTTAACAACATCAGCATTGCGTGACATTTAATGCCCTTCCGATATTATCCTTGTTTTCGCATGGGCCGGTTGCAGTCTGTTTTATTCTGTAGCCACTCCGAAGTCCGAAGTCTTTTGCGTTTTACTACGGGTGAATCTCCAGTTGGTGATTGTCGTTTGAATCTTTCTGGATCCGCCATCAAATTGATAAGTTTAATAATATCAAGTTCTGTGAGAAAAGGCTATAAATCTCCACCTCCAGCATCCTCACACTCATAGTCTACTAGCCGAGACTCTTCTTTATGTGGACAGATGTGACGTAATGACGCAAAGACATGCTTGAATTTCCCGCGGAAATCCACCAGTACCACTTGGATTAAAAACATTATTACAAGCTTACCGTTTTGAATCGAGCTCAGGCAAGCATAGTTTGAACACTGGCTGATTATGTACTTGCTCAAATGTATTTTGGATCATTTTTAACCCAAAAAAGTTACGGACTGCAGCTTTAAGTAGGAGAAGAGTGTGTTTCTTCAGTGTTACGGCATCTCATACAGCATATGCCTGAATTAGCAGGTTACATTCATGCCATTGGCCATGAGAGATTATCACTCGGACAGATTCCAAACTTATGAAAACCTTCGCAAATGAATTGTGGGAAGTCAAAGGAGCTCGCTGGGGCTGGTTAGGTCCAAATTGGGCACCCGATGCGTTCTGGGCACTTAGCTGGTCATTGATACACAGAAAGAAAAGCAGAGAGCTCGGGGTCGCCCAGTTTCTTCAATGCTAATCCTGCGCCAATTAGTTTCTGCCCAGGAGGGCCGGGCATAATGGCTCATTACGGGACGAGCGCGCTCATCTTTAGACGACCCCCCCTCTGCCATCAAATTAAATATGATGGGACCCGTGAACAATGTCTTATTAAAATCAACAATTGATCTACTCTTTGTTCTTTTGGCTCGTTCAATTAAACACACGTGTACACCAGGCCGGCGCGTCGCGGGGTTCAATGCGAGTTCTTCTCATCCTCGCTGCGTCTGTGAGGCTTTGAAGATTTTCTCAATCGCTGGAAGTCTTTGTGTGGGACGTGACGGAAACCGGTAATGACCCCCTCGGTTTCAGTGAGTGTTTTCATAGGGATTATAAAACTCTGAGTGTGTTGCTGGCGATAATGCCAAGATGGATGATGGCAAGCTGAAGTCGAGTTTGCAGTGTTTCTGACAGGTCAGGGTTCCTTTAAAACTCTCTTTTTAGGATCAATGTAATACTCTCAATATTGCAACAGGGTTTCAGGCATTACGGGAGGCATTTTGATGCTATACACACACACAGACACACACACACACACACACACACACACACACATAGATCTTGCTAATAATACAGGTAGCAAACCATGAATGGCTTTCCAAGCCAATATTTGTTTGTAGATGTCGTCATACAAACAAACACAAAACATCAAAAAAAAACATTTAAATAAAATATTATGAAATGTAATTTGTCACATAAGGACATTGTTTTCCGACCATAAATTAAAGGTGACCGATATTTTTAATATTTTTTGAATATTTCATATATTTAAAATTATTTCTCATACTATATATATGTACATACACATCAAATATTTACAAAAAATTATAATATATAATTTATAATTTATAAATTATATAATATATAATTTATTTTTAATGGTGGTTTGTAAAGTGCTCGCTAAACAGGTTTAGTTTCAAAAGTAATTCCTAATTTTTCTCTCCATACTGTATCTGTTTTAGTACTTAAATTACGCTGATGAATAACTTTCACAATGCATTTATACAATATTTTCCCTTCTACTGTACAAAAATCAATGTAATCGTTAATTCCAAAATTTAACAGGGGGCTAGTAAGACTGGACTCATCTATCTTGATCTCCAAACTCTTGTAAAAGAGTCTTCTCTTCAACAGTTAAAATCATAGTTAATTTATGAAGAAACTACTTTGCAAAAGGTATTGAACTCGAACTCCTAAAAGGATAGCAACTTTTTCAGCTCTCAGTAAATTATCCTGATTCATTTATGAAGTTTTTTTAGCTTAAAAAGCTTTTTATAACAAAATAAATCTGTTAGACCAGGAAAATCTTCTCCCGAAGTATCAAACCTAGCTCCAAATACAACTGGTTCTTCCAACAACCAATAAAGAGAAGTTGCTGGTTCCATCCACCGATGTTTAAAGAGACCCCACACTTTAAACAAGTTTTGATAAAAAGGAGGGATTCCAGTAAAAGTCAATCTTTTATGATCCATTAAAACAATGTTAAATCTACTTCCATATTGCCCACTCTTCTCAAAATGCTTAAAGTATCCACTCAAGTGAATAAGGTCCCATTAAAAGTTTCAGTATATATTGGAGACGGTAAGTGGCTTACGAGATTAACCAGACGTTGACCTCCTTCTTCTTCTTTGGGCAAAAACAGATTGCTTTGAGGAGTCCAATGATACTTGTCCCAAAAAAAGTTCACCAGTTCTCTTTAAACTTCTTTAAGAAAAATTGGGAAGGTCTATTTGAGAAAATAAAAGGTCGATTGGAAAAATGGAAATGGTTGCTCCCTCAGATATCTTATAGAGGACGTATTCTTATAATTAATAATCTTGTGGCATCTTCATTATGGCATAAACTGGCTTGTGTAGACCCTCCAAATGGACTCCTTGTAAATATTTAAAGTTCCTAGATCGACACCAAGATATTTTAAACCTCCTCTTTTCCAAATCAATCCTCCAGGTAAAGCGGGAAGATCTGCACTCCAATTTCCCACTAGTAGAGCTTCACTTTTCCTCCAATTGACTTCAGAAGAGGATAATTATTACAACAACCAGGGAAAATCAGACCTTTTAAACGAGCTCGTAACTTTTGAAGTAAGTGTTCAATGGCCAGGGAATACAGCATACCAGACACGCACTCTAAAAAATGCTGGGTCGTTTCAACCCAAATTTGGGTCAAATATGGACAAACCCAGCCGTAAAATTCCAGTATGCACTCTTATACTTAACACAATTAAAACACTGCACAGAACTAAACTGTGATCAGAAAACCCCACTGGAATAATTTTACAAAATGTAAAAAGATTACGTTGATGCTGAACACTATAAATTCTGTCAAGCCGAGCCAAAGATATCGAATGTTCAGCACTATGAGCCCAAGTGTACTGTCTAACGTCTTGATTCAAACTTCTCCATACATCACATAAATCATGAGTTTCAATTAGTTGTATAGTTGTTTTCTGAGAAGCAGCGTGTGGTTCTATATGGTTCCTATCCAACTTATCATTAGCAGTACAATTAAAATCTCCACATAAGAATAACAAATCTTCTGGATTTAAATCTTTCAAAACAGCATCCACCTTATTAAAGAACAGAACTGTTTCTAATGCCTTTGTAGGAGCATATACATTCAGAAGCACCATGGTGACTTTCTCAAACTTCACTTTGATCTTTAAAAAATAGACACCAATTATTTCCTCAACTTCACAAGACAGAGGTGAAAACAGCAACACCTCCACTAATGGAGGATTTGGGACTTAGGACGATCTGTCCCATTCTCCTCTCCAGTCGGTCTCATTTCTAAAATCACTGTGTGTTTCTTGTAGAAACAGAATATCAATTTGCTTTTTAGTCTAATAAACTCACATAACATCATTCTTTTATGACCATCTCTGGCACCATTTAAGTTTAAAGTTCCGATTTAAAATTTGTCTTTTATTTTAGAGACCAGAAGAGCTACCAAAAAAACTATTTTTGGCACAATCTTAGAAGTTGACAGCCTCATCATCTTTAGTAAAAAAAAATTGTTTAGTTTGTTCACCAGTTTTCTAAGACAGTAAATCTCCACATTTTGAAAAGCTCCCTCTTTTATTAGATACCTTACATCATTGATGAATTGTTTACAATCAGGGAAGAAATCTTCAACTTGCACTCCTTTCACTCCCTTTGTTTCTTGCAGAGATTGACTAATGTCATTAGCTCTGTAAGTTTTCATTTTGAGAACTTATAGACTGATTTGAACACTGAGACACATTCGAATCAGAAGAATCTCTATCACTGTCTGATCCCATATTCTCATTACCACCCTCATCCTTCCTTACTTGTTTAAAACCTTTTCCACAGATTTTTCCTTTCTTTTAACTGGGATCTTGAAATCTGCTTCCTTCTCAAAATCAACATCGTCTTGCACATCAGTTTCATCAGCATCTGTTACACAAACGTTTTCAGAGTGTTCAGCCAGCTCATCAGACATCGAGAGTATAATTTTGACTAGGCTTGGTAACAATCTCAGTTGTGTCAGACTTATCCTCAGCAGCCACAACTGCAACCGGCCCGAGCTCACCAGCTTCGACCACAGACATCCCGGCAGTGTCTGTGTCATTCACAATCTCAGCCGGAGGAAGAACAGAAACGCCCTGTTCCGCACATGCACTGTCCTTTTATGAGGACAATCATGAACAAGATGTCTGATCCTACCACACCTAAAACATTTAGTTGTAGTGTCAGATGTTGCAAACACTGTGTAATCGAAACCATCAATTTTGAACTTAAAGGTGCTCTAAGCGATGTCACACGTTTTTTAGGCCAAAACGTTTTTTGTCACATCCAGCAAACATCTCCTCACTATCCGCTAGCTGCCTGTCCCCTGAACACACTGTAAAAAAACGCGGTCTCTGTAGACAGCCCAGGCTACACAAACGGCAACAAAAACAAACTGGCCCAGCCTGGACCACGAAACATAACAGTGTTCCAGCCAATAACAGACAAGAATGATTTGGGGGTGGGGGTTGGGGGGTTAGTGCGTGTGCACATGAAGGGGGAGTGGGGTGTGGAGGAGAGAGAAGCATGAAGAGGGAAGTTAGCTAGAGGAGAGATGTCCTAGACAACGACAACGACTAACGTTAAAAATTTATATTCTTGAGAATTTTGATATGGCCGACACACGACCAAAGAGACGACGTTATGTGGTTGAAAACACTGAATAGTTAATATAAATATATGACAGTGCTGAGCGTGTCCGTCTCTGGCTCACCACAAGCCAACACACGAAAGCACATATGTGACCCTGGATCACAAAACCAGTCACGAGTCGCACGGGTATATGTGGCAATAGCCAACAATACATTGTATGGGTCAAAATGATCAATTTTCCTTTTATGCTAAAAATCATTAGGATTTTAAGTAAAGATCATGTTCCATAAAGATTTTTTTGTACATTTCCAACCGTAAATATATAAAACATTTATTGTGAATGCTGCACAATCGCGAACATAAATTAACAACTTTAAGGCGAATTTCTCAATGTTTAAATTTTTTTGCACCCTCAGATTCCAGATTTCCAATAATTGTATCTTCTCAACCAAATATTGTCCTATCCTAACAAACCATACATCAATGGGAAGCTTATTTATTGATGTATAAATCTCAATTTCTAAAAATTTAACAATGTGACTGGTTTTGTGGTCCAGGCAGGGTCACGTTTGAATATAGCAGTTGATCACGTGATGCACTGACCGTTCTAATCACACCAGTGTGATCGTACCTGCGAAATTCAGTGATTCTTCGTCGTATACTAGAGGGAGCCACGTGCCACACGTCGAGAATCAGTGTTCTAGAACATTCTCACACGGTCCTCATGGTCGTCATTAATACACCTGAGAAACCATGAAAAATCGCCCAAAAATGAACACCTGTTTGAACTAGCTCAATCAGGGGCGTAGCACAAGATCCCGGGCCCTATGTATAGGCAGTCCTGATGGGCCCCCATGTTCCAAATAAAATATATTCCAGACTTTTCAAGGGCCCTCTCTCCCCTTGGGGCCCTGGTAATCAGTACTGGTTTTACCCCCAGTCCGACGCCCCTGAGCTCAATTATTAAAGATGGTGCACATGCACAAATTTATTAAAGATGTATTCTGTGTTATTATCAACTTAAAGTGTTTGGAAGACACCTGTGGTGTGCAGTTCAGAGATCATTTAGACACGCGCTTCATGTGTGTTAACACTGACCATATGCACATGTGCACATTTTTTGGAGGATAAAATAAAATAAAATAAAATAAAATAAAATAAAATAAAAATGAAAGGATGATTTTTGTTAAATAAAAAAACAAATAAACAAACAAATAATAATTAATTAATTAATTAATTTTACTTAATTATTAATAAACTATGCACCATAAACAAACAAACTAAATCTGTCACTAAAAACTTCACGAAAAAATACACATACAAAAGAAATTACTACATTTTCAAAACTGAAATAATTCTGGGTGGGCCTGTTTTTCTGTGTGGATGAACATCTAAACGTCTAACTGGAGTTGTAATACCTTTTACAGAAAGCATAATAATAACCTTTAAATAAGCTGTTGTGAATCTTGTGTTGTTCAAAAGTGAAGTAAAACAAGCCAGAGCAAGTGTTCGCATCCAGTGGACCGTGATCTAGTACTTCCACTCTGACCCATAATGCCTCACGATGCTCTTATGTTCCCCAGAGTGTGTGTGTTATGGCTGGATAGTGCACTGCTGTGAGCCTTACTTGGGAATAAACCACTGCCGGCATCTGTGTTTGTGTCCCACGGGGAGCCTGGATCCCAAGGCCCCAGCAGAGGTCTGGGTTTTGGGTTAGACATGCTCGAGGGGGAGCAGATCCTCACCTGGGAATTAATGCGTGTCAGAAGCAGACTGTAAACCCACTGGAGACTGTTGCAAAAAGTGTGACACTTCAGCACTGAGGCTCTTTCCTAATTGGCCCTGGTCATTGAAAGTCCTCATTGGCCTGTGAGCCAATCAAATAGAGGAGTGCATGCAACACGTGCTTCTCCAGCTCAACCTGTAGAGTATACCGCTAGAAAACACAAGATCCTGGGTTTGTTCCCCAGAGGATGCATATATAGCCATAAAAATTATTGCTTGAATGCAAGAAAATATGCTTTATTAAAAATAAAAAAATGCTTTAGATAAAAGTGTCTTTCAAATGCATCAATGTAGGAGTGAAAGAAAGGTCAGAGTAGTGCTAATCCATTGTTATTTTAGTACTGTTTATGTACTATCACAGTATTTATCAATATTGTGAATTAGCATTTTTTTTTCAATTTTAATTTTAGTTTAAGTAAATTTTTTATGTGCTTTTATCACATCTTAAAAAAAAAATTTAGTTATGTTATTTAAATTTTTTGTAATTTCAGCATTTAAACTTACTTTCTGTTAGTTGCCAAGGCAAAAAAAAAAAAAAATATTATAAAATGTATATTATATTTCAGTCTTATTTTAATTGCTAAAAAATTCAATAAAATACGTTGCAACAAACTGTAAGCCCGTCTAAATCTGTCCAATGGCGGTATCCGATAGAACGCATTACTGTCTTTTCCACGTGGCAAATTAATTTACGTCCAATTAAACTTATCTGACTCCATTTTATCACAACCTCGAATTTAGGTTAGAATGCCAATTGGTTAATGGTCGTTTATATAATAGTTTAGCAGCACATTTGATTATTCTTTTCAACTCTTTACTTATATTGTACCCGTTCATATTAGGAAGCTTTGAGGTCCTCACACCTTGTTTAACGCGGGTCTCACGATCACAAACTCGCCAGCTTCAGTCACTAAACAGAAGTAATTGGCTATAACCTGAGATCGGTCGCATTCACGCTAACACAATCAAATATACTTTGGTATAGCCCCCATGGAATTGCATACACTTGAATTTAACTTAACGTTTACTTCAGTAGAGGTATGGCCACTACTATAGATATAAGTCGACCAATATTACTTCTCTTATAATAGCTTTGGATTGGCCATGCTGTGGTTTTCCATGTACACTTATCTAAAGTAACATTAAATTAAAACAGAGGTAAGACACACCCAAATTTGGGTTGGTCAAGCAGCACTTTTGCTGTTCTAAACGGAAATTCAGTTCTTGTCTTTACAAAACCACGTACACTTGAATTAGTGCCAAATATTAGTCGTCAATAACCGGACGCAAAACTTGCAGTAACATACAAATCCAATTTCAGAGCAAGTCAGAATAAGATCAAATGAAACTATTTATTATGTCAGGTAAATGTAACATGCCAATTTCATAATCAGTTCAAAGATAATCAATACAAAACATCAAATGCTCCGGAATTAAGAGAAAAGATGCGAACCTGACATTATAAAATACATGATGCAGAGTGCCTGCATACACTCCACATCACAGGCTAATTTGAGCTACAAATCGCCCTGAGCCTCTCGTTGCATTTCTTTATATAGACAGAAACTTCTTTCACATGGAAACATTTGCTAACAATGGGAATTTTAGGCCTGGAAGACCCACCCTCCTTTGTGTGCGAGTCATCTCTAAACTCTTAAGAACTTTTTTACCTTTTGGTTTATTTCTTTTGGGAATGAGACCTTTGTACCAGTCGCACTGAGACATTTCAAATGATACCAAACATGTATAATGCTGTATGATAATTATTCTCATTAAACCATATAGATTCTTGGGTGAATTTTGGCGATCTCAGCATGAGAGAGAAGGACTGGGGGATGAGGGAAAGAGATGTAGATTAGGATGATTCTGAGGTGAGACTTGCGTCTCGAATGGTGATGAGAGTTCAAATGTTAATTTCCTTTGTTTTCTCAGAGAGTTGCCCTCTCTTCCAGTTCTTCCAGTCTTACAAAACGATAATAGTTTTAGTTCCGTTTTAGTTAAGAGATTTTTATACATAACTGGATAAAAATAAACAAAATAACAATTGCTATTTCTAAGATGCTGGATAACTGGACACCAATTACTGTATTAAACATGCAACATAATGAGGTCACCTGACAACAATGTAGAAACTGCAATCATTGCATATCACTTTTTTTTTTTTAAATTAGGAAGAAGAATATGCCATTACAACAAAGGGAGAAAGAGTAAAAAGACAGAAAACATGCCAGACTTTGATAGTTTGTGTGTGTCGTTCTCACCTGGGACACTGTAAGCAGAAGGTCTAGAGGGAACGACAGCTTTGTGTTCACTGTGTCGCTATTCTTCCCCTTAAAAACTTCAACAAACAGAGAGAGAAAGATAGTCAGACAGCAACAGGAACACACAATAAAGCACATTTGCACATGGTTCCCAATTAAAAAAAAGTTACAGTTTCAACACTAGTTAAACTATTTCTATTATCACACTAAATTTGTCAACTTCAGTTTATGGCGCTGCCACTTATGATGGAAGTCTATGGGGTAATGCATGAGCATGCATGTCACAATACACACTAAAGTATAACCACTTAAAGATTAGACTTACTATTTAATATTAATATATGATCAGGGTGATTTAGACACTTTACAGCTCAAAAAACACTACATTTTGTACGGTAAAATCCATATAAGCACTTGCCTCCCATAGATGCCCATTGTAAGTGCCTGACTGTAAACACAATCTATGAGGGACGAGGCCAAATTATTACCAATGTAAATAAACAGTCCTGTATTTATTCTGAAATATTCCTTAGAGGGAAGAAAATAATTCCAAAACCTGAAAAATAAAACAAAACGCAGTCAAGGCTGATAAAATATCATCAAGATGTAAATCCACAAATGCATCGCCCATTTTTCTAACTAAAGTTTTCAGGCTTTACTTATCCATTCATATTTGTTTATGCAGATTCAATAATACATATTTCTCAGTAAAACCTCATGGCCTTATTAAATTTAAAATATTCCAAACAGCTCATTTCCCCTTTGTGAGCAGGGAAGAATATCCAGAATAACTTTTTCACCTCTCCCTCAGAAAAAAATAATAATTCACAACTTCTTTCACTCTGTCTTTGTTATACTTTCATTAATATTTTCTTTATTTAAGGTCATCAATATGCGCATTTAAATACGCAGCACCGTGGTAATGGCTCACATAATGGAGGGAAGTGAACAAAGGCGTCCCCACCATCGGCCCCGAGTTCGGGAGGGGTGTGTGTGTGTGTGTGTGTGAGGGTCCCGGAGAGGAGGGGGATTCATCTCTGTCTGCGGGAACAAAGAAAACCTGTGGAGTGTGTAAAGAGGGTCTCAGGAATACATTACAGCCCGCAGTCATTCGCAGCGCTCCTGTCTGCACACACGTTTGCTTTTATTTTACACTTTACAAGCGACCGATGGAAGGACTGGAAGGTGTTGTTTCTTTGTTTTGTTCATCTTGCTTTGTGTTTTTTAGAAGCTATTGCATTGTTAAATGCCTAATAAATCATTGCACTGGATGAAATGCATGCTTTTTCTCACGCATATCAAACAGTGGTTCTTAACTAGTGGGTTCTAGATGCTAAAAGCAAATAACAACATGCAACTAAAGATATAATCATGCATATTTAGGATAGGAAAATGAATACGAAGTTTCCATTAAATCACAATGTACAATTTTTGTTTTTGTTATCGAATATTGTAGTGTAAATGTGTTACAATAAATATTTTAGTTTAGAACAATACTGTCTTGGGCCTCCAGTTGATGTCCAATACAAAAGTCCTGAAGCCAAACCAGTTGAGATCCCCTGATATACAGTAGAAGACTAATATCTTCTATAAGAATATTATGGAAGAAAATGAAAAACTATATTTTGGTGCAAGCTCACCTTTCCCTGCCAACATGCACAGGTTGCATGCAAGCCTCGTTCTCAAAAACTCTGAACAAAGTACTCATTATTCTCTTGCAATGAGTATAAAACATGGTCGAGAACATTTAGAAGCTAATAATAAACCAATTAATGCATTTTATTTTGCCCCTGAATTAGAAGACAAAAATCTTCTTTAACCTTCTAATAGATAAAACTCTGTATTGTGATGCACCTTCCATGCAATATGCACACATTGCATGCAAACCTCGTGCTCAACAACTAAACAAAAAAAAAAAAGTACAAAAGAACATTTAGTTTGCTGAACGATGAGCAATTTTGATACTCTCTTTGGCCGCCACTTGATGTCCATTTATATAAGACAAACTAGTTGAGTGTCTCTGATATAGAAGGCAAAAGTCACGTTTTTTGTGCAAGTTCACCTTTATTGCCAGCATGCACAGGTTGCATGCAAGCCTCCTTCTCAAAAAATAATAAATGATTTATATTTTGATGTCTAATTTTAAAAACATTTTAGTTTGCTGAGCGATGAGCAATTCTGATACTCTCTTTTGGCCGCCACTTGATGTCCACTAATATATAAGACAAACTAGTTGAGTGTCACTGATATAAAAGACAAAAGTCTTACATAATCTTATTATAGAAAAAATCTGTTTTTGGTGCACCTTCACCTTTAAAGCCAACATGCACAGGTTGCATGCAAGCCTCATTCTCAAAAACCATAAACGCTATTAAAATAAATGAATGATCATTGTTTTGATGTCTAATTTTAGAGACGTTTGCTGAACGATGCATTTTTGACACTGTCTTGGGCCGCCACTTGATGTCCAACATATAATCCGAGTCCTGAAGCCAAACCAGTTGAGAGCCTCTGATATAGAAGACAAAAATCTCTCTCCCCTTCTTCCGTCTCGCGCGCACAGATGGTATTCCTCAGACTAGTGCTCTGGAAAGCCAGAGGGGTGGGGGTTAGGGTTCGCTCTGTGATTGTTGATATCAGTGAGGTCCCAGGCTGCTGTTCCACAGTCTATTTGCCTCTCATAACAAAGCCTTTTAGGGGCCAACACTAATCAGGCTTAGCTGGGAGCACTGGGCTTATCAGGGACCGTCAGACCGCTGGCGCTGCCAGCTTGTTCGCCACTGATAGCGACATCGGCAACTAAATTAAATCTAGATTCCAAAAAAAAAAAAAAAAAGAGACACAGAGAGAAACCCTTTCTCCAAATGATGAGAATAGCTTCTGCCTGAAGCTCCACACCCACTCCGCCTTTTTCTTCGAGATTTTGGGAATAATAAATCCTTCCCTGTTAAAAATCACAGCCGCTGGACTTCGCTCTCGTAAACACTCAGGCTTTTACTTCACATTTGGCCTTTTCCTCGTGCCAGGGAAGTCCGTATCCCGAGCCGCTGTGATTAATTGCCCAATTGTTGATCGAAGATAGCGTTCTCTTTCCTTTCAAGGGCGAAGAGAAACGAGAGCTGCGGGTTATATTGTCGCTCGAGCGCGCGGTGAGTTTCTTGAGGTGCCGTGGCCAGGCTATTGAGACGATGAATGACTACTTCAGGGTCATTTACGCTGGAGAGCTCTTGAGTAGAGCTGAAACAGCAGGGAAATGAACTCCACACACACTTGTGCTGCTGAATAGGGCCTGAATGAAGCAGGAAATCGTTAAAAGGGCATTCATGTTTCTGAGACGCTTCCCCTCGGCTGTGAAAAGGACTTAAAGGTGCCACAATCAGGATTTTTTCACAGCCGAAGAATCGGGTGATCGTTTGTTAAGCGTTTAATTGTCACGCAGGTGAGCGCTGTCGAAATCTTAAGGAGGTAAATTGTCAGGGTTAATGCGTGACATTGTTCTGCGCTATTGATTGTGTTGGCTTGATGCAGACATTTCAGCACAACACAACACAAAGCCGTGTTCCCCGAGCTGGGAATGTCTTTGTTCGGCCGGAGCGTAGGGCACCTGCGATGGATCTGGCATCGCCATCTGTGTCACAGAGGGTTTTTTTTCATAAGCACACTGGGGAAAAGTGTGCATGTGACCTTTTGTCTTCTCGGGGAACGAGGCGTCTTCATTGTCCGGGCTACATTCGAACATTCACAGTAAAGCTGAAAGAAACAGAAACACACCATGAGAAGCAATTGTTTCAGTATGGCGGACATTTGAGTTTGAAACGATGTGAAGCATTTACCTGTAAACGATAGGCGTCATCATTATTTAACTGCATGCAGACAATTTCACTACAAAACAAGTACAAATTAATACGTGTTCAACTTTGGCACATACAGTCTTAGGTTAATTTACTGGGCGATAAGGGCCTTCACCTGGTGTACAGAACAATTGATAAATGAGAATAGAAAACAAGCCACGAGTCTTGAGGTGCTCAACAACTCAACAGTGGCATCATTTATTTAGCCTATATAACTTATTTTTTTAGGGTGGTTTTTATCTGATTATTTTAAAATTATTTTATTACAATTTTCTATTGACTTGTTGAACTTTTGATATTATGCTTTTATTTGTTTGTTTTTTTCTCTTTGCATGTATTCCACTTTCATTATGCATTGTTTGTATAATTGAATTGTTTCTTTAGATATCATTCTTATGAAGCGCTTTGAGATGCTACTTTTAAAGGCGCTATAGAAAATAAAGTTTATTATAAACAGCAGGTAGATGTCTTAAACTTAAAGGGACAGTTCACCCAAAAATGAAAATTCTGTCATCATTTATTCACCCTCAAGTTTTCCAAACCTGGATGAGTTTCTTTCTTCTGCTGAACACAAAAGAAGATATTTTAGAAAAGATGGGAATCAAACAGTTGATGGGTGCCATCAACTGTTTGATTCCCATCTTTTCTAAAATGGTGAAAATTGGGTGCCACTGACTTCAATCAGTCAATTGAGTCAATCGAGTCAATGGGAACCATCAACTGTTTGATTCCCATAAGTCTTTAAAATATCTTCTTTTGTGTTCAACAGAAGAAAAAAAAAGAAAAAAGTCTTACATAATCTTATCGAAAAAATCTGTTTTTGGTGCAAGTTCACCTTCAAAGTCAACATGCACAATGTTATGTCCGCTCAGGATGAATTAATCTGTGTTCGTTTGGTAACGCCTCGCTGCATGTTTAGGTTGCAGCTGTTTTGGTCTGAAATGTTTGGTTCCGGTTGGTCCGAAAAGTAAAGAGAGTTGCATGCATAAATCTCTCATCCAGCGTCCTTTTTTATACACAACACACAGGTTGCATGCAAGCCTCATTTTCAAAAACCATGAACACTAAAAAAGTTTAAATTAATGATTTTTGTTCTGATGTCTAATTTTACTTTGCTAAACGATGAGTGCTATTTTAATAGTCTCTTTGGCCGCCACTTGATGTCCACATATATAAGACAAACTAGTTGAGTGTCCCTGATATAGAAGACAAAAGTCTTACATAATCGTATTATAGAAACAAATCTGTTTTTGGTGCACGTTCACCTTCAAAGCCAACATGCACAGATTGAGAATAGAAAATAGGCCATGTCTAAAGACTAGAATACCCAACTCAACAGTGGCATAAACAACAGGTAGATGTCTTAAAGGGACAGTTCAGCCAAAAATGAAATTAACTCACCTTGAGTACCTCACATGAGTTTCTTTCTTCTGCTGAACACAAAAGAAGATATTTTAAAGAATGTCGGTAACCAGACAGTTGACGGTAGCCATTAACTTCCATACTATTTTATTTCCAATGGAAGTCAATGGGGACTGTCAAATGTTTGATTCCCATCATTCTTTAAAATATCTTATTTTGTGTTCAACAGAAGAAAGAAACTCATACAGGTTTGGAACAACATGAGTAAATGATGAAAGAATATCAATTTTTGTGTGAACTGTCCCTTTAAGTAAAAAACAAGGGAGGCAATTGCTTGTTTTCCTTTGAAAGTGACCATTATTTTTAGCTTGTCTGTTCTCTGATCTGCAGCCTTTTAAGAGTCGATGTCTGTGTAGCCAAGCAAAGATGTCCTCTTAAGCCGGCGTTGAGCTGCAGTCAACTCATGTGTGAAGCTGAGATTGTTGGCTGGTGAATCGCTCAGCCTCGCAGTCTATCCTCAAAATATTGAGGTTTTCACTGCTTTTCACCTCCACCTTCCTCTCGTACATTTGGGCACATACAAACGCTGCGAGCACACACGCGCCAACGCAAACACAAACAAACTGACATACACACACATTCACAGGATATTCACAGACTCGTATGCAGAAAGAAAATTTAGATGTTGTTGCTCATACTTGTGAAATTACTTACAAAAAAAAAATATGACAATGCTCAAAGAACAGGTTTGAAAGCCTGTCAGGATATAATGCAACCACCTTCCAATGCCCTGGAAACCACATAGTAACCACTCAAAACTCCATAGCAACCACCTAGCAACCACCCAAAACTCCATAGCAACCACCTAGCAATCACACAGAACACTTTAGCAACACCTTGCAATGCCCTACAACCCCCCCAGTACACCATCACAAACACCTAGTAACAACTCCCTAGCAACCACCCAAAGCTCCTTAGCAACCACCCAAAACTCTCCAGGAACCACCTAGCAATCACAGAATACTTTAGTAAACACATTGCAATGCCCTACAAACCACCCAGAGCACCATTGCAAACACCTAGTAGCAACTCCCAAGCAACCTCCCAAAGCTCCCTAGCAACCGCCCAAAACTACCTAGCAACCACCTAGCAATCACACAGAACACTTCAGGAACACCTTGCCAGTGGCGTAGGTTTGATTTTGAAATTGGTGGGGACGGGGACATCAATATAAATATATTTTAAGTTTTGATCTAAATTATTACTAAGGATATATCAGTGTCACTGGATATTGGTAGGGACACGTCCCTAGCGTCCCTACTAAATTCTACGCCCCTGCACCTTGCAATGCACTACAAACCACCCAGTGTACCATCACAAACTCCTAGTTGCAACTCCCTAGCAACCACCCAAAACTCCCTAGCAACTACCCAAAACAACCACCTACATGCTGTACATACACAAACACACAAATTCACAGAATATTCACGGACTCACGAGGAAAAGAAATCGTGATGTTTTTGCTCATACTTGTATAGTTATTTGTAAGAAAATGACAACACTGAAAGCACAGGTTTGTTTAGGACAAAGCCTATCAGGATACAATGAGCTGAACAGGGAGTTTATCTGTAGACCATCACAGGTTTCCGTCTGTTCACACGTCGATTGCAATTGGCCGAGACCTCTGACTTGTAGAGGTCAGGGGTCCGGCCTTGACCTCAGAGGTCACTGCTGCTCTCGGTGAAGGTGTTGCCTGAGGAAAATCTCATTAACTGTGGAAAGCAATGGCTCAAATATTGACCACTGAAAGATCATGACCCGGCAACATCTTAGCCAGAGTTTGACAGTTTTGCAGCATATTCTGGTTATTCCAACTGCATTTCGCTCTGTTTTTGCATGCCATTTTAGTATTTGTGGGGCACAATTGTGCAGAAAACAAAGGAATTAGTGGAAAATATTGATAAATACTCTTATCAGTTTTGTGTGCAATATGGATCAGTCAGCAAGCGAACTGGTTGAAACCGGTAATGTTGGATTCCTGGGAAACACACATACAAAAATACCTTTATGAAAAATCTTTTTGTTTTATTAGTATTTTTTTTTCTTGTATTCAAATTAAAATATCGAAACAGTCTTAAACCGCACAAAATATTAAAACCTGTTATCAGAGAATATAATTATGTTGAATTAGGTTTATTTTTCCCTCTACATTAGCAAATTATTATTATATGCTTAAAGTCCCCATGAAATCAAAACTTAAGTTTTTTGGCTTTTAGTATTGAATATTTTAGTATGAATGTGTGCCAAAGAAGATATAAGCATTCAAAACTTACAGTCTCTCACTTCCGCCAGTATCAATCAATGGTTGATGACATCACTCTGCACTTCAGTTTCTCATCAGATTTTCTGTCCAATCAAAAGCTTTCTAGAATCTGAAGCTCCGCCTCCTAGATTATAAATAGAAGCTGTGGCTGAAATCAGTCACTTGTTCACACATTTACTATTTTCTCCATGGTGAATGGCACATAGTGCACTATATAGGGGATAGGGAACGATTCAGACTGTGTAAATATGCTTTCCATTGAGGCGAATGAAGTCTGGTTTGACGTTAGTGTCACGTGAACCGCCGCAGCTCCTGTTCAGAGACACGAAACACAGAGCGGATCATGTGATCGAGTCCCGCAGACCAGAAAACATATCAGACCCCGTTTTAATTCTGCACAGAATACTGTATTTTAAAGCGATATGGAGGAGATTAGGAGGAGAAACGGTTAGAGATTAGGAGGAAACTGTGGCTTTACCGAGATCAACGACTCTGGCCAAACTGATATAAACGTAACGCTATTGGCTATTTTAAAAAGGGGAGGAGCTGTTCGATATGCCCCGCCTCTTCTTCCTGTTTCAGTGGAAATAACATCAACACATTGAATAATGCTGCGCGTTTTAACTTCAGTGGGACTTTAAGCATATGTCTGGCCACATTTGCCAACTTTATCTTTTGTCAAGGATGTTTACATATTTGTTTTTTAATAGAAGACAATACAAAAATGTTAAGATTGTTAAAATTAAAGCATTTTTGCAGTGTCCTATCTATAGCTTAAAATGGATTTAGATAGAAAAAAATATAAAAAAATATACAGTTATTTATTTATTTAACTCTATATCGGCAGCAATGGCTATTTTCATGGACAACTCATGGTAGTAGGAATTAAAATAACCATAATAACAAAACACTTCTACACAATAATTTATCAAAATGTCAAAATCTTACAACAATATAAAAAGTATAGCAATTATATATGCTCTTTCAGTCTGATATTTGACAGAAAATCAAACATTTTCCCAGGAGATGACTGTATCTATATATTATAATCTTACAGAAATCAAACACTGGTTCACCTTTCAATAAATACAGATGAGCAAGTCTTGAGTGACCAATTCAACATTTCTCTATATTCTAAACTGAAAACAATGGGTGGGCGTAAAATATGAATATTAATCAAATCAAATCAAATCAAGTATATTTGTATAGCGCTTTTCACAATACAGATTGTATCAAAGCAGCTTCACAGTATTAAAATAAAATAATACAACAAAGTTTGTTTCTAGTGGAATTTATTGATTGATAGAATAAAATTAAATATCCCCAAAATATCCCCAACTGAGCAAGCCAAAGGCAACAGTGGCAAGGAACCGAAAAAACTCCATCAAGCGGCCTAATGGTGTCCTAAAACTCCATCAGGTGACCTAATGGAGAAAAAAAAAACCTTGGGAGAACCCAGGAATATTAATGCAGTCGATGACATCATAGGTCAGGTGCACTGCACAGATATCAACAAACACCAAACACACACAGACATAAAAACAGTTGTTTTCTATAGTGCAAGTGTGAGAAGTGGAGCCTAATGAGTCAAAAACAAAGCCCTTGTCCACATTAATTACCATACTGTCTTTGTGCTGAGATCTGAAGATCTCTCTCTTCATCCCTCCTTCCCACCGTCCCGTCAGGGTTCATCAGCACTTTCCAGCCCCTGGAGGAAAAGGACACATTTCAAACAAACAAGCCAGTGTCATCAGCAGAAAAAAAAGCACCAAAGAAAATGAAGCCAATTCTGAATCCCACAGCGACCTGGTTATCTTATATTGCATGCAAAGTTCAATAAGCTGTGCTGCATAGCTTCAGCAGATTGGTGGCAGGCATGCGGCGTTCGGAGCGAGCGCTGGAGATAGACTTCCTCGCGTCCCAGAGGCCCGAAGCGGCCTTGAGTGAGCAGGAGGGCTGAGCTCACCACAGTTTCTGCTCATGTTAGCAGTGCTGAAGATTAGAAGCTCCCGCAGCATCACACCCCGAGGACCCCATCACTCACACACACACACACACACACACACGACACCAAAGCAAACCTGTCGCAGCCTCTCACGATATTACCCACATCACTCATCATAATGAAGCTTGTTTACGTAATTCTGGAGTTTGCCTATGACTATGAAATCTGATGTTGTTCATTAATTTGTGCATTGCACTGGGAGTAGCAAAAATATGACCAAGCATTTCAGTGTTGCAAGCGTCGCTTGCTTGGAGTTAGACTTTGAAGACATTTGAGGCGAATCAATCATAAGCATCTATTTGAGCTCATTTTTTACATTGTAATGTCATATTTGATAAATCAGGCTTTTATGGCTCATATAGCATGATATAGTGAGAATACGGAGGACAGAACAGCTCAAATCTTTCCAGAGGCCGATTGAGGGCAAAAATATGCAATTTGCTGCAGATGTTGATATTTTTATGACCAAAAAGTAAAATGAAATTCTGATGCTTGTAATGTGAGTCAATGGGAGCTTTATAACAGTATAGCAGATACTGACATAAAATGCATATAAACATCAATATCTGACAATGTCTTAGTGAGATGATATTTAAATGCTCAGTTTTATAATCAAAGCTCTGTAGTTTTAAAACATATAATGCAATGCAAATACAATGATGATTGAGGGATGAACTAATAAACCTTCCTCGAAAGCCTGATGATCATATTTGAGACTCGTGATTTTTCTGAAAAATAATGTATGGATAATCAAGTGAACCTGCTTCAGTCCTGTAAGTGTTCATCTTGAAATATTACTAAGTTATTCTTGCGTTTGCATGATAAAATCAGGTCAGATTTGACACAGAAAGACTCGTGAAGCTCGAGCTGAAGGAGGACGCTTGTACAGTTATACTGAACGACTTTTACTGGATAAAAGAGTCTGAACTATCAATCAGAGACAGAAGGAGGAGATTGAGTGCGACAGGTTTATCAGTGAAGTTTTGATCATGATGATCATAATTTTAGGCCTTGTAAATTTGAAATATATGACACAGTATAATATTTATAGAGTTCATTTCATTTTAATGCTTAAGGTTTTTGTTGCACGAGACACACACTTCAAATATTTTTCAATTGCATGCCGTTTACTACCTAATATTACTTGATGGGTGCAAGCAAGTAATTTTTCTGGCCAATTTATATGAAAAAAAGTACTTTTTTTTTTTTGTATGAATTGTGTTCCAAAAATGTTTAATATATAAAATCTAAACTGCATATTGCTTTGCCCACAAATCCAAAGCAGCACGACAGATTCAATTAAGACAATAAAGAAAAACAAAGGCACAATCTAAGTGTTACCAGGTCAGGTCATGATGTTATTGTCACATATTTTTCCTTGAGATTTTTGCGCTTTTGCATCTTAAGTTTTACCATTTTGCGAAATGGAAATAATACTGTATGCACATGAATTTAAATTCATCACATTTATACAGACTAAAAACGCATCTCACACTAAATGCATGTATTTGTACAGTTTCTCGAAGCAGATGAAAGGCATAGAGGACACCAGAGCCACGCTGACTTTAAACACCGAGGCCAACGCGCAAGTTTACACATCTGAGTTCATATTCAAAGTGGCATCTTACACACTTATTAAAGATTAATTTAGATCAGATGTTACACTTCTTGAGGGAGGTGGCGAATGGCTCCAGGTGGAAAACGTTTCTACGGACACCTTTCTGTTCGCAGTGCAATCACACATTTCATCAGAAGTCTTTATGTCCGGTAGCGACTCAATGATTAAACAACCAACTATCAGTACAGTATTCAGCGTGGATGGAAACAGAAGAATCTGTGCGATGATTGAACATGAAACACTTCACTCTGATTGGATTACAAAGGTCACATGGTGTCATGTCATACTAGAGGTCAACAGCTTTGACCCAATCATCTGGAGAAAACCTTAAACTTTGCATTTTTGAGTTTATAACATGAAATTATTATACTTCTGCAATGTCAATATCATTGTGAGAAACATTGGGTTCGATGCTGATTATTGATTTCACACAGTTATATTGAGTGTATTTTTTACTAAATGAATTATGCAATTTAAAAAAGTAATGCTTATAATCTTTTAATTAAAAAGGTGATATTATTAACTATGACTATAATATGTTTTCCATTTAATACATGATTTCAATTATTGGAACTGATTTCAAACTGAAATGAAAATAAGCGATATTGCTCATCCCAATTATTTTCAAATGACTGACTTATTGGAAATTGATTGAATGTATGTTGCTTTGAATAAAAGCCTCTGCTGAATGCATAAATGTAAATGCAAAATGAATGCTGGGATTGCTTAAAAATGGCGTGGTGACATCAGCGGAAAAGGAAAGAAGTTTCAGAGGTGGAGAAAGTTATTATATTCTGATTAAAGATTACGAAGACAAAATCATTCAAAGTAAAACCAATAACATGCATCAAGAAAAAAAGTCAACTGAAGAGCGGCGATAAACTACCATTAAAAAGTCTGTCAGGTTTTGTAATGTAACATCCAGTGCTTATTATTCTCAGAGGAACCATATAACTGACTCAAAAACCCGATACAGCAAAAATGGCTCTTGATAAGCTGAACCCAATGTGCAAAAGTGCATAGAAGAACCTTTATCTTTAAGAGCGAGCTCTTTGTGTGCGTGCGTACGTGCGTGTGTGTGTGTGTGAAACCCTCCCCACTCTGTTTGCTGCAGGCCGTGGGCTGAAGTGTGATAACAGGTCGGTTTACATCCATATTTTACACGCCAGCTTTCAAGCCGCCCATTTTCTCCTCAAAGCTCCAGCCTTCCCCAGCGGTCAGACATAACGGCGCACAGTTAAGAGTTAAGTTAACAAACACATCTGAGCGTCATAAAGCTGGCGTATTAAGAGTGCAGTGTGAGGCCTACGGGGAAATGTAAGCCGTTTCTCGGTGTTCATTAGCGGGATGAAGCTCGGCTCACCTGCACACTGCAGAGAGGGAATAATTGCCTGATTGCAGGTTATTACTTGGCTGGTGAGAAGCCCATCGAGGCTGTTCTGTCTCTCCAAGATCCAGCCTCATAATTCTTACCCATCCACGCACTCGGCTTTAATTCAGAAGCGTCCGCTGACTCGGTACCCGAGGCCTGCGCACACCGCTGAGACGTATTCGAGCTGGCGTCTGCTCTCCAGGCGTGCATTGATTAAACGGGATGAATCTGGAGTTCTTGCTATGGATCCGATGGTGCTTTGTCTGTGCTAGATGTTCACCTGCCGGCAATGCAAATCTGCAGACCTTCAGATCTTTGTGTTGCGGCGCATCCCGTACCTGCAGAAGCAACAGATGGGAGGGAGTTGCGTCTGGGTTTCACACTTAAGCCGCTTTTCGGACAGAACGGTTCTAACAACGGTTCCTGTTATATTTCCACTTGATCCTGGTACGGCAAGGCACGATTACAAACCGTTCTCGGCCCGCAATTCTCACATGCTTTTCAAAGATCTCCGTAATCATGATGGAAAAAGAACTAAACTAAACTAAAGTCGCTTTTCCACCGTCGGGCCAAACCATTCTTGTTGATGAACCACAGCCGGTACGGATACCGTAGGATGCCGGATACGGTTAAGCAGCAAGAATGGTTTGGCCTGACAGTGGAAAAGCGACTTTAATTTAGTTTGTCACTTTATATTGACACAGGAGACAATGATGGTCAAATTTGCACCTTCAACGTGAGAGACATGCACATGCTCCCTAACATTAGGTTTCCGAATGGTTATTTGTTGGGAACCTGTTCCTAATGCTAAAAACTTCACTGGTTCTCAACCTTTATGACTCGAAAGCCCCTCATTGTCCAACACAACTTACATTTGCAATGGATATTTCCTCCAGTATTTCTCCTTTAATTATGACAAAGTTGCTTGTTTTAATCTTTTTCTAAAAACAGAAACAGAAACAGTGAGAAACAGTTGTTGAAGGGGAAAATTTCTTGATTTTATGTATTTTTTATAGCATTTTAATTAAGTTAGATGACTTTATTAATAATGATGTTAATAATAACTGTTTTACTAATAACATATTAATTTAGTTACTTTTACTTGGCTGAGAACCACTGCTTACATTTATGGTTATGGAAAGAAAAACAAAACCTAAAATAAAATAAAAACATTTGCAATAATCTGGAAACCTGTACAGGGAATAGAAACATTCACAAATTGGTTCCCAAAAAATACAAAATGGAAACCAGGGTTATTATAGTTAGGGACTGTTCGTTATTTATTTAAGGGGCCACCGGAGGAGATTTGAGATCTGTTGTCAAAAAAGACATGACCCTCCCTTCGCCAGCAATAAATTTTTCTATGACCCTCCAAAATGATTGTGAAAAAAGGCATGACCCTCCCCGATAATTTACTGATTAGCCTAATTCTACTGGTTTGCGCGTGGCAAAGATGTTCAGATAGCCATTGTTTGTTTGTTTTTAAACCATAAACTCTTGCTTTCTCATCTTACTAGGGCTGTAACGATAGACCAAACCTACGATTCGGTTCGTATCACGATTTTTGATTTTAGATTTGAAAAAAAAATCATTTTTGGTGCTGATGCGGTGACTCGTTCAACATGTGGCGCTGCGAATAAAGCATCTAAAAGCTGTCAAAAGAACCGGCAAAAGTAATGATTATTAATATGTCAAATATAGCTAGGAGACATTTTAATTGTTTATCAATAAACAAGTGTTTTCTGTGTCTACTGCAAAGATGAAGTTGACGATGCGTCTCGATCTTCTCAGAACGCGCCAGAGAGAAATGCACATTTCATAAGCAGAAAGCAGTCTGTTTTAATTAGTTTTGAATTGTTCTGTGTAAAAGTAGACATTTCAAGCTTTCTATATATTTCTCAGGTCTGTGAGGCAAGTAGCATAGCCTACCTTACGCTGAGTTTCGGTTCATTTATGAGACAAGATCCAGCTACACTCGCCCGCGCCTCCGTGTCATGATTATCTATTTTCTACTATATTTAGACTACTTCTTATTTATTAAATCCAGATGAAACATTGATTAAAATTAAGATAAAATTAATAAAAAAACGAAATTCACTTTAAAGAAAGGCTTTGTGCTTTCTGTTTGAGGTCTCTGTGAATTTTTAAAGTCGCTTCAGAGCAGTCATGCCCGTAATGGAGAACTGTCACGTCCGTAACATTTTTTTTTTTCACATAAATGCAAACACGAAAAATAAAATAAAAATAATATAATATTTTATGTTCTGTGGAGGCCGATCTTTATTCATCCGGTGGGTATGTATCTTTGGTTTGCACAGTGTAATTTATAGAATTACTAAAAAATATTTTGCCACATGTGTATTTCACTCATATTAAATATAAAACGCATGTGTAGACTGATATTTTTCTAATGTCTTGACTCCTTTCAGACGTTTCAAAATATTGGTATTAAATGCATTTTCTGAGAATTTTTATTTTAAGTTTTGACTGCAAATGTCACGTCCATAACACTGGAATCGCCCAATTTTAACGAATTTATCCTCAACTAGTTTTTGTGGTGTAGGTCTACGTATTTTATATAATACTAATAGTAATTTAAAGATGTGGTAGCCCTACATCTTACACATCGTGGAAACAAAATAAGAATGGAGACTAAAATATGGTAGTATCGCGCTACAGCGCACATTCTATCAGCTGCAGATCTGGCGCCTCAGTCTCAATAGCCTACTGTTAAATTCGACGTACGTTCACATCACATGTTAATGCAGCGGTAGAGTTACACTCACAGGACACTGTGCACTTAACAAAAGTTCATTATTTGCTCGTGCTTTAAAGCTTTGCCGGGTAAACATTTCTTTGGCATTCTGTTCTGACATGATGCACTTTTTCTAAGCGCGAACTGAAGTGCGCACGCACTGTCAAACAGCGCCAAACTGGATTTTTGTTGGGTCAGACCCATCTGATATCGAAGGGGGGCTGATAACGCGAGATCAACATGGAATAAATGGAAAAAAAATAGCACCAAACAAGCCACTTGAAATGTTGTGGTTTTAATGAATATAAAAGTTGGGTGACCCTCCCTCCTAGACTAAAAAAAGTTGGATGACCCTCCCCTTAACAAAGAATAAAAAGACATGACCCTCCCCTATTTTCCTCCGGTGGCCCCTTCCATAAATACCGAACGGTCCCTTAACTAAAAAAAGGAAAAAATTATAAAAACTAAAATAAAAACGTATAAAAATGACAAAGCACACAACAAGCTTACTATTAATAAAAGCTATAACAGTATAACAGTATTTCAATGATACTAAAATAACACTGGTGGGAAACATACATTACTGTAATGTTCAGCGTTTCATGCAAGTACTTGCTTTGTCTTTTTGATAGTAGCTGATGGAGATCTGCAATAAAGGGATGAAGATGATCTTGGCTGGAATAGAGAGAGTTTGAAGGACATTGTGAGGGTCCTTCATGCGCACTAATCCAACTCTCCGAACTGAAGATCTAAAAAGCTACAGAGTCTACATTAACACAACACTAACATGCATAATAGAGCCGTTTGAGTTGAGACAGAAATCTAATGACTCGGCATCATTTTCCAGTTTAATCTGAAATATCTCAGCCTCTCAATCGAAATATCTCCACATCAACTCATGACTTTGTGACTGTGTAATCGGCTGGAAATCACATCTCACTGCAGCTCTGATGTGGAGGATTTAGAGAGACAGACAGACAAACGCAGACAGACAGACAGAGATCGATAGACAGAAAGACAGACAGAAAAACAGACAGAAAAACAAAGAGACAGAGAGGTGACAGACAGACAGACAGACAGACAGGCCAACAGAGAGACAGATAGACAGACAGACAGACAGAAAAACAAAGAGACAGAGAGGTGACAGACAAACAGACAAACAGACAGACAGACAGAGATCGATAGACAGACAGACAGGCCAACAGAGAGACAGACAGACAGACAGACAGAGATCGATAGACAGACAGACAGACAGAGATTGATAGACAGACAGACAGACAGAGATTGATAGATAGACAGACAGACAGAGATTGATAGATAGACAGACAGAGATTGATAGACAGACAGACAGACAGAGATTGATAGATAGACAGACAGAGATTGATAGACAGATAGACAGACAGAGATTGATAGACAGACAGATAGACAGACAGAGATTGATAGACAGACAGACAGACAGACAGAGATTGATAGACAGACAGACAGACAGAGATTGATAGACAGACAGATAGACAGACAGAGATTGATAGACAGACAGACAGACAGACAGACAGAGATTGATAGACAGACAGACAGACAGAGATTGATAGACAGACAGACAGACAGACAGACAGACAGAGATTGATAGACAGACAGACAGACAGAGATTGATAGACAGACAGACACACAGACAGACAGACAGAGATCGATAGACAGACAGACAGACAGGCCAACAGAGAGACAGACAGACAGACAGAGATTGATAGACAGACAGACAGACAGAGATTGATAGACAGACAGACACACAGACAGACAGACAGAGATCGATAGACAGACAGACAGGCCAACAGAGAGACAGACAGACAGACAGACAGAGATCGATAGACAGACAGACAGACAGAGATTGATAGACAGATAGACAGACAGAGATTGATAGACAGACAGATAGACAGACAGAGATTGATAGACAGACAGACAGACAGACAGACAGAGATTGATAGACAGACAGACAGACAGAGATTGATAGACAGACAGACAGACAGACAGACAGAGATTGATAGACAGACAGACAGACAGACAGACAGACAGACAGAGATCGATAGACAGACAGACAGACAGAGATTGATAGACAGACAGACAGACAGACAGACAGACAGACAGAGATCGATAGACAGACAGACAGACAGACAGAGATCGATAGACAGACAGACAGACAGACAGACAGACAGACAGAGATCGATAGACAGACAGACAGACAGACAGACAGAGATTGATAGACAGACAGACAGACAGACAGGCCAACAGAGAGACAGACAGACAGACAGAGATTGATAGACAGACAGACAGACAGAGATCGATAGACAGACAGACAGACAGAAAAACAAAGAGACAGAGAGGTGACAGACAAACAGACAGACAGACAAGAGATTGATAGACAGATAGACAGATAGAGAAACAGAGAGACAGATAGACAGAGAAACAAAGAGACAGACAGGCGACAGACAGAACAAACAACGAGGACAAACAGAAACATGTGCTCGGTTAGTTGTGCTCTGGCTTGATTTTTGTATCCCTAACGTTACATAGGCTATCCAGCCAAAACGACGACATTAAACCGTGATAAAAAGCGTTCTGATAAAAGCATTTTAGCCTATTATGTAAAGATTATGAACAGTTGTACATGTAAATGGGGCGCGTGTCCATTCAGCTGTATTATCTTATCGAAATAATCCATCAAACATGTTGTGATCTGAAGATTAAACAGCAACTTCCATTCCATTTGTTCATTCTTCATTAAAGTCACCTTTATTTATATAGCGCTTTTCACAATACAGATTGTTTCAAAGCAGCTTTACAGTGATAACGGGAAATTAATGCAACAGAGTTTGTCTCCAGAAGAAAACAGCGTCACAGTCCAGCTTAAGTAAGCTCAGTGATGGTTCATTTTTCTTGTAAAAAAGTTAATAATTTAATTCATTTATATATATAGCCGCTCTGGAGAAAACCGTGATGTCATCGTCCAGCTCAGTTCAGTTCTCAAATAATGGTGTCAATGCAGCAGATCAATAATATTGTTGAATATTAAATTAAACGTCCCCAACTAAGCAAGCCAAAAGCCAATGGCGAAAAAGGCGACAGTGGCGAGGAACCAGACTCATCCGCTCAGTTCTCCTCTGGCCAACGAGCCAACGAGTGTATGATTGTGATTCAGGCATTACAGGTCAGAACCGCACCCGTATTCATGAATATGCACGTATGCTCCGCCCATTCGAACAGTTTTTCCCAGGAACTGAATATTACAGTGCATCATGGAAGGGAATGTGGGCCAAGCTTGGATCAATTCTCACTGGAACTGAAACTTGCGCACCTGTCGGGCCTCCCTCATCTTCTCCCACAATCCCCATACCTGCATCACACCCATCACTCCCAGCTGCACCCACAGCCACAGAGAAACGAAGAGATAAACGGATCTGAGAGGGGAAGATTGGCGACGTGAGGGCAGAGCAAACGCAGATTGGAGCTGGTCTTCTCCGAGTCAGAACAATGGGTGCTGGGAAGGGAGAGCGGTGTCAATACTCCCCGCCGCCTGCACATTCACCCGCATGAATGGGACGCACCGTGAGGGGGAGAGCGACGCGAGCGGCTGAAAGAGAAGTGGTGAAAAAGCCACACGAGGGGCCAATTGATGCTGCTAGCAGGTGGATGGTTCTCCTTTCAGGCCAAACTGCTGAGGGGAGGGGAAAAAAAACCAACACATTTCCTTTTTCAAGGGGATCACTTATCTGAAATCAGCAGTCTATTGAAATGGGCCTCCTCTCTTTTCGCGCTCCCCCACTTTTTGGCTCTCTCGGGCTGCGGCTCTCCAAACACACACACACACACATATTGCTTTTTCCTGCTGTCTGAGTGTGTTTCTCCTCCTCCACCAGCACCTGGTTCTCTGCACAGCGGGGCGATGTGCTCAAAAGCGAGCGAGGGAGGTGGTTAAGCATCATTATAGCGGTGTTTGAGCTCTAGCAGAGCCCACACACACACTTACCCACAAGACACTGCAAAGCCAGGGGCCTTACAGATGTTCCAGAGCGCATTGTCGAGCCTCCCGGGCTCTTTGTGAGGACGAATGTCCTGTTGCTTGCAAAATTGGCCTCAGTTTGAAACGCACTTCTGTAATGTGCAGTAAAGATTCCTCTGAAATGCGTTTACTTCACCCTCAAATTGTACGTGCTGCTGTTAGAGAGCAAATTGAGCTGGATGCGTAACCCCCTGTTACGCTAACTCTAACTTGTTTAAGCTCCATTTGATACTGATGAAATTCCTCGGATCTGGGCGGCCTTTATTCATGGGACATTTGTGAGTCAAATTAGCCTCTTCAGGTTGGGCTAAACGCTCTCTGCATTGTATTACAGTGAGCTGTGGAAAGCAAACGAGCCTACATTACAGCGTTACGGAGGAATTACATACGTACCGAGTGGTTTTAATAAATTCTCATGCAATTATGTGGCAAAGCAGCCTGTGATTACACATCCTTATTGTTATTGCACGGGTAATTGGTTATATTTGCACGTAACACGTGCTATTCCACGCACGCTCGTTGCATGGTTTAGATAACGTTTGACAATCAAACTTTAAAATTCATTAATATTACTATGATGAACAGCAAACGTTTTACATGACACTAGCTGTGTTTCCATCCAAAGCTGCGAATTTAACTTGTGTACAAAATTGGAAAATCGCATAAAACATTTGTGAATAAAGCTTCCCATGTGTTCAAGAGAACAGAATCGTCACTTCCTGGGAAATTGGCGCAAAATATCTCTGATAAAAATGGAAGTTGCTGCAATCGGGGAAGAAACTGTGGCTCTTTTTCCTCCAGACGAAATACACGTCATGTTCTTGCGTTCGGATGCTGGTGTTTGGGAACGCAATCGTCACGTGTGAGACGCTTCTGGAGGAAATTTAACCAAATCTTTCTGATGACAGACTTTGACTCAGGCGTTTCAGAACCACCAAACCAACATTTGAGATGCTGCGATGCGATTGGTCCGCTGGTTACTCCAGTTATCCAATCACATCCTCTGTTCAGGCAAAATCACATCGTTTTTTTGTTGCTCATCAAGGGATTTATTCGGTAAATGTGTTTCCATTGTAGGTTATGTGCATGTCTTCTTATCGGATAAAAAATGTATCCACCTCAATCGAGCGCATAAGTTTATGCGCATTTTTAGAATTTATGCACATCCAGCGTTTTTTTTGTGATATCCCAAAATGCGCATTAAAAATAGGTGGATGGAAACACAGCTACTGTGGTCTAAACATATTTATCGTTGTAGAAAGTACTTAATGTTACATTGCACAGTTAATAAATCAAACATTAAAATGCATTAATATTACTAGGAGCAGCAAAAATATTTACATGACACTGTGGACCAAACATTTATGCATTTAGCAGAGGCAACGTACAAAAGAGGAACAAAAGCATAGCAAAGTTTAGATAACATTTAATAATCACAATAAATATACTAAAACTATAAAAAATCTATACATTTTACATGACACTGCGGGCTAAACATATTCATCCTTGAAGAAAGTACTTAAAAGTTTGTAATATATTGCAGGGTTTAGAAAATGTTTAATAATTGAACTTTTTATCCTTGTAGAAATTATTTAATGTTTTCTGGCCTTGCGTAGTTTTATTCTGCAGCAGATTACAGTAGACTTTGCCTTTGACGTCAACAATAAAAGCCTATTTTATTTCTACACAATTATATGGTTAGTGTGATCTACATTTAGCGCTGTTTTTCCCAGCTGTCTGTAAGAATCAGAACAGACCTGCAGTAAAGTTTGAATTAAACAAGGTTGGAAGCCAAACATCACACATCTGCCACAACTAATAGTTCCCGTCCCAGTCGCAGCCCTGAATCCCTAATCCCTGCAGATATGCAGCACGTTCTGCTCCTCTGCAGAGAGCTTGTTCATCGAGCTGTTATCGTCTCCCAAATCAAATCCTCCGCACCCTCAGGGCTGCGCATTTGTGTTTCAACCGCCTGCTAATACGGCTGATTCCTCCGATTGTGGATTTGATAATTCGTTGATTGGTTAAACGGCGCGCTATGCTGTGAAAGCTCTCCAGAATTATCCTCTAAATGACGTCTGGCGTCGAAACGAGGGTCACATTTGGTCTGTTTTGGATGTATCATCTGCGACACCTCTCCAATTAAACGGCGTCTCAGTGATTGCGACGGGGGGCAGACGGTCGGCGGATATCAAGGTGCCCGTTAAGAGATCACAGGGGGATACGCGCGTATGTTAATCGCCTCTGTTAATGTAGCAATGAATTAAGAGTTTAGATGTCACAGGAGGTTTAACGCAGCTGATCCAGAGCAGAGGCCGGTCAGAGCCCGGGCCGTGTGGGGGCTAATTACGGCAAATTGGAAAAGTGTGCATGCGAGGTGCATGTGGGGTCTCCCTCTGCGTTCGCGTTCCCCGTCGTCAGGGTCTGATGGCGCCCGCCCGTCCCACACCTGCTCCTCACCGGCCTGTGATAGATAGAGCCGACCGGTGGCTCAATAACAACCTCCCGTCTGGTATTGATGGACTGCGGGGCCGCAGGCTTTGTGAGCGAGGATCATCTGCTGGAAATGGTCTCTCCGCCCCCTCAGCACCTGCGATAGGTGTGCGAACGGGCGAGAGGGACCTCTGGGACCCCCTTTTTTTTGGAACCAAACCCCCTTTAACATGAGCACGCCGTAATGTGTGTGTGTGTGTGTGTGTGTTGTGGGGGCGGATGCAACCCCGCACATGTGTCCTCTCTCCCTCCTTATTATTCTGTAATTAGCCCTTTGGCTGTCTGCTGGAGGACGGGCGTCCCCCCTCGAGAGCCGTCTGTGTTGACAGACACACACAGACCCGGGAAAACAAACACACACCGAACGGCGTTTGACTTCCAAACAGCTAAAATCCTGACTTCTGGAGAAGGCAAACACGCTCGGGCGCCCGTAGTGATCTGGCCTTTGCGGTTCGCTTGCGAGTTTACTCCATCCAGCTGGTCCTCCACCACAACAATGCATGAAATCACAGTTTAAAGCACTAATGACGTATTTTCGTGTAATCGGCCTGTTTGTTATTAGAACGCTGTAGCTGTGATATTCCGCTAACGTCAGATCAGATTTTTACGCATATCACGCCATCAAAACAGATGTCTGGCAAACGCAGACGTTCTGGACGACGGCCACGATCGAGAAGATATTTTGAGATTCTCAAGCAGTCCCAACGAAAGGGTTCGCATTCGACACCAGCTGCTTCTGCTCCAGTGAATAATGCAGAGCTGTCGCCATAATCGGCTTGATCGCTCTATACTAGACTTCATGCATGCAGTGGCGCTTTTGATGACAGGCCTAAAACGGTTCATGAAATCATTGTTTGAAGCACTAGTGGTGGATTTTGTGGACCTGTTTGTCAATAGAAAGCTGAAGTTGTGATGTTCTGCTAACGTCAGATTTTTATGCATTTTATGCAGTCGATATGGCTTGCAACTTGAGTTTGAGTTTATTTGATATAAAAAAGTAGCAATACAACTTCTTTCTCAAGGATAACACAAAGTTGCATTAACTTGTTTCCATTGTGGTCCTTGATTTTTATTTTATTTTTATGTTCCAAACTGTTTTTGTTCAACTGTCCCAAGCGCAGACGTTCTGGACGACGGCCACGATCGAGAAGGTATTTTGAGATCCTCAAGGAGTCCGAACAAAAGCTTTCGCATTCGGCACCAGCTGCTTCGGCTCCAGTGAATAATGCAGCGCTTTTCTGAACTTTCTATTGATCAAAGAATCATGAAAAATGTATCAATGTACAATGATCAGCACCACAAAAATATTAAGCCGCTGTTTTCAACACTGATAATAATCAGAAATGTGTCTTGAGCATCAAATCATCATATTAGAGTGATTTCTGAAGGGTCATGTGACACTGAAGACTGGAGTAATGATGCTGAAAATTCAGCTTTGATCACAGGAATACATTACACTTTACTATATAATTATATATAGAAAAAAGCTGTTTTAAATTATAATATTTTTTCACAATTTCACTGTATTTTTGTTCAAATAAATCCAGCCTTGGTGAGCATTAGAGACTAAAAAAATATTTAGAAGTCTTACCGACCCCAAACTTTGGGAAAGTTGGGTGTATCACTGACCCGTACAGTAGAACTGGTTCGACCCAACTTTTATTGCGATGAGCAGTTTGATCTCTCTACGCCAGGGTCCATGCGTGCAGTTGAGCTTTTGATGGAGGGCAAAAGAAGAAGTTTCAGCTCTGCTTTCGCAGCTGTGATGGCGATGGTTCATACACGCTAAAGCAAAGCATTCCCTTCGCTGTCGTGCCTCGGGCTAAACTCATGCGCTCAGCTGAGAGCCCAGGTGCCTCCTGGGTGCTGATGCAATCCTACCTGCCATTTTTAAAGATAACAACAACAAAAAAAAAAACAGTAAAGTAACCTGGGTCCAGGAGGACAAAGCAAGCGCTTCAGTCAGTCTGAGGTAGCAAGGGAAGTCCATAAACAGCCAACAGCGCTACACACACGTACTACGAGGCCCAGTGTGTGAATCAGTCAGGGACTAATTAACACATCATCGCAAACCCAATTGCCTGGTGCTCCGCTCACCTGCCTCTTTCTTACTGCAGAGAGCGTGTAAATCTCTCGCTGACGGTCGCAGACGCGGGTATTAATCTGCCATGTTGCCGCGTGCCATCTTTAACCTCGCTCATGAGGTGACGGGCCCTCTCTGTGCTCCACGAGAAAGGCAGTTGAAACACAATAAACGTGTTTTAATGACATTGCAGTTCCATTATGAATATGGGAATCTCCAGGGCGCATTCAAGAACAAATGAAATGCAAATGGAAGTTTGAAGACAGTCATTTGGAGTGATAGTTTGGCTTCTTCTGCAATGGGGATGGAAATCATAAAGTAAATAAAATGCAAATGATAAAACTCACCATTCACTTACTGTCCAGTGATGCCGTCTGAGCCGTGGGCTTCTGCAAAACAAAAGAAATATATTCACTACTGTGTAACAGTTTGGGATCAGTAACATGAAGTAAGAAATTCATACTTTTGTTCAGCTAGGATGGATCAAATTCCTCAAAAACTACAGTAAAGATATTTATAATGTTTCAAAAGATTTTAAATACATTTTCTATACACAGTTTCCACAGAAATATGAGGCAGCACAACTGATTTTAACATTGATAATAATCAGAAATGTTTCTTGAGCATCAAATCATCATATTAGAGTGATTTCTGAAGGATCATGTGACACTGAAGACTGGAGTAATGCCATCTGGATATGCAAAAAAGTGGATTTTTTTTTTTTTTTTTTGGCATCATATGTGTGTTGCCGACATGAAAGCTGTTACAAAAGGTAACACAACATTACAAACCCTTCTAATACTTAAAGTTTTGCATCACACGCACCCTTTGAAGCAAAGGCTAAAATACACCACAAAAACCACAGAAAAAAAAAAAGTAATGATGCTGAAAATTCAGCTTTGATCACAAGAATAAATTACACTTTACTGTATATTCACATAGAAAACAGATATTTTAAATTGTAATCATTTCACAATTGTAATGTTTTTACTGTATTTTTGATCAAATAAATGCAGCCTAGGTGAGCATAAAATGTTTTTAGTGTAGATTACAGTATATCAGAGTTTGTTACAATACAGATGTAAACAACAATGTCCTTTAAATCCAACTTTAAAGGGACACAGAGATTGCACACACAGCCATTGACGTCAACAATAATAACCAATTTATTTCACTATCCTCCTAACTATAGTGTGCAGTTAGTCTGATTTGTATTAGCATTGAGCATTGCTTTTCTCTGCTGACTGTGATCTTATCAGAAAAGACCTGCAGGAGAGTTTGATTGGATGGACAAAAAATATAGGAAGAATTTTACCCTCTTTTTAAAAAGTTGCTCAGCCTATTTATTTTGCTAATGCTAAGCGATTTATATGACTATGCACAACTGTGGTTAGGTTGCATTTTCCATGCTCTCTAAACAGATATGTGAAACTGCGTTACAATCGCGTCCCGTACATGTCGAGTCAACGACAGGAAAGCATTTTGTCAATATGCAAAAGATGTAGGGTGTTGAAACACAGACAGCAGGATGTAGATGGAACTAATCTGCATTAGTATTCAGCGCACACACACACACACACACACACACACACACTGTAGCGTGTGCGATGGGTTTGTCTGGCGTATTTGAGCATGTGTGTTCCAGACTGCAGTGATTAATCTGACGCTGTCAAGTCTCCACAGATGTTTACATGGAGATGTTTGAGGAACACATGTCTGATAGAGTGTGTATCTTCTGTCCTCTCCATCTTCAAACATACACATATATGACGTCACCTGGGCCATCTGGAGGATAGTGGAGAAAGGCTGACCTACACACACACACACACACACACACACACACACACACACATTCATAACTCCCCGACGTCAAATCATTGTCTGCCAATCATTGTCAGACTGCTCTTTTACTAAACCTAGTGATCTGTCTACCTAGGCTATGTTCAGGCACATAGGACTTCTTCTCAAATCAGATCTTTTCAGGCACTCTGTCTGCACTTTTAATTGCAAGTGATCAAATAAGGCTTGTGTGTCCAGACATAACCAAACTATCTGGGATGCGTTTTCCAAAGCCAACTATGATGGCAAGTTCAGTCGTTACCAATAGAATTCAATGGAACTTGCGACCAAAGCTGGCTAATGCATCCGTTAGTATGTATCTGACCCATGTATCTGATGGGGCTTTAAACACAGATGTAGGAAAAATGGAGGTGCTGTAATTGTGTGTCGTGTTGAATTTCAAAAAGACAATGTGAAATCTGATTTGAGCAACCAGAGCCTCTAGACTGAGACGCATCTGGAAAAATATCATTGGAATTGCATTTCAAATCACCTCCAAATTTTGTTTTGCTGTCCAGACTTTCAAAAACCCATCTGGATATGCGAAAAAGCGGATTTTTTAAATTTTTTGGCATCATATGTGTGTTGCCGACATGAAAGCTGTTACAAAAGGTAACACAACATTACACACCCTTCTAATATTTAAAGTTTTGCATCACACGCACCCTTTGAAGCAAAGGCTAAAATACACCACAAAAACCACAGAAAAAACAAGTAATAAAAACTCAGTGAGTGTTTTAGCGCAATTTTCTGACGTCATGGGATCACAACACTAAGAGATAGTAAATCTTTTTATGTTTTTTTTTTTTTTTTTTTTTTTTTTTGTGCGTTCCCGAGATTAGACCTTCCTTAACATAATGCCGAAAACCCGAAGTCTCTAGGTGGTCTGGTTGAGGAGGAGATAGAAGTGCAAGATTGGTGCGCACAGACAGAACAGAAATCATGAGTTAACAATCGCAATTTTGTCCGTTGGAAAATTGCGCTAAAAAAAAAGGCCAAGATGGTTGACGAGCCGAGAGAAATACAGGTGATTGAAAACATATTTATATTTTATTGAATACTAATAAAATAAGAGTACCAGTAAAAATTGTTCTTGATAATAATCAAAATCACTCACAAACAAAAACAAAAAACACAGATCTCTCTAACATCTCAAATGTTTCTGCTAAACAATAGGGATCTGTGTTATTTTAGTATAAACTATATATATATATATATATATATATATATATATATATACACACACATATATATATATATATATATACACTCACCTAAAGGATTATTAGGAACACCATACTAATACTGTGTTTGACCCCCTTTCGCCTTCAGAACTGCCTTAATTCTACGTGGCATTGATTCAACAAGGTGCTGAAAGCATTCTTTAGAAATGTTGGCCCATATTGATAGGATAGCATCTTGCAGTTGATGGAGATTTGTGGGATGCACATCCAGGGCACGAAGCTCCCGTTCCACCACATCCCAAAGATGCTCTATTGGGTTGAGATCTGGTGACTGTGGGGGCCATTTTAGTACAGTGAACTCATTGTCATGTTCAAGAAACCAATTTGAAATGATTCAAGCTTTGTGACATGGTGCATTATCCTGCTGGAAGTAGCCATCAGAGGATGGGTACATGGTGGTCATAAAGGGATGGACATGGTCAGAAACAATGCTCAGGTAGGCCGTGGCATTTAAACGATGCCCAACTGGCACTAAGGGGCCTAAAGTGTGCCAAGAAAACATCCCCCACACCGTTACACCACCACCACCAGCCTGCACAGTGGTAACAAGGCATGATGGATCCATGTTCTCATTCTGTTTACGCCAAATTCTGACTCTACCATCTGAATGTCTCAACAGAAATCGAGACTCATCAGACCAGGCAACATTTTTCCAGTCTTCAACTGTCCAATTTTGGTGAGCTCGTGCAAATTGTAGCCTCTTTTTCCTATTTGTAGTGGAGATGAGTGGTACCCGGTGGGGTCTTCTGCTGTTGTAGCCCATCCGCCTCAAGGTTGTGCGTGTTGTGGCTTCACAATTGCTTTGCTGCATACCTCGGTTGTAATGAGTGGTTATTTCAGTCAAAGTTGCTCTTCTATCAGCTTGAATCAGTCGGCCCATTCTCCTCTGACCTCTAGCATCAACAAGGCATTTTCGCCCACAGGACTGCCGCATACTGGATGTTATTTATCCAGTATATTTTAGTATAAGTTTATTTTTTTAAATGACCCCAGTAAAAGATCTCAATAATGTCTCAAACTGTGCTCGGATTTGTCAAGCTGTCAAATCAGGAAAAATAGCTGACAGTAATTGATCATTAAAAATCCCTTACAAAAAATAAATCCCAGACCTCTCTGTCTCAGTTGTTTCTCCTAGATAGCAATGAGATTAAAAAGAGTAGTGTTTTTTCTCTTAAAAAGAAAACGACCCCAGTAATCTAGAGTTTCAGAGGAGATCTCAATAAGTTCTCAAACCATGCTCCGGTTTGCCAAAGACGCCAGAGTCGGCACTCAATATGAACTCAAACATTTCTCATCAAATGACGACGACTGACTCATTTGATTCAAGTTTTGTTTCTCAAAGAGTTTTATGAGAAACATCAAAGACAAAGCAGACCCCAAAACGATTAACTTCTGAGCGATAAAGCGCAGAGGACAGTGAAACATCATGTTTATCTGATCTGTTGTGGTGACCTGCCAGTGAAAATCAGCTGTGATGCACCGGTCTCCATCTCGTCTAGATCTCGGCTCCAGATGGCAGAAAACCCTGACGCCGAGGCCTGACAGTTGTGGCTTGTGCCGGCGTGGCACAGGGTGAAGTGCGTTTGCTTTACAGTGATGCACGCTGCCAAAAAACCCTGCACAGCACAGCATGCAGTCGCAGTACAGCCCTGCATTCTGCATCCAAACCACTGATCATCTGGCCATGCAGAGACCAGCACACGATACAGAGGCAGACAATGAAAAACACTCCTGACAGCATCAAACAGCATAGGATGATGAGTGCACGTTTTAGTAGGGCCGTCAAATTAATGTGTCCGTTTCATTAATTATAAAGAGAGAAAAAGTAATGCATTAAAACGTATGCGTAAGAGTATGACAGCGAGGAACAGAGCGCAAGTTTTAACTGCCTGACCATTCAAACTGACCACATTTGGTTTTCGACCATTAAAAATGAGTAAAATTCAACTATTTGCACATGGAGCTGCATTGAGATCCCAATCTCTCTGGAATTTAATAATACACGGTTTAAAAAAATTAAGATTCCAAAAGAGAAGTTTTAAGAACTATATCATCTAGAATATTGAGATATCTTTAATGCTTCTTATGAAACACGCATGCAAAGTTTGGAAAAATAATATTTTGGGGACTCAGACAATTGCTTTGATAGAGGGGAAACAAGATATATTTCTAGTCTCAACATTATTTGTTCTTCAGACATTCCTCTTTAAAAGAAAATAGTAGCAATTGTGCACAACGTGACCCACGTTTAGTTTTTGACCACTGAAAATGTGTACAATTCAACAGTTTGCTCATGGAGCCACATTGACATCCCTGTATGTCTAGAATTTAAGAATAGAATTTATCTTGTATATTATGCAATATGTTAATGATACATCATGCTTTTCAGTATATATTTTCAACACAACACCAATGTGCCAAAGGCAGCTTAATGCTTTTGCAAGATTCTTGAAGAAAGAGAGACAGAGGGAAGCAAGGTCATTTGCATGGAGACCCACGGACGCCCCTGTTCCCCGTATCTGATGTCAGTCTCTCGACACTGATAGACTCTGCGTCTCCAGTTTAAGGGATAATGAGATTGCTCGAGCCACACAAACCTCCACTGACTGCACTGCACCGACGCTACGGCAGTCACTTCATCTCTCAGAGACTAAACAACTCCGCCTGCCTCCATCTTCCTTGATGCGAACGCACTCGACTCATCAAGAGCCCGAGCACCGATGTAATGGAGAGAAGTGGGTGAAGACGAGGACGTGGGGCAGGAGAACACCTGATTGGCTGAAAACAGGGCCCATTTCCATCACAGCGTTTTCCTCAGGTGGTAGAGGATGTGTGAACCCGTGGGAAAGAAATACACAAATGAGATCTATTTAATATCTCAGTTGTTTCTCACAGATAGCAATGCGTCTCCTCTAAGTTTGAGAACGGGCTTCAACACTGGGATCAGATATGAGATAACAAAGTGTGCAATCAGAAGTTTCAAATTTCATATTTCAAAACGTCACGATCACCCAAGACCATATCTGGTCTAATATGCTATATAGAATAATTTTACAGCTACATACCACATAATGCAAGCCAACCACTGCCAGTCATGTCTCATTTGGTAGTCTAGGTAAACCAGGGATGAACACAGAAAGTGCCTTTTTATTACTAACAAATCAAATGTGCATAAAAAGATTTCCAAAACACATGCTATGCCATTCATAAATAATCCTAAATCACAGCAGCAATAACATAGAGTTACAACAAAACACAGAATTAACTTAACTGGGCCACAAAACATCTCTAAAAGACTGATTCACATCACATGACGCTCAATGATGGTTCTCAACATTTCATAAACTTAGCATTCTGTGGAATTAAAGTTCATAAAAGTAGCATACTGTGGAAGTACCATGGTACATTACTACAGGAATGGTAATATCAATGTACTTTGAAATGTATAAGGTATTAAATAATTACTATTTGTATCATGGAATTGACATGATACTACATCACAACAAGGTAATGTCACGTTCTTGTTTTGTTTTTTAAGTCTTCACATGAAGGCTGTTGTTAAGTGTTTTGATATTATTCAGGTGTGAAATGTCTTTACCTGTAGCACGTGCAGGTGTTGAACTGATTAAACACGTCTTCGTTCCTGACAAAGAACAGGATGCATTTGTAAAGGTTTGTTTCCAAAAACGAATCGGCGCGTCAGTAAATGAGCTGTGGTGTTTTGTTAGCCACTGAATCAGTATTTTTGAACAAATCTTTTATGTGAACGAATCAGAGAAGTGTCTTGGAGCTGTTCGAATGATTCAGAATTTATCGCGAATCATTTTGTGACCCGGTTGATTCATTTGAAAGAACCGACTACAAATAGTGAATCATTAGAGAGTCGGCATCGATTCGCTAGTTCAGATTCCAAACAAACAGACGACACACTGATTGCTGAAATACTGTCAAGGAACATGTTTCTCAGGTTGGTATACTGTAATCTCCCTCATCAGACAATAATCTAACATTAAAGTATTTACTTGGATGGACTCGTGGCAAGACAACACGAGGAAATGTTTGTTGTGGTAAATGCTCAATATATACTCCAAGAGATCGGTTGGTTGAAATCTCCTACTGATTTTTAAGTGCAATATAGTACATGTCAAACATCTGAGACAAAGTTGATGCTTAAATGAAACATACTGTATCTGAGAACCCCTAATATATGAAAGAGCAGCATGTGAGAAATAAAATATTCCTTTGAGGGTGTTTTTGGAAAGGACTTACAGAAACAGACCCAAAAGAGATGATGGTGATTCAGGGATTTTTGGTTCGGAAGCTGATATGGGACAAACTGCAGAGAAGCATGAGTTTAAAAAAACATTGGTTACAGCATGTGTTACAGAACCATGATCAACATGTATTGGTGTTAGGGATATTCTCTTATTATATCACAAGATGTCTGTGGTTGAGAATGGCGCTAGCAACGCCAGGGTCATGGGTTCGATTCCCAAGGAAAGCAAGGACTGATAATGTAAAGTTGCTTTGGATAAAGCATCTCCCAAATGCAAATTGTACCTTTATATAATATAACCAGACTGAGCAGTATATATATGCATGTTTACAGAAAGAATTCAGAAGTTGCTTATTAATGGTTCACGAGATTAAATTAAGTCCTCAGTTGTTTCATTGAACTATCAACTTTGTCTCAGATGTTCCTTAAGGACCATTTGATGAGAAATGTTTGAGTTTATATTGAGATTAATTGCAGAATTTGATATTTTGGCACAGTTTGAGACTTTCTGAAACTAGATGCAAGATTACAGAGTTTTTTTCTCAGGAGAAAAAAAAAGTAAAAGTCTCCATTTCCTCGCCATTTAATCTCATTGATTTCTAGGAGAAAAAAAACCTAACATATTATCTGATATCTCAGTTATGATTTTTCTTTCTTTCTGTATGAACTTCCCTAAACATTAATATAACTCAGTTCAGTAATATGATCTCATTATATAAACCTTTCACATTAATTGTATAGCTCTGTCTGTACTCAACACTTGACTCGTTTTTTATTTCTCAGGAAGAGAAACATTTCATTCTCTTATTTCAGTGAAACATAATTGAGAACACAAAGCTACAAAAATAAATTTCCTCCGGGAAGAAACATTTTATTGATGTTATTCAGCAATCATCCATGTCTCATACACACATGCATAATCTGCAGGCGTACCACACGTGCTGAGGTTTCCAGCCGAGCCTCGGAGGCACGGGACAGGTGACACGACGGAGGATGCTGGGACTTTCCGCTGCGCAATAAAAATGCTAATCCGCCCTATTCCCCTGTTGATCGGCTCTATGTAAAACAGGTTAGAGTTCTCCGCTCCACATGTGTACCCTCAATTTACCAGTTGGCCTTCCTTTGTCCTGCTCTCTTTATTTGTTCTTCATTGAACGCAGTGGCCTGGATGTCTTCACACATCTTTGGCCGGACTCTGCTAATGACAATGACAGTGCTGGCTTCAGTTCTGCGCCCACACACCGCCTTAATGATGCCTCCACCGGCCCAAAGACAAAGAGAGTCTTAGATGCGGCATTGTCCCAATTAAAGGTCACAGAACAGAAGAGGTCTTAACTGTCCTCAGCCTCCGGCCACGTTCGGCTCAAATTGTCGGCTGCCACTGTCGGTCGTCTTCAACTGTTGTGCGCGCCACGCTGATTAATGTGGATTTCGGACGATTTCATACTGGGTTTAGTTTGTGCTTCTTACCTCTGCACCGTTTATTAGATCAGTGCTTTTGCTTTTCAACTGGTTTGGCTTCAGGAACCAGATGTCTTTTTAGTAGGAACCCAATTGTTCATCATAGAAAAGCAAACAAAAATGTCCTTAAAATTAAACATTGAAATGTTGAGTTGAAAGGTTTCTTCAGTTTTTATGGTTTCATACTCTCAGCCAGCACAAAACTATTTTTAACCATAAAAATGCAACATTTATTAGATCAGTGCTTTTGTTTTTCAGCTGGTTTTGCTTAAGGAACCAAGTTTTTTTTTTTTTTTTTTTAGTAGGAACCCAATTGCTCATCATAGGAAAGTAAACAAAAATGTACTTAAAATCAAATCATTTTTACTATCAGGTTTTAAAGGTTCAATTATTCTGGTTTTATGACACAGTTGCCACTATTTCAGAGCACAAAACCTAAAAGTGTCATGCATTTGGCAGATACTTTTATCCAAAGTGACTTATATTGCATTTAAGGTCTATGCATATCAGTTTGCATTTAATGGGAATTTAACATAGTCTGGGTATCTTTTACCTTGTGTAGTTTGTTGATGTTTTATGGAGATGTGAGCATGTTTATGTTATTTTCATGTCTATTTAACTAGTTTCTAACATGATGTTGCACCCAAATACTGACAGGAAGACCAGCCTTTCATATCAACAATAAAACATATGGTGTGTTTTTCTCTAATTATAATTATAAGGTTAGTTGCATTTTATTATGTGCATTTAATTGTTTTTCCCGCCGTCCGCAACCCATCAGAGCAGACACATTTCTGGGTCGTGATCCACCCGTTGAGAACCACTGGATTAGATAGCTTTAACCTTTTAAGATTTTAGGAACTCTTTGTCGAATCAGCATGTTTGGGACTGACCGAAATAAGCATCCGGTCGAGGAATATATCCCCTGCTGTCTGAGCCGAAGCAGGGTTATCAGTCTGTCCGCATGCCCCCGTTTTCTTAATCTTCTCCGTTCGCTCTCGAAAGGCCCAAAATGAAACTGTAATCTACATAATGTGGCCTTTGTCCCCCTCGTAGTTTCTTTAACTCTCACATCTAATTAGCTTCAGGGACTGCAGGAGTGCGATATGGGGTTTCCCGGGGCGCACCCCCCTTTCCCCTCCAGTTGGGCCGTGGGTCGGGCCGGTGGGGTCTGTTCCCCGGAGACCGGTTATGACAAATAAGATTAATGTCTCTCAAGCCTCCTGAGCCACACAGATTAGACTGATAGCTGATTTTCTCAAGAGAAACCCCATGTGTGAGAGCTTGTCAGAGCCCCGTCCCGTCCCCTCTAATGACACGTCACGAGGGTACGGGTCAAAAGGTCCTCCGCGGAGGATTCCCTATCTTCATGAGCACTGAAGCGTCGGATGAAGGGTGACGCTCCTGTGAGATTAAGGTTTAAACTCTCCATTAGGAGGAACAGTCAGTGGAAATAAAAGGTTTGAACCTGCTTCTACACATCCAGCACCTGTTTTCCTTTGCCTTACATTATCCTGCAAAAGCTTCATTTGATTTGGTCCATTGTCAGGCGTAAATCCTTAAATCTGATGATTTTGTAAAGTTGCATTTAAGTCACTGCAGGACGAGTTACACACTGAAGCTTAATACTTAGTGTTCGGGGTTTGTTCTCATCGCTACCTCCACACACAAATAATGAAGGGGATCAAAAGCAGTTTTTTTTTTCTCACTCTGCCACATAAGTAAAAAAAAAAACATGCTTAGGAAAATCATAATTATGACATTAAATAACATCGTTATGAGATAAAAGGTCATAATTATCAGTTAGACAATTATGAGATAGTCGTAATTATCAGTTAGTCAATTGAGATAAAAAGTCAAAATGATGAGATAAGTCATGATGATATAATGACAAATAGTCATCACGCAAGTCATAATTATGAGTTAGTCAATTATGAGATAAAGTCAGTCAATTGAGATAAAAAGTCAAAATGATGAGATAAAAAGTCATAACATAAGTCATAATTGTGAGTTAGTCAATTAGATAAAAAGTCAAAATTATGCAAATAATTATGAGATAAAAGTCAAAATTATGATAAAGTAAATTTTGAGACAAAAGCCCTATTCGCACGGGATTAGTATTACCTAGGGACCTCCTGTAATTTGTAATAATCGCAGAGGTCGTCTGTGATTTTTATCCCGTGCGAATCTGGCATGTCTGTAAAAATGTCTGTAAAAATTCCCCCGAAAATTACAGATGGTGCCCAACCAGAATGCCTATTACCGCCGCGCCAGCCGCCGCGGCGAAATCACCGCGGCGAAAATAAACCAGCCGCATTTCAAAGTCGTTCCCGAAATGACCGCCAGGTGGCGCAAAGGGACATTGTGCAAATCAGCAGCAATTGCCGTATTTTAAAATGTAAGTGGGTTGAATATAAAACCCTAAGCCTAATAGACATATTTTTCATATATATAAATAGGCCTATAAGGCTACAACAGAATAGAACCAAAGATAGAATCAATTTTAGAACTGAAAAAAATAGAATCAAAAGTTAAAAATAGAGACGATATTAGGAGCAATGACGCTGAATATTTTTACTATTCTATTGAGGAATTAGATAAATGAAGAGCTCTCGTGAGCGATACAATCGGATAGTAATTTATAGTGATTTCAAAAGCAGTCCTTAAAAAAAAAAATACATGGAGTAGGCTAGTGTGGCATAATACGCGGAACGCGTTTTAGTTAAGATCCTGGTTTCAATGCCCTTAATCTATATTGGCTAGGCTACTGCTTTAAAAAAATGTCACAACGCGTTTTGAGATTGTTTTGAATTAAACATTGAAGTTTAAAATGTAGTGTTTTGGCACACCAGGCCGAGTGGCGTTACACATTGTTCAAAAATCAGGTTTTATTCTGGCATGTTGAATTGGCGTTAGATTTTTTTTTTTTTTGTTGATTTATTAGATTTTAGATTTCGTTAGATTTTTTTTTCTCATAACAGCTAAAATAACTTAATATATGCCTTGTCTTAATATGACCTACTTAATATAGGCAATAGGCATATAATAGCCTATATAATAAATTAGCAAAACTTGGCCACTAAATATTTAATTTTCAATTATTTTAATTATCACAATTAAAGTTTTAATTTTATTAAATTGAACAAGCGCAACCATCAGCATTTAATCAAATATTCTAAAAGATGTATTATTAATAATAATGTTATTTCAACATAATATTTCGTTTTTTCGACATAATATGTGTGCGTGCAACAAGCAAGATGTGTATTTGTAAATCCGGTGATGCGTGCATTGATTTTTATCAATAAACTAGTGTTTTCTGACAGTGTCGACTGCAAAGATGAAGTTGACGATCGCCATATTTGTAGTGAACGCACCTAGAGAGCAATGCACATAAAGACATAATCAGAGAGTAGCCTTTTTATTTTCGTTTTGAATTATTTCGTTTGAAGACATTTCAAGCTTTGTGTATTTGATGTATTTCTCATGTCTGTGTGAGGCATACGCTGAGTTTCGTTAAGTTAGGAGGATGAGATGCGCTCCAGCTGACGTGCAATGCAAGTGACCGCGCGGGCGCCTCCATGATTAGTGTCTGTTATATTTGCTTCTCTTACTTATTAAATACAGGCAATTGGTTGATGAAAAATTGATTAAAATTAAGATACAATTTATAGAAAACGAAATTCACTTTAAAGAAAGGTTTTCTACTAAACAAAACTTAATGAAGTGGTCAAAATCATGTCTGACCCACTCCATATCCATCTCTCGATATAATGCATCCTATCTTACTCGTGCTGTTCACTTTTCATATTCAACATAGATGGAACAAAATAACATTATAATATTTTAACAAATATGATACTTAATGAGATTATTTAATGGCTACAACAGTATAGTAGGCCTATAGACTCTATTTGTACAAATTGCTGCACATTAATTTAATTAAATGAAACCTTGTAACGAATTCACACTGTATAGGGTAGACTGTGTACAGTTGAGACACCTTATGTCTCACGCTATGCATTGTTCTAAAGCCAGGTTTTATTCTGGCATGTTGATAGTGTTCGACAAACGCGGCGGCGCGTTCATTTGAATGAAGAGCGCTTCTCGCTCTTGTGAGCGAACACACACTGGAACGTTAGGCCATGTCGCAACGAGTGAATCGTGGCCGAGTGGTTGAACTTACGTTACGATCATTTAGATGACACGGGTTCGAATCCCGAACTAACTTGGACTACTGATATTTTTATATTAGCCTATTAATGCATTTTATAGTCTATTGTTGATGCAGAGAGATTTGTCTAGTTCTAAAACATAGTTTTTTGCTTATAGCCTATTTACAAAATAAAATCACCATGCATTTCCATTTTACACTAAGGAACAAATATTATACAATGACTTTACTTCTGTAGCCTATAAAAATTCCAATCGTAATTTCAAAAGCAGTTCTGTTAAAATATATGTATGACGTTTAAACGACAAACAATAAAATCAGAACCAGTATTTGCGTTCATGGTTCCAGTGGCAGTAATGCATCTGCGGCTTTTCAAAATGTCACAAAGCGTTTTGAGATTGTTTTGAAAGAAATATTTAAGTTTATAATGAAGTGTTTTGGCACACCACGACGAGTGGCAAACTCTTTGTTTTGTTTTGCAAACTCAGCTAGTCTGTGGGGGGTTTGGAGAAAGCAATAGTTGCTTTATCGTGGGGGTGCAGGACAGAGGTGTTAATGTTCCGTCTTTCAAATGGAGAGTGTCGGAGCCAGCCTGATGAGCAGGCAAAGGCAAAGTTCTTTTAAGGATTAATCTCAAAATCTCCAAAAGTCCATAGTCTATGTACAGTAGGCCCTATATCTTATTAAATTATATATTGTAGTTTTATTTATTGTATTTAAAGGTTTTCCACACACAATTTCAATTTAGCAGATACAGAGCTCTTTAATTCGCGACCCACCTCGTTTTATTGTAAGGTGAATTCAGCAAGGCATGTTGTATCTTTGAAGGAACAAAAGCTATTTGTTACAGTTTTTTCTTTCGTGATTTGTGTGGATGACACACAGCGACATATACAGTATTATCAGCTGTATGGTGTTTTTTTATGATGAAATGCTCGAGAAAGACCCGCCACGCGCAGTGAGGGAGACCAAACTTACTAAAAAAATATCCAGCGCGAGAGAGGCAAAGAAAAACGCCTGTTCTTAATTTATGTTGCTTTGAACTTTTTTCGTTTTGTACCGTTTTAATTTTTTAATTTAGCTGCAATTTCTTTGACAATAGAAATTTAAAATGTTGCAAGAATAAGATTGTGTTTCTTATTTTGCATCACAAAGGGAATAAACTCTATCGATGCAACCCTGTTTAAATAAATAAACTGTTCCGACACTTTATTCATACCTTGAAATGTGCGATGGGTTTTCAAACTTAATTAATTTTCTTTTTCTTTTACATTTTCATTGTTTATTTTTTAATTGAAAGCAATACTGTATTGAAAGTATTTTTCTGATTTGTTCGATCTGTTTTGAAAAATGTCTTCCGTTGCTATGGCCGGGTATCACTGTCAGTCATCTCAATCTCGTGAATGATTCACACACACAAAAAAAATAATTTAGCAGATTAAAGAGTGCTTCATCATTTTAATTTTCTGGTGCAATCGGCTGACAGTCTTCCTTCATCAGATGTGTCGTCTTTGCAGCGGCTCAACTGGAATGTAGCAAATTTATGTTGTAAATTGATAATTAAACAAGATGATTGACTTTAATAAACAGATGCATATTTAAGCATCAAGAATGGAAAAACATAAACACTGTCGGCTACACTGAGATTCGATCTCAGATCGTTTGAAGCTCCGAGAGGCTATTGTTAATGCATTGACCACAGAGCTATCGTCTGAATAGTCTGTTTTAAAAGTTTGTTATATTCTTTTTTTATTTGCTTATGTTTTTTAACATTGGCAATTTACTGTCTCGAAATTATGTGTCGAAAAAATTATAAAAAAAGTGTTTTTACAAGACCTTGTGCTGTTTATTTATTTATTATTATTATTATTATTATGCAGATGTTAATTCAGCCATTCTGTTGGATAAAAATTGTCCCTAATGTAAAATGGAAATGAATGGTAATTTTATTTTATAAATATAAAATATTTAATATAGGCTATAGGAGAAAAAAACAATATGGTGTAGCAATATTTTAGAACTATCAAATCTCTCTGCATTAATAATAAAAAAGTAGCCCATGTTTGTTCGGGATTAGAACCCGTGTCATCTGAATTATTGAAACGTAAGTTATAGCCTACCACTCGGCCACGAATTTGTTTTGTTTTAGTTTGTTTGAAATGTATTTTTACATATTTTGCTTTCATTAATGTTAACCAATTCTGTTGTAGCATAATAGGCCTATATTTTTTCCCTAAAAGTTTGTTTTATTCTCTGCTTTGTTTGTTTATATTTTTACATATTCAATCAGTCTCATTTTTGTTCAAATAATGAAAAAGTTTTTTTTTTTTTTTTTTTACAAGATCTTGCGTCATGTTTTTTTTTTTTTTTTTTTTTTTTTTTAAATAAACATATAGGAAACTTACCTTTTAAAATGCCGCAGTTGCTGCTGTTTTGTTTAGCCTAGTCATTTCGCGAACGACTTTGAAATTCGACTGGTTTATTTTTGCTGCGGCAGTAATAGGCATTGTGGTTGATTATTTATTAAAGAATTCAATTGATAATCATAACAACATCATGTAAGCCTATTTAATTCTGAATATAACAAAGAATGCTTAAACCGACTAACATCGGTTAGTAACTGCAAGTCCTGAAAATGTTTTAATTTTACGGTAAATTATTTTAATTTATTTCACTGTTATGTTTCAGTTAATAAATCTACAAACACATTAAAATAACACGAAGTAAATGACAAGTAACCTATTGACATAGCCTTTCTAAATTATAGAAAAACTGGGCACACAATGTTAACGTGTGTCTACATTGTTTCAATTTAATGAATTTGAATTCGTTTAACCACAATATTTATCTTGAATTTATCTGTGACCTTAGCTCAGATTACTGCCGCGGCAGATTACGTCATAAAGAGAATAAACTGACACTTTTCAAAGTCTGTGATTACAGCGCCACTCAGCGGTAAAAGGCAGCAAATACACATCCCAATTTTACCGCCGCGGGAACGGCGGCGGTAAAAGTCTCATTCTGGTTGGGCACCATCTGTACCTACCGTATTTCGGCCAACACATGGGTCCTCTGATAATACCAGTCCTGTGCGAATCCCCATGTCTGTGATTTGGGCTGTTTTTCTGTGAGCCTATCGTTTTCTAAAGAACGTAATAACCATTATGGGCCGTTTAACAGTCCATTTTAAGTCTGTATTAAAACTATTTAACAATAAAATCTCTCGATATGATCTACTCCAATCCGATTATAGTTTTTCTCCAATAAAAACTATGAAGTGCTGCAAAAGAGAAAACAAACTACAGTAAAGACGTGATCAGGAAGCTCAACTCGGACCGTTGTCATGGAAACGTCAAATTAAGTATTTTGGCGCAACATGGAAGCTCTTTTGGAAAGTTTGGACACTTTTTGTGGTAGTGTAACTTCTGTATCGTGGAGCATTTCTTTGTCTCACACGGCCTCTAAAGACGTCCATCCTGTAAGTAGGCTATCTCAAGAAATCAAAGTGTGAAAGAGTAAAAATGATATAAAATGAAATAAACCAAATAAAATGAATAGAAAAACAAGCCTATCGCGACGTTTCGGTATTCATAATACCTTCTTCAGGCAGGCTTGTTGTAAATATGGACAAAGAATAAAAGAAAAAGAATATATATTATATATTTATACAATACTATGATATTCTATAATATATTTCTCTAATAAATTGGTTTTAAATAAGTTCTTTTTTTGAATTGCAATACTGCAGCGCGATCTTCGTTTCAGCACGTTCAGCTAGTGAAGTGTGAATGGGTGGGCGCACGCTGTAAAGTCCGTAAACTCGAGGGAATTACGAACATTTATTTGCCCGTGTGAATGAGCCACCAAAAACACAGACGTCAGGGGGTAATTTCCTAATTACAGAGGTCCAGGGGTAATACTAATCCCATGCGAATAGGGCTAAAGTTGAAATTATGACATACCAAGTCATAATTATGATTTTTTTTTATTTATAATTCATTACCTCATTTCGACTTGTCCACGTTTTTTGACTATTTATCACATAATTGTAAGATAAAAATGAATTATTATGAGACAAAAAGTCATAATTATGAGACAAAAAGTCATAATTATGAGATAAAAAGTCATAATTATGAGTTAGTCAATTATGAGATAAAAAGTCAAATTATGAGATAAAAGGTCATAATTATCAGTTAGTCAATTATGAGATAAAGTCATAATTAACAGTTAGTCAATTATGAGATAGTCATAATTAACAGTTAGTCAACTGAGATAAAAAGTCAAAATGATGAGATAAAAAGTCATAATGATGATACCATAATGACAAATAGTCATCACGCAAGTCATAATTATGAGTTAGTCAATTATGAGATAAATTCATAATTATGAGTTAGTTAATTATGAGATAAAGTCATAATTATCAGTTAGTCAATTGAGATAAAGTCAAAATGATGAGATAAAAAGTCATAACGCAAGTCATAATTGTAAATTTTGAAACAAAGTTGAAATTATGACATACCAAGTCATAATTATGATTTTTTTAAATAATTCATTACCTCATTTTGACTTGTCCACGTTTTTGACTATTTATCACACAATTGTAAGATAAAAAATAATTATTATGAGACAAAAAGTAAAAATTATAAGATAAAAAGACTTTTTGTCATAATTGACTATTTTAATATTTTTTTCTGATGTGGTGGAAATGGTCTTTGATAGAGGAGTGACAATAAACTTGACTTGATTAGTTTCGCCTGCATTGATTCATCAGAGAAACGCTGCATTCAGCAGAATGAATCAGAAGTCTGGAGTCGCATCTTCTGAAAGACAAAGGCTGTTCTGAGGTCTTTATAACTTTTGATGATCCGCACGATCACTTCAGTGTGTCAGCTCGCTGACAAAGCAACTTCCCAGGTGGAATATTCTTCCGGATGTACCGGGAGCTGTTGTAGAGACTGCTTTTCTCCACAGCGCTAAAGCCATAAACAAACTTTTATGAAACAATTGTGCTTTATTGATAAGATGTTTGCTCCGTAATAGCAGCACTATGTCTGAATTTGGCTTGAATTATCCTAAAATAAAGCAAAAATATTGAAGGCTAAGCATTTCTTTTTTGCACAGCTCTCTGATATTCTTTCAGAAGTAGAGTGTAGTGTACATTGTATTTTTTCAACAGGCAATTACTGTACCAATAACATTCATGTAATGGCCTTATTGTGCGCTTGCAGTTTCTCATAACCCCAAATAAATCCCAATGTTCTCTGAAACTGGGAAACCAAAATCATTTTTCCGTGTGTTAAAGTGTCGTCGGATCCAGCTTCAGGCGTTTCACTGATCCTTCTCTTTTCTAATCGACTTAATGTGATTATTGCACATCATTCCTTTATTTTACATAGTGAAACACAGTTCAAATTGTGTGAATGTGTTCTGTAATGTTTACTATTATTCTGCCTAGATCTATCTATCTATCTATCTATCTATCTATCTATCTATCTATCTATCTATCTATCTATCTATCTATCTATCTATCTATCTATCTATCTATCTATCTATCTATCTGTCTGTCTGTCTGTTTGTCTGTCTGTCTATCTATCTATCTAATCTATGTATCTATCTTTTGATCTATCTATCTATCTATCTATCTATCTATCTATCTATCTATCTATCTATCTATATATCTTTTGATCTATCTATCTATCTATCTATCTATCTATCTATCTGTCTGTTTGTCTGTCTGTCTGTCTATCTATCTATCTATCTAATCTATGTATCTATCTTTTGATCTATCTATCTATCTATCTATCTATCTATCTATATATCTTTTGATCTATCTATCTATCTATCTATCTATCTATCTATCTATCTATCTATCTATCTATCTATCTATCTATCTATCTTTTGATCTATCTATCTATATCTATCTATCTATCATTCTTGTTATATCTGTATATCGTTCTATCTATCTATCTATCTATCTATCTATCTATCTATCTATCTATCTATCTATCATTCTTGTTATATCTATCTATCTATCTATCTATCTATCTATATATATCTATCATTCTTTTGTTCTATCTATCTATCTATCTATCTATCATTCTTTTGTTCTATCTATCTATCTATCTAACTATCTATCTATTTTTATCTATCTATCTATCTATCTATCTATCTATCTATCTATCTATCTATCATCTATCTATTTCTATATATCTATCTATCTATTTTTATCTATCTATCTATCTATCTATCTATCTATCTATCTATCTATCTATCATTCTTTTGTTATATCTGTCTATCGTTCTCTATCTATCTATCTATCTATCTATCTATCTATCTATCTATCTATCATTCTTGTTATATCTATCTATCTATCTATCTATCTATCTATCATTCTTTTGTTCTATCTATCTATCTATCTATCTATCTATTTTTATCTATCTATCTATCATCTATCTATCTATTTCTATCTATCTATTTTTATCTATCTATCTATCTATCTATCTATCTATCATTCTTTTGTTCTATCTGTCTATCGTTCTCTATCTATCTATCTATCTATCTATCTATCTATCTATCTATCTATCATTCTTTTGTTCTATCTGTCTATCTATCATTCTTTTGTTCTGTCTATCGTTCTGTCTCTATCTATCTATCTATCTATCTATCTATCTATCTATCTATCTATCTATCTATCTGTCTGTCTGTCTGTCTGTCTGTCTGTCTGTCTGTCTGTCTGTCTATCTATCTATCTATCTATCTATCTATCTATCTATCTGTCTATCTATCTATCTATCTGAGGAACGGCCTGTCTCAATAAGTGCAATGCTGAGTTTATCATTTTATTGCAGATTTTCTATATGATCCTGTAATTGGAGTGAGAGAGAAAGTGTGCAGCTGCTAAACCTGAATCTGTCCATCAATGTCACCGGCCGGCCGTGGCAGATGCAAAGGGGCATCAGGTCTTCGTCGACACACACCCTCACGAGAACAAGAGCACCGCTCTGCAGAAGTGTATGAGTGTGTGTGTGTGTGTGTGTGTGTGTGTGCGACCACATTTCCTTTGGTAAGAGAGATAGATGGTGCAATAACTTGTGATTGTATGAACGCATGACTGTGGAAATAGACTTTGACACTTTCCTGTATTGTCTGAATCTGTGAGTTTAACCTTATTTTTTTCTTTTGTCAGCTTTTCAGCGGTATATGATGGCTTCATCCATCCATCTGATGTTCTTTTACTCGGTCTCTGTAAAAAGTGCTGGTGTGACTGGACCTTAAAGGTCCCATATTGTACACCTTTCTGAAGTTTTATTCTAGGTTTTGATGCCCTTAAGAATATATATTTGCGGTATAAGTACCAAAAACCATCTCAATGTATTTTTACAGCTCCTTTCTCAGGAGCTCTGCCAAGAACAGGTCGATTTTGGCCTGTCTAATTAATATTCATGAGCATCTCTTCTGATTGGCCTGTTGTTTTCTGAGTGACGCACGGCCTGGCCAATCACAGGTGACTAGGGTCATGTGTGCTGTAGCCTACGGTGGCTTGGTGATGCTCACAAGTAAGGTAAATAAAACACCTGTAATGATGGTGATACATTATTGTTATTAAAGCATAAACATTCACAAACCACTGTTAGTTTAGCATAAAAGCAAGCATAGGCTACTGCGTGCATGGTTTGGCATGACGGAAATAGCGCAAAGCTGATATCTCAGTTCATCGTGATCTCACAAAGCTCCGTTATTATGAGTGAAGCTGACTGCACAATTAATCTTTCATAATGTCAACACTTTGTTTGTTATAATCAGAGGATTTGCCAGCAGAATTCAGCACTGAACAAAAAACTCAGTTTTGAGCAGTGAGTGGAGTCTATCTTAAATGCATCTGACTGGCCATTGCGTTCAAGAAATCAACACACATCTGTGATTGGCTACACTGCTCAACGTTGCAAACATGTTATAAATAGAAACTCGTTCCTGTAAATCGTTTTTATTTAGTTTGAGTTCTTCTTGTAGCTTTTGTGCAACATATGAATAACAATTTATTTGTTTTAAGATGTTTTATTTTTAGATATTTCTATTTTCGAATCGTTTTATTCTCCCGCAACCCGCACACACACGAGCAGCGTTACATTACCGCCCGCGCCACACTCTCGCGGGAGTGCAGGTCTCTACATCCATCGACTGAACAGCGTTTTCTCGACATGTTTCCGTGTTGTTGTTGCTCGATCAGCAGATGTTGTCTGGAGTTGGGCAATAGGAGTGAGGGACGGTGGGCAGTGCTCGGGGTGAGACTGATGTAGAGTAGTTCTGACATCACATTTATACGGAAGTCACAACAGGCACAGCTACTTTATGCAGGCTGTGTGCACGTGTCTGTGGACTGACTGTTTTGAAACTTACATGGTAGTGACATCGCCCCTAGACCTCTGTTATCACGAAAAAAGCCAGGAAATTTCATTTTTGACAATATGGGACCTTTAAAGAGCTATTTCTACCTGATCTGACCCATGAAAATGACAAAGTTGGGTTGATTCAGTCAAATTAAATCACGAGTTGACTTGAATAAAAACAAGTTAAAATCATTTAGGATACTTGACTGTTTTTACAGTCGAGAGTTTCTTAAAGAGATGTCACGTCTCACCCTCATGTCATTCCAAACCTGTATGATATTCACACACAAGAAAATATATTTTTTAAAATGTTTAAAAGTCATACAGGTTTGGGATGACGTGATGGTGAGTAAATGATGTTTTTGGGGGTGATCTATCCCTTTAAGAGTGCAAACCAGATGTTTTAACCCTAGAACACATACCAAAGTGCAATCAGATGCATATTCTTTATAACACCAGTGTTTTGTCAATGAAAATTCATTTTAATGATAATTCAGATAGTGTTCGCATTCTTGTGCACATGTAAGACTGCTATTTTAGTAGCTAAATCTAACAAAACCTACCTTTGATGACATCCTGAATGTCCTTATCTAGAAAAAAAGAATTAATGCATTCAAATTATTTATTTTTAATCATTTCAAAAGTTTTCTTTTATAGGGTCAGGTTTGACAGCTTGCAACTTTCTCACTAAATCTGTATCTGAACATATGTTCATATGACGTTCAACATAGCCTGTATGTGCAGGAAAATAAAGATGTTAAAATGTTAATAACTAAACTCCCTTTAAATATAAAAATAGCTAAATTAAACGTATTTAGATAGTTCAAAGACACCGTAAGGAACATCAAATGAAAAGAAGCTGAATATAACAACAAAGTGTACATTTCAAGGTTAAAGTACAGACGTATACAGTGCGTTTATGCACTATCCTCCTTTGACCTTCCACATGTCCTTCACTCCCTGCTCCAGAAGTGCTTGTGAACTGATTCGAATCGGTCTCATTGAAAACTGCGTACGTGAGAATTAAATGTCAGTGAAGTTCTTTTGATTTCAACTCCGACGAGACGTTTGTTCGGTGTGTCGCAACACACCGTAGACTATTATTATGCAAATGAGGCGCACTTGAATATTTTCGTCGGTGTTTTTCCAGCTGATGTCAGCACTTCCCGGGAACGTCCTTCTCCCACATAAACGCGTCAGGTCGCCGTGGGCTGATGCGCGCTTGGGAATGTCAACGGCTGTGCAACAGTGTCCTACATACTCACTGCATGCTGGTGAAACTGTTACACACACATGCATGCACATGAAGCCATTCTATACAACAAGAGCCATTATTGTCCCTCATTTACATGTGCAAAATATATTTGTTTCCATCCTTCATTAAATGGAAGATTGTTTGGGGCTGTCCCCTTCTCTGTGTATTCATTTTGTCCTTTGAAGAAAAAAATAAAATAATAATAATTATATATATATATATATATATATATATATATATATATATATATATATATATATATATATATATATATAAAGATTGCATTTTGTCTTTAATCTCTATATCTTTTTTAGATTTTAGTTGAGAGTGTTTTATTCAAAATGCCTTAAAGTTGCATCCACAGGTTATTGGATTTTCCCCTTTTTTTTACTTTTCAAGGACAAGTTTCTTTTTAGTCGATTTGTTTTGTTAAATATATCAGCATTAAATTCTCTTTATTTCAGTTTCTCGACCTTGGGCTTGTGCCTTTCTGAAGGCATAATACATCCAAATATTTATTAAGTTATATGAATTTATTTCTAAACGGCACAGTGCAATTATCTCATTATTTGACCGAATTTTTTACAATTTTCCAAACATTTGTTTTAAAGATCATCAATCAAATGCGAAGAATGCATAGAAATTGCAATGCTTGTGCTCATCCCTAAATGAGAAAACGAACATGTGCAAAGCAGCATCGATCACGATAACGCTTTCTTTCCATGTCTGAATGTTTGTGAAATGGCAATCCTACTGCGGGACGTCCTTATTCGTCCCATTGAAGGAGTGAACAATGAGAACACGATGTCAGACAACAGTGTGTACTACAGCTCCAGGATCCGCGTTAATTGCGGACATATGGCTCCTACTGGAATCATTGAGGAAACGGACCTTCTGGTACCCAATTCGTGTGATTTGCATGAAAAGAAAGCCATTGGTTTATAGACCGTGATGTAAAAGAATGACCTGAAAGCCTGAGGCCACATCCAGTAGTTAATTCAGTGGTTTGCGTCAAAAGAAGCGAGCGAAAACGCAGCGCGGGAGGGCAGATTCTGAACGTAGCAAACGTAATGCAAAACAACAAAATCTTCCCAAATTAAGTATTAACATTTGCAAGCAAGACTTTATTTATTTTATTTTATACAACCTTAATAATTTAAACATATGTATATATATTGTTTTTAAAGAAAGCTGGTTACATTTAAAGTATCATTTAAATAAATGCGTTCATTTATAAAAACATGTTTGTTTTTGTTTTTTATGAAAACTGAACGGATTTGTGATATAAATAAACCCTTCTGTTTTATTTGCAGGCTTCGGGAAAAAAAATTAAAAAAATCTGGCGAAGGCGTGGACGTCTCACAGCGTCATTAAGTCATCCAGTTCAATGTTGGTCCCGGGAGATTTTTTTTATGGATTAAATTAAGTACTTCCATCTTCATTTCCCACCTGATCGCAGCCATATAAATCCCAACAGCTGATCAACAGACTTCAGAAAGCCCGACGCCTTCAGACGGAACAGCTGGGAGTTAAAGCAGGAGAGAGGAGAGCGAACAGGCTGACGCAGACTCAGCTGTTTCACTGTCCTTTCTGTGTCTTTAGGGGAAGAAAAGCAGCACGGAAACTAGAGGACTAGTTAGTTTAGACTCGAACCTGGAAGATACGATCGTCGTGCAGGGTCCCAGAGGAGCTAAAGAGAGAGAGAGAGAGAAAGAGAGAGGAGTGAAGCTGTCCAGTTCTGAATGCGTGCCGCCGAGCGGGAGCTGTCCAGTGCTGAAGTTGCATTTCTCCCGAAAGCATCGAGGCGTCGCGCTTCATCAACACAAGCGCATTCAGGGGCTCGAGGGTCTGCCGTAACCCTGTGCTGGCATCCGAATCTCGGCATTACCGAAGAGGAACGATACTAAAAAATAAAATAAAAAACAATAAAAAAAAAACGCGTTTTGTTTCAGCGTTGCATGAGGAAAAGCGAGCGAGTCGACCGGCGGACGAGTGTTTTTCCCCTTCAACCTGAAACATGCCAAGGTCTTTCCTGGTCAAAAAGGTTAAGCTTGATGATTTCTCATCCGCTGATTTGGAGAGCTCCTATGGCAGATCCAGGGCAGACCTCAGCCTGCGCTTTCATGAGAAAGGTAATTTATTTGATTTGACCTCGCATAAACATCTAGTTCGCTTACACGCAAGGGCATGTGCATGCATATTGACGTTTGATGGTTTATAGTCATAACCTCGGCATTGACCCAGTCACATTGTATTCAACACCGTCAGGCGCAGCAGTTTTTGTCGACTCGGCACATTTCAGGTGTTGCGCTCTTTCAAGCACGCATTCGACTCGCTTTAAGGCGCATTTTATTTTAGAAAACGCAGAGCTAGCAACAAGTACTTCGCATTTACACCGAGAGTTATCGAAACGTGTCATGGAATTATCCACGCACACAGTCTATTAAGCGAACGCTTGATCATGTTTCATGTTATTATTCACGCTCTACATAACCTGCGCTTTGCATACACTTGCATAAGCGGGCATTCTGCCGTTCATAGAATATTCATGCATGCTCTTATTACACAGTAAAATCTTTCGACCTAATTCTGCTCAATTTCCATGCAATTATAACCGAAGCGATACCATTGTGGTTTAAATGGGTTGCAACGCTAATTGAAATGGAGAGCTATTGATTTTTTTTTGCATGCGCCTGTGAGATAATGTATAAGAGTTCACCTCTGTCTGATGGAGGAGGAACATGCATAGCACACTGTTGCATTGCATTTGAACTGTGCATGTTTTCAGGGTACATCAGCGACTACATGACCCCGGCCCCGTACGATGGCGAGAGCGACGGCGGCATTAAAGTTCCCTCTCCGGGACCCATTTACGACAGCATCCACAGCGATTACGGAGCGCCGGATTCCGACCAGCCCGACAGCCCTCAGTCGGAGATCTCCTCGGGATACATCAACGGAGACACCGCGGTCAGCGAGGGTTACACGGTGGACGCCTTCTTCATCACGGACGGGAGGTCGAGGAGAAAAGCCATCAGCAACCCGAGGAGCATTCAGAGGCACACGTGCAACGAGTGCGGAAAGACATACGCCACGTCTTCCAACCTGAGCAGACACAAGCAGACGCACCGCAGCATGGACAGCAAAATGGCCAAGAAGTGCCCCACCTGCGGGAAGGTGTACGTCTCCATGCCGGCCATGGCCATGCATCTGCTGACCCACGACCTCAAGCACAAGTGCGACATATGCAGCAAGGCCTTCAGCAGGCCGTGGCTTCTACAGGGACACATGCGCTCGCACACAGGCGAGAAGCCCTTCGGATGCGCGCACTGCGGGAAGGCCTTCGCCGACCGCTCCAACCTGCGCGCGCACATGCAGACACACTCGGCCTTTAAGCACTACAAGTGCAAGAGATGCAACAAGACCTTTGCCCTGAAGTCCTACCTGAACAAGCACTACGAGTCCGCCTGCTTCAAGGGAGCGTTTGCTCCTCTGAGCCCCATGGAAGTGTGAACGCTCGACGTCAAACCCTGGATTAATCGCATGTACCTTAACTTTTCTTTTCTAAGTGTACTCTTTCTCCCGCTGTTCACGTATTCAGAGCCCAAATTCCACCCGTTTTGCCAAAACTCAGAGGACATTGAAAATGTCTTTGTTTCTCTCAAAAGGTCAAACCTTTTCTAAGTATTGGATAATATTGTACTGCTGCCAGTGGCCACAAAAGTGTTCAGCATTGAGGTAAAACTATTTATTCATTAACTTATTTATGTATTTATATATTTATTTCCTACGAATAGTCTTAATTTGCACTTTAATTTGTCGTTCAGTTGCCAAGCCTTCGTCATCAATATGCCAAAGCATTTGCCACTTTCTGAATATCTTATTTTTGGTTGCCACTTTATAAATTTGTTGCATGCATGCAAAAAAAAAAAAAAAACACACACACAAAAAAAAAATAGTCCTAATGAAATCTATGCCAATTTTATGAAGCTTTGGATTTTTTTGCCAAAACCTAGATAGCATCCGTTGGCAATATTTCTCGGGAGTCATGATGAAGAATAGAGCAATAATGCATGGTATTTTTAAAAGCTAAAACGAGTAATAACTATAGCATTTTTAATCACGATTTTATCCAATACTACCAGTAGTCATTCAGAAGTTAAATATCAGGGAAATGCCAGAGTAGTATTAGCGGATACTTCCACGGGATGGGGGGGGGGAAGGGATATAGGGTCCTTTTGTAAGTGGTTATGCACTGCCTGCCTCTTATTTAATAATGTAGTCGTAGACGTAGGCGGAACGAACAGATCTCGAGCGCGATCCGGATCATCTGCTCCAACTCCAAACCTGGGAACGCTGTCGTAGGAGATCGGACTGCAGATTGATCTTTGAAAAGCACTTCTTTGAGAACATTTTTTGAAAAAAGAATAATAATACAAATAGTAGCACAAACCTTAGCAATTCAGGTAGACAGGCCTTGTATTAGTCGAACCTCTGTTTTTGTATTTACGGACAAGGAGAACTAACTGTTTAATGCAAGACGCCTTGTAAATAATCCTTTGGAATTGAATATTTCTACAAGCTGTAAAGAATCAAATGAACTTATTTCTGGACTTCTTTTCCCTGGGTTTTTTTCCCCCAGCATTTGAACAATGTAAAGCACAAGCGACACCGGGCATTTTCTCACTTCATAATAAAGAACCATTAAGTAACACCGTGT